>JAJJMC010006585.1:2424423-2459052 GCA_023531435.1 Papaver californicum
ACTTATAATAGCCATGATAACATATAACATAAAATGAGTTTGTGTTGTTGTTTTCAGTTAAAATGAGTTTGTGTTGTTGTTACTTCTGCTGTTGTATTCACTGTATTAACATATAACATAAAATGAGTTTGTATTGATGTTTTCAGTTAATTAAAATGTTATATTAACTTGTTTTGTTTCAATTTTGTTACTATAGGTTGTGAATCAGGTGATTATGGATTCTTCTAATACATCAAATTCATGCTCTACACCCTCTACATGTGGCTCATTGTTGCCTTCATCTTCTACACAAACCAAAGATCTACCAAAGAAAGACACACCATCCAAAGATATAGCATGTCAATGGGGTGAACGCAAAAATCTAGATCATCCAACTTGGATTACTTGTTTATTATGTTTGAAAGAAATCCGTGGTGGAATCACTAGGCTTAAGGATCATATCTTACAGAGGTCAGGGAATGTTAAACCATGTGGTAGTGCAACAACTGATATTATGAACAAACTTAATCAGGAGTCTTCTCTAAAGAGGACCAGAAAAACTCATAGGGCTACTGTTGATTTATTGTATTAGCATACAAACTCATATGAAGGATCTGATGCTGATACTGATGTTGAGGTGCAAGAAAAAGAGGGTAGTGGTAGTCGACTAGCTGTAAAAACTAAGAAGAAACAGTGAATAGGCCAAAGTAATAGTAGATGTCCAATGGATTCATTCATGAAGACAGATCACGCGAGAACTCAGCAGGCCACTCTTGAAGGAACAATGTAGCAAAAGAGAAGTTACTAAAAACTGCATGGAAAAGCATTTCAGCTTGGATGACTGAGAATCAATTTTTCTTATACCGTTCGATGCCCAAGTTTCAAAAAAATGATCTATGATATTGGAGAATACGGGAAAGGTATGCAGTTGGCTTAATTTAACTTGCTTTGTATTAGTTGTTAACTGGATCTGTTTTTTATGTTTTTCTTTTGATGTTAGCTATGCCTCCACCATCTTACCGTCAGATTCGTACAAATCTTTTCAAGGAACAATTAGATGAAATGAAGACGTTTGTCGATACATTTAGGGTTTATTGGAAGAGGTTTGGATGTTCTATTATGTCCGATGGTTGGACGGATGGGAAAAAGCGACATCTTATTAACTTTTTGGTGAATTGTCCGAAAGGGTCAGTTTTCCTGAAGTCTGTAGATGCGTCAAACAGAACCAATGATGCTGATTACATACGTGGGCTTGTAACAGAGGTAAGTAATGATGTTGGGAAAGATAAGTTGTTCAGTTCATTACAGATAATGGTTCCAACTTTAAGAAGGCAGGGAAAAACTTAATGATTGATTACCCAAATATATTTTGGACTCCTTGTGCTGCTCATTGCATTCAGTTGATGTTAAAAGATCTTGGTTCCAAGCTTCCAAGAATCAAGAAAGCCGTGGTATTAGGTAAGAGACTCGTTACCTATATTTATGCTCACTTTCAAGAATTGAGTTTTATGAGGGAGATGACAAATGGAGACTTACATAGGTCCACAAAGACTAGATTTGCAACTCAGTACTACACACTAGAAAGTCTCCAGAAGTATAAAACCCCTTTGCAAATGATGTTTGTGGCTGATAGGTGGGCGAAAAGTAGGGCTGCAAAAGAAAATGTAGGAATTAATGTACTTAAAATTGTTACAAGTAGTACACTTTGGGCAGATGTTGAGTATTCTTGTAGTGTGCTAAAGCCTTTGGTTAAGGTTGTAAGGTTAGTGGATATTGAGCTCAAACCTACAATGCCTTATTTGATTGATGCAATGAGAATAGCATGGGATCAAATGGAGAAGAATTTCAGTAAAGATACAGATACTTGGGCTATAATTTAGGCTGTCTTTGACAACCGATTGAAGAAAAACTTTAATCATGCTCTACATTGTGCGACTTATTATTTGAATCCTTCAATATTCTACAAGATCGATGCTCGTGAGATGGATAATGATCCAAAGTATAAAGAAATCAAGAAGGGTCTTCATACAAAAATGGAAAGGATAATTACCAATGGAGATGAACTGGATCAAGCTACAAGTGAATTGAGACTATACAGTGATGATGTTGGGATCTTGGGAAGTCAGTCTTGCATAAGAAGAAGAGATAAAGATCAACCTCGTAAGTTTGTTATGTTCAGTTATTTTAAAATATGATTACGTTTGTGTATATAACTTTGTGTATGTATTTATGAAGATGATTGGTGGATTACATAGGGAGGAATCGATGTCCCATGCCTACAAAATTTGCAATCAGGGTATTGAGTCTGACTTGTTCTTCTTCCCCATGTGAGCAAAACTAGAGCACATTTCATCTGTTTTAGTCCCCTTTGCCTGTCATACTGAAATTCACATATTTATTCTGTCATTTGCTTACTATCTATTCTGTCATATGTTTTCGTATTTCAGTTGCACTCAAAGAAACGAAATCGCATAACACAATAGAAATTGAATGATAGTGTCTTGATCCAATATAACAAGAAATTGCAGCGTCGATACAAAAAAATCCAACAATATAACGATGATGGGAAAGCTCGTGATCCTATTTTTCTGGATGAACATGATGAAAATGATGAATGGTTGGATACACAAAATTTGGATGACTTGGATGTGGAAGGTGATAATGTAACTTTGGATGATTTGCAGGAGAATGTTGGTGAAGTAAGTGGGTCAGTTCGTAGTTCTCGAAGTAAGTCTAATTATCTAACTGACACTGACCTTGATGCATATGATACTGATCAAATGATGTTGGACACTGAAAGAGGACTACTTGGTGATGACTGTGATGATATCTATAATGAATCTAATGATCTTGATTAGAATTGTAATATCCTTGTTTAATTAGTACTTTAGACGGTGAACTTTGAAGTTGTTGTTGTTTATCTTGTGTTTGAACTTTGAACTATGTATGGAATCTATGGATCCATATATTTCGGATGAAAAAACATTTGTTATAACGTGTTGAAATATATTTATAGTTATAAAATGTGAGCTAGTATTTTTTTTATAAAATTATAGGTATAAAATATATGAACCAATATTTCGCCGGTATTTAAACTGAAATTTCCTTGGTATACCGGCGTACCAGTGTATCGCTCTCGACCGGTACGAACCAAAATCCGGTATGGTACAACATTGTAATAGACACATTTTTGTGTCTGATTTGATCTCATGTTTATATTGTTATTTCTCAATTTCTTGTATTAATATTGTTATTTTCTATGTTTTTAGGTATTTTTGGAGAATTAATAAATGTGGAGAAATTGCTGGAAAAAGTGATAAAGGCACCCCTAAAAATGATAAAGGCACCCATGCTTTGAATCAAGGCACCCACCTTGTTTGAATTAGAAAATTTGCAGGAAAATTAGTTCTCTCAGACTTTCGATCTATAAAGATATATCAAAAGGATTTTTAGGATATTTTAGGAAGTAATATATTCTTCTTTATTGACAAACAATTTGTACACGGTTCAAACACAAAATATCTCGTTTATATAGTCAAGATGTACGTGTAAGAAAAAAAATCAGTTATTCTCGGATTTTATTTGCAATAAGAGTCATGGAGAATATATTTGATCGATTGTGATAAGAAAAGACAGCAATAAAATCGTCGAGAAGTGAGATTTTTATTTGCATCAGCCGAGATATGATTCTCATTGATGAAGATTTATTCCCGAAGATTTGAACATTTAATATAAAAGATTATGGGTGATTCTGGGGTTGTTGATGGTTTGATTATAAATAAGAGTCGATTGGAAAGCATTAACTGGGGCTGGTTCTGCCAGAGTAGCTATAAAAAATCCAGAAAAAAAAACCATTGTTGCTACAAGTACATGTCGAGAGGAAGAAATAAAGAAACTGTTGCAATAAGGTGAACTGTTGTTAATAACCGTGGCCTTTTCTTTTAATTTCAATATATTTTGTAACGGTTTTATGAATAGTTCTTGCAACAGTTTAGGGTTATAATACACTTTAAGTCTTTGTTTGTTTAACTGCTGTAGAAAGGGGTCGTTTATTTAATAAAATATTTTAATCTTTATGTGACTCCTTTGATGAGTTCTTTCTTGTATTTTCTTCTTCTCAAGCACTTTTTGAGCTATGTACCTATCTTTTGAGAGTGTTTTGAGCGTGATGAGCTAAACCCCAACACTGGGACAATGGAGAAAGCCATATTTCACAATCAAGTGGTAACTATAATTAATTTTAATGACTTTTTGCAATTGATTTTAATTGAAATTATAATTTTCATTAATTGGTTGCATTTAATTTGATGGATTATGCTTAGATTAAGTGTTTTCATGGTCCATGCTTAGGATTTACAATCAATATTTTAAGAATCTACTTTTAGCAAAGAAATAAAGTCAATCATATGAGATAAAATTGTTAAGAATTAATATATATGCATCACTTGATTATTTTTATGGTGGAATCCTGAGTCCCAGTATTTCTAAACATTATTATCATCTTTTGTTTATTTTTTTAGTTTAGATTCATCTTTTGTTTATTTTCTATTTTTGTGTTAGCATTTAAATCTAAAATCAAATTTTCACAAGTCTGAGTGAACGATACTTTCTTACCACATCTACAACCACATCAGTAGAGTCTAGAAAAACTCAACTAAGAACTTAGAAGCACATAATAATAACCTGAATAATTGTGGATCCTCAAAGTTAATCAAATTTGACTCACACAGTTGACCAAAATGGAAGTGGTGGTCATTCTTAAGCAAATGTGTCAATTCTAATCTCCTAAAGTAATTAGGCTTAGTCTCAAAACTTAATAACTGACACATTTGAAACTCATATGTTCCCACAGTTGGAAGAAAATTTTTTGGTGGGAAAACAAAGTCAATTTTGGTATTATCTCCTAGGTAGACCACATCAACCAGAAGATGGGTTTCTAACAACTAAACTTCTTTTTGGATATCATTAGGTTCGGAAAAACGTGTATGAAGATACTCTTGTAAAATGGTTGAGGCACATATGTCAAGTCCCAAGTGAGGGATCTTTATAAAAGTTAAAGATAAAGCACAAGTAGAATGATAATCACCCCCAAACTTAGAATTTTGGGTGTCTCTAGATAGACTAGTCACAATTTCCCTAATTTCTAGATCATCAGATTCCTTAAAATGGTCAATTGATTCTTCTAAGTTATAAGCTGAAGGTGCATCCTCACTCACATTTAAGATCTCTACGAGTCTATCTTCTTTGTCTAAGACTATTGTTTTTAAATCGCTGGACTCCAAAACAGTATTCTTAGGATAAACCCGTTCCTCTAAACCATCATCAACTTCGTAACAAGGAAAAACTACTCGTCTAAAACAGTGGTATCTTTAGTCAAATCCTCTTCCTTTCGAATAGGTGAACAATCATTAATATTATTAGGATGTGAACTAGAAATAACATTATCATCATAAAGCTCAACTAGAATAACAATTTCCTGATCATTATGCCTGTATATTTCAAATTTTTCATCAATATTTTCCTCATCATCATAATAATATGAAGATGGTCTAACCTTATCTAAACAAGTAGTGTTTACCAATTATAACCTCGTCATCTTGATTAGGTGAATAATAAATATCCTCGTTGTTTAAGGGTAATATTGGAAATACTGTATTGATATTTAAGATTATTTCGAATAATTCTCATTGTTGCAATTCTTTACTTCGTCTTTAACTCAAACCTTTTTTTCATCTCAGTTAACTTCTTGAGTGCTTCTTCTAGAGGCATAATAGGTTCATAAGGAGTACTAGGTCGCCACTGCTCGAGTGATTTTTTTAGAGAGGTATTTGGGTCACTATAAGGAGTAGCAAATCGCATCTGCTTGATGGAATTTCTGAAAGAAACAGTACTAGATTGCAACTGTTTGAGGGCATCCTTCAAAGAAAAAAAAACTCGAATTTTGCTTGTTTCCGGTTCATTTGACTGGTGCGCGTACGAATGGTAATTGGGATCACCATGGCATGAACCATAATCTTCATAAGGTTGGTAGTGGTCCTAAGTACTATCCACATTGTGGTCATAGTATGGATAATCTCCATTTTGAAATTCTGGTCGATATTCATTATATTGGTCTTTATAATACCAGTTCGACATTTTTATTTTTTATTATTTTTTATTTTTTTGGTGCAAAAGCAAATGCAAGGTTGACTTAAATAGGTAATCTCAGGTTAACTTAGCAAAATATACTACAGTCAAAGGCTGGTCAAAGGTACGACGAAGTTAAGGCTTGTGGAATTTCAGCTGGTAACTCCCATCAGGCCCAAGGCATGTGTTCAGCTTACTTTTCCACGGGTTTTCCTAAGAATCGGTAGTCTGACGATGCAATTGGTGTGTGCAAATTTTTTTATATAATAAAATCTAAAATATATACAAATTGTTTCTAAAAATAAATAATAAAAAATCTAAGCATTAATGAAAATAAATAAAGAATAAATAAATTTGGGTTTTATTACTTACCTTTTTTGGTAGGCAATTTCTACAATTAATGTAAAACATCACCTGCACATCAAAGCTAAGAAAAATACCCAAGTAAAATCTAAAAAAGGAAAAAAAATAAATAAAAATAAAATAAATCCTAATTAACCTAATTAAAAACTAAACCTAAAATAAAAAAATAAAAAAATTTAAAACCCTATCCTAAAAACAAGTCCGCGTCGGCGGCACTAAAAATTGATGTGGTTGTAGAAGTGGTAAAAGGATTCGCTACTCAGACTTGTGAAGATTTGATTTTAGACCTAATTATAATTTTAATCTTGCAAATATATACAAAAGATGGTAGCAATATTAAGGATAATTGAGACATATGACTCCACCATAAAAATAATCAAGTGATATTTATATTGATTTTTAACAATTATAGCTATTTTATTGACTCTATTTCTTTGCCAAAGGTAGATTTCTAAAACATTAATTGTAAATTATAAGCATGGCACATCAAAAGCTCTAAGTCTCGTCATACACCATCAAACAAAATCACAACTAATTAATGAAAATCATAAATCAATTAAAATTAATGCAAAAAGTCATAAAGAATCAAATATAGTTACCAATTAATTGTGAAATATAGCTTCTTCCATGGTCCCATTGATGGGGTTTAGCTCCGCTTTTTGAAAACACTCTTAAAAGATTTATTCATAGCTCAAAGGTGTTTTCAAAGGTAAAAGAGAGAGAAAATAATAAAAGCAACGAGTTTGAACGGTATATGGACGTTACAAACTCGATGTTACAAAGCAAGTGTCGCAGAATGAAGATATTCGTTGCTGATGGAATGTTACAAACTTTTGAAATTTAAGACACTTATAAAACGAAAGTTCGCTACAGCCTTATGTTCTTTATGTTCATCTTCTTCAACACCAGTAGAAATTTTCTGCAACTCTCGATTCTCACCCTGTTTTTTCCCCTAACTCTCTCTCTAGCCTCTCCAATCACTCGATCATCCTTTCTAGATCGACCCCATCTCTTTTTATACACCACAGGTCCATAAATCTTCGACAAATCTCTTCTTTAATGCCACAAATATTCTCGGTTATATTTTCATCTTGATTTTCTTTCGAATGTTTTGATTCTGTTTCCAAATTAAGTCACGAGAATAAAAAAAACTTAATGTTGTTTCCTTCGTAAAGATATTATGTTTGATGTTGTTGACTTTGTAAAGAAATCCAAAATCCCGAGAATTTTTCTTCCTGATTTACGTGAATCTTTGATCGATTACTTTGCCTATTTTGGGAATCCCAGACTTTTAAACACTTCTTAATAAGGCAAGCAAATCTTCTTGTCTTAAAAACCCTTAAAACTTTCAGAATCACGCAGATAATTTTTCACGAGTGTAAAATTTTCCCGCCATTTTCTATTTTCAAACAAAGAAGAAGGGTTCCCTTATGCAACAACTGGGCTACTTTATCATTTTTTTTGGGTCCCTTTAGTAAATTTCTGGGGGTGCCTTTATCACTTTTTGAGCCAATTTTTCCATAAATTTTTATTTCTCAAAAATACCTACTCAGACATAAAAAGCCACAATCAGTACACAATCGAGCACTATCAATATAAAGAATTGAGACAAATCAGACATAAAAATGTGTCTATCACTAGGGTGTAGCTTTGATTCGCTGATGTTTTCGTGATGAACAAGTATGATGATTTGCGAAAGTTTTATCTTTAAGATTTTTTCTAAACTTTTGATCTTCATATGCAAAAAACTCTTGATTTTCCTCTGATTTTTTTTTTATTTTTCATCTTTCCCATCCATAACTGTTTTATTCTGCTGGTGCTTTGTCGAAACTTGTAAAAAGTTTTGATCTTCATATGCAATCAAAATTTTGGATTGGATTTTTATCTTCTACTGCTCTGTTCTTACCCCTGTTCATTATTAGGACTATGGTGGATCTGTTGCTGATTGTTTGATTATGTGTAGGTAAGACTCATCATGTCAGGAAGAAAAGATAACACCCCTCTCCAATCTTCCCCGTATGAGGACGGTCGACCGGCAGATAAAAAAGCATCTCGATACTTCGCGGAGAAACCGAAGACCGTAGAGCAGTTCGGTCCTTCAGATGATAACCTCTCAATGTTATCCACCTTACGCAAGCATTGCTGAATGTTGTGGGTACAGTCATCGTGCAGAGAAAAAAGGTCCTACCCGCAAGGACAAACGGGCTGGTGATGAGCATAGCTTTAAACACGTCAAGCTAGAGGAATTCAAGAGAAAACACGACCTCAGACGATTCAAAGTCTCTTTCTACAATCCCGCATGTGGTGACGAGTTGACACTAGAGATAACTAAAAATTTTCCATATGACGCACAACGGCTATTTTATATCCGTAGGAACTTTAGAACCCGGACTGTAACTTCCCTTGTATAGTCATGGAGACTCATTTTTCTTTGACATTCTCTCCGGCTGAAGCAAACTGGACAAGAATAGTAGCTGGCGCGCCATTATGTAGTATAATGGGAACTGGTGGCGCGTACTGAATGAGTGTTATAAGCGCCACAATGGGGATACAAATCTCTTGTGCTATACTCCAGACCCTGTAGAACGTGAATTCTATACCGTAGGAAACATATGGTGTCTCCATTGCTGCGAAAAACTTCAAGCAGTGGAGCATGGGGCCTAGCCGGAAGTTTTCGTTTGCTTGGAGATAGTTTTCGTTTACTTGCAGAAATCAATAACTCCGAATTGAAGTGTGCACCTGGGATGCAGGATCTACCTAAACCTGTTTCGATGCCGAACAAAGAGAGGATTCACCAAGACCATGATTTTAAACGGTACCGCACCCCTATGACGATTGAGGGTCTTTGGGGCTTTGATTGGGTACCTGGGCGAGACTGAATACCGTGTACTCTATCACATACCCGCTATGAATATTATTGCCCCTGGAAAATTAATTTCACCGGTTTTAACTTTGCGTATGGAGATGGGGTACGTCAAATTCTATTGCACGTTTGTTAGTGTTTAGTACTTGCATGTGTGAACCTGACATTTTGATGTCTTATCCAGTCGCAGAAAGAGGAAAATGCCGGAGGAGTTGCGGGATCAAAAAGGAAAGCTTCTGCTGCGGTTCGAAAGGTATGCATAATAATTACAAATCTCACCTTTGTGCTCACATCATCTTTTTTTGTTGGTTATTGTAGGCTTCCAAGAGAACCCGAACTGCTTCGTGGGTTTCTACCAGCACTGAACGGGTCGAGGTGGAAGTTCATGATGTGACAAGCCCTGCCTTGGATAAAATCGAGAAAGGTGAAAGCCTCGGTGGTGACGATACTGAGAAAACTGGGAAAGCCATGGTACTCCTCATACTAACAAGGAAGATATATTTGGTCAAAATACTCCACCTCCACACGATACATCTGTCCGCAATGATGAGTCTGGAGACCAACCTACTCCGCAAGGTACCCCTGTTCACGCCCATGAGCCAGAGGATCTGCATAACTCTCCGCAACACACTCCCATTCGCAATGACGAATTTGAGACAAATAAGGATAGTCAAACCACCCTTTTTAAATGGAAAAGTCTTCCCTCTCATGACCGCATGTTGAGTTTCCTGTGGAGTATGGTTCTACAACCGGGACATCTTCTACTTCCCATTCTATTGAGAAGAATGCGGCGCAACCTGCTGATTTTTTTCTTTGCTCAAAGAAGAGTGGGAGTTATATTCTCTTGATGGAGAAGGAGAGGGCTCGGACAAGGAGCAGTCTGGTGATGATACGAATTTAAATGTTGTTGATTCTGGTCAGTCGGTTAGTCAAAAGGGTCCATCAGCTTCTAACAAGGGTAAGGGAAAGATGGATGATAATAGCCTTGGTGCTGAGGAAAAAGAATCCTTTCAATGGTTTCTATCCAAAGACTTATTATCCGTTCCCTTTAACTTCGAACCTGTGGAGACGGATACTGCCGTTGTTGGTTTTGTGCGGAAGCTTATGCGATATGCCCCATATGATGCGGTGAATAATGCTTGTCTCCAGAATCAAAGTGCTCTTGTCTGTCCTGAATTTAATTTATTTAGAGCTTCCTACGTCTCTTGAGGGACTGAGCTCGTGCAGATGGTGAAGCGTACTCCTTTCCTCAACAGGCTATGCCACAAGTATTTTTATTATTATTATTTTTTGTTTGAAAAACGAACGTCTTTGCCCTGCTTACAGTTTGGTCATGGACAGCATGCCACGTTCCTTCTATACAAATTTTTTAAAGGTCGATCCATATGGAAACTCGGTACAAACATGTTGAGGCAGAACTTACGAAGGCCCAGGTGGAAAATGGGAATATGTAAGAGCAACTTTATCAAAGGAGTGAAGATAAACAAAGTATTGCGGACCTGAATCACTCCGTAAGTAGATTGCGGAACATCAAAATCAAGGTTTGTTCACTTCTTACTTTTACTCTCTACTTTATATTTTTTATTAGTTTCTTCTAAGTTCGCCTTCCTGGGTCAGCGGTGGATTTGGATCTTATAAATAAGTTGCGGGCCAAAAATCGACGTCTTTCTGAGCATGTAACCAAAATCTTCAATGAGAATGTGCAAACTAAAGAACGTTAGAACGAAGGTGTTGATGAAGTGAATCGGATAAAGGCCAGGTATGAAAAGCTATCCTCGCAACATCATATTTTTAAATAGTGAGATTCTTCGTATCAAGGGAGAATCCTGTGCCGCTCTGGATTGGATGAAGAGTAGTGTGACTCAGGCATGGTGTCGAGTTGATGAGATGCTGAGTGAACTCGCTATAACACCCATGTTTTTCGTATGACGCTTACTCGAGGATGCGTCAGTGCATGGGATAAAGCTTCATCTTAAGCTTGTGAAGCTTATTTAGGGATGCATCAAGATGTGGATGCATCGCTTGGATTGGTTGTAAAATCAGCTTGGTATTATGATACTAGGATTGTCCCTTTTCTCAGAGATACAGCATTTACTATGATGCTTACTAATTAAAACATTACGATGCTATGGCATCCTTATAATTGGTCATTACTAAGGCATACAACATTAACGAATGTTGCTTACCCGAGAAAGCATTATAGTGCTAAAGCACTATTATGCCGTGATGCATACTCAAGGATGCATCACTAGTAGTTGCAGTCGATGAATGTCCTCTTCCCTTATTTTCTTTACTTGTAGAAATGATGGGAAGACATATATAGGGAGGAGGTGTTGGTTAGAAGTTAATACTTACTTAAGGAAGCATCGCTGTCACGTATAGCTTACCCGAGAACTCATTATAGTGTTAAAGCACTATTATACTCGAGGATGCATCTCTAGTAGTTGCAGCCGATGAATGTCCTCTCCTCTCATTTCTTTTACTTGTAGAAATGATGGTAAGACATATATAAGGAGGAGGTGTTGGTTAGAAGTTGATGCTTATTCGAGGAAGCATCACTGTCCCGTGTAGCTTACCCGAGAACGCATTATAATGCTAAAGCACTATTATGTCGTGATGCATACTCGAGGATGCATCACTAGTAGTTGCAGTCGATGAATCTCCTTTCCCCTCCTTTCCTCTACTTGTAGAAATGCTGGTAACACATATATAGGGAGGAGGCGTTGGTTGGAAATATATTATGCTTACTCGAGGAAGCATCAATGACGCTATGAAGCTTACCCAAGGAAGCATCCTTGTTGTTATGAAGCTTACTAGAGGAAGCTTGAATGATGAGAACGAATTATTCATCCGTGTTGCGTACTCGAGAATGCATACTTGTGCATACCTTGCAAAAGTACCTTGTCCTATACGTACTAGGCTTTGTTTGTCCTTTGGCCTTGCTACATCAAGTTGGAAATTGTTGGTTACGCGGATTGTGTATGCCTTAGCATATCCTTTCGAAACGATTGTCCCTTGACATCAATGTTGGCTTTTCATTAATAGGCTTAAGTTGCTTGGACCATTTAAAATGACCCTTTTGGATGAGCTACGGTGATGATTGATCCCTTCAAGGTACGGGTTGGGTACGTAGGCAGCCAAAATAAAATGCATTAAGGTGCAACACCTTGTCGCTCATATTATCTAATTTTGAGGTGATTGCGACACTTTGGTAACTCATATCATCTGGCTCGGCAGTTCGAGGCAAGAGATGATTATTTCCACACTTGATGAGGTAGTTGCATTCTATTTACTGGATGTTTAGACTTCCTATCAAGCTATACAACGAGTATGGAATATGCCTTGTTGTTGCACCCTTGGAAAGAGCAAGATCAGTGCATGCACTCAGCGCGTAGTCGAAGCAGAGTTGAGGAATCGAAAAATAGGCCTGAAATGTCCTAGATGCTAGTCCAAGGCGTGAGTTAGGCTTGGAAAATGCTCGTAAGTATGGGATGCTTTCCAAAGGCATTCAACATTGGATTTAATTCTCTTGTACCCTTTGCAGAACAAGGGTGAGTTGGAACGGTATGGAAACTACGTTTCAAGTATCATGCTTACTAAAGCATGATTGGAAGGGAAAATATTCCTGCATTTTCCTGGTAAGCCTTAGGATTCCTTCGCATCAGAATGACGCATCAGGGAGTCCTGGCATCCCCAGCGTATAGCTTCGGAGGCAG
Organism: Papaver californicum; assembly: GCA_023531435.1. NCBI lineage: Eukaryota > Viridiplantae > Streptophyta > Magnoliopsida > Ranunculales > Papaveraceae > Papaver > Papaver californicum. Next base: position 2,437,471 of record JAJJMC010006585.1, read on the forward strand.
AATTTTATGATCTGTCACACCCGCATACTCAATGAAGAACGTATCAGGATTCTTACGCAGTTTTCTTCTTCTTGTTGTTTGTTCCATAGTTCCCACTATTCCATCTATATTGCTCAGTTTATCAAGAACGTCTTGAAGATGCTCACTCAAAAACAAAAGCGTTAGCGAAGGCTCAATCGAATTAGCGAAGGCTCAATCGAAGATACCCCGTCTATTAGAAATTGAGCGGCTCAAAAATGTTGACATGTACCGTATTCAAAAGGGAATGGAAAGATTCACCAAGAATTTGCATCACTTGCGTCACGAAGATTCTAAAGAAGCAGGTAGAGTTGGATCTGTGCCGCCCCGCGCTTTATCATTATACTCTTAACTACAAAAACTTTCCAACGAATATGACTATCTTGATGATGCCCGTGACGCAGTAGTACTTGAATTAGAAGAGTCTGAATCCCTCGCAGGAGGTATTTTAACATATTATAGGATTGGTTATGTGCAATCTTAAACATATTTTAACCTTCTCTTATGTTTTATGTCATAAGCCTTGAGGGGAAACTTAAATTCGTAACTGCCAGAACTGAGGAGGTTGAGGTACAACTCAAACTAGCAACCACTAAAGCTGAAAAATCCCAGCAAGACTTAGCCATTCATCAAGGGAGAACAAATTATTGGGAAGTATTGGCTGGATCTCGAGACGGATGTGTGTCATACCACGCCAAAATTACTTAAGATTTATGTGAAACAAGGGTAAGAAAGATTCGTTCCCACAGGGAGGTCTTGGTTGTTATATGGTTTCGAAATCTTATGTAAAAGGGGGATTTTCAGATTTAATGAAAGTAAATTAAACTAATTACGAAAGATGAGAAACTGTAGAAAAGAATCAAAGAGTTGAGAATAAGTGTCAAGGTTTCGTTTTCATTCACAAAACATGTTCTTGTGCTAATACTTAGAATTGATATTTAATCTCGTTTTGTCAAAAGTCCTAGAATACCTTGATCGTAAGAATATCCCGCAAATTTTCTCAAGTCATCAACAAACATATTAAAAGATGTGAATATGAATTCTACCAAGAGAACATCCTAACGTGTAAAAAACACTAATCAAGTTTAATTCCCGAGGAGCATTAAGATTCATGAAGTTAGGATAATCAAGGCAATTGAACGTGGAAAACGCACTAATTCAATTTAACAAAGGTTATGATCCACTTGTGATTACTAGGATATATCACTATAAGCAATAACCACAAATATACTACTTGTATTCAAGGAGTATCACTTTTGTGTATAATAAACCCTAAATTAACTATAGATATGAATATGATTTCAACCAATTTGCAACTTGACTAAACAAACAATTAAATCATACATGGAAATATTTATGGTGAATCATGAGCGATAAAATTTATTAATTCAAAGAATCATGTATTATGAAATCCAATTATTCCCTTACCAACAAAAGAATTAACTACTCATAAATTGGAGTTTACACAATTGAATTCAAGAAAAAATGAAATTACAAACCCTAGATGTGAGAACTCTTCCCCGCTCGAACCTAAAAAAGGATAGAAGAGGTGAGAAGAGAACTAAGTAAAAATCTAGATATCTCTCCCTCTTGTTGAAGTTGCTCTTTTATATTTTTCTCCCTTGTAGAATCCCTTTTGGAGTAGAAGTCTTTTTCCTTGTATAACTTAAACTCTCAATTCCTAAATCTTGGTAAAACTCTAGGTTTCAATAAATAAATCAAACCATAGACACCCATGGCCCAAAATGATTCATTGAGTGAAGCCCACACATTCATTAGCCCATAACAGAATTAATCAAATATGCCTCAAACAATTCCGACAGTTCTTTGAGATATTTTGTCGAACAGTTTGAGTGGAATTCTGATTGGTACTTCAGGCATATTGTGTTCATTTTTTTCTTATATCCAAACTTATCTCCTTCCCTGCAAATTTGGTTTACAACCATTCACCAAAGCACATTGAACCATACAACCCATTTATCCTAACACATCAAATGTTCATAGAATTCTCGGCAATTTCCGGAAGCAAACACCCTTCAAAATTCATCACAATTCAAATCCAAAAATCACCAAACCAGCGAAAACAACTAATGTGGTTATGTTATTTTCACAGCACAACAACTTCCCATTTCAATGGCAGATATTACCAGTTCAATGGCATCAGCAAACTTCATTCCTTGCGAATGAAAACCCATGAAAGATTCCATATCAAGACCAACAACACATATTCTTTCCCTTCTAGTTTCTCGTTGTCAAACAATTTCTCTTTCATCTTCAATTCAAATGCCAACAACTTCTCTTCTCCAACAACGTTTAATCCCATATTTGTACCTTCACAGATTCATTTCCTCTTATTCCTGCAATTCAAACTAACCCATCCTCTCTTGTCCTCTTTACCTCCTAACTTTGGAAATCACCATTCAATCTTCCCGTCCATCATTGTACAACGAAACCCGTTTTCTCTTTTACTGCCAATATCACTTAGACTCGGCCACCTTATCTTATTTCTCCGTCAACCTTAATTTATGTTCTATGTCTTAAAACTCTTATTTTTCCCTATAATCTCGTTCATATCCTTCTAACCCATCTCTCCTGGCAGCTAATTAGTCTCATCAGACTCGTGTTACCGGCGTGACTTGGTGGGAGGGAAGAAAAACCTGAACTTGCCATAAAGGAATAAGGAACCAGCTGCACATTCTCGATCTAGTTTAGGTTAAAAAGACTTGGTGACATCCCTTAGAAATAATGTGCCTGCCTTTAAAACTTATCTAGGTTTAGATGGATTCCCCCTAGTAATATTTTTTTCCCACACACTTGAGACTTGTGTGCTTCTAGCTTTGTTCCCATTAACATCCAATGACTCCGGACAATGCCATAAGATCTTAATTTTCTTCTTTCACTTCATGTGACTCCACAAGACCTATAAAACTTAATACAAGAGTAACAAACACAAAATACAAGAAAAATAACTAAGAAAAGTATATAAAATTGATATTCAAATTATGTAAATTATGCACTTATCATGAGCGCAAGAGACGATGCTTCCCAGGTGACTAAGTTGAGACATGAGCTTGAAACTGCCCGCACCAGAGTCGATTGGCAAAAAGTGGAAGTTGCTATCTGTGTAGATGAACCGGTAAACAAAATCTTGGACAAAGTGGAAGAACATGGGTGCAACAAGAAATACACTCGACGTCCTTTGCCTAAGCATTCTTCCTTAAGTGGCGGTACTACTATTTTGCAGTGATCTTCTATTTATGTTCTTCTAGTACGGGTTCTTACGTGTTTTACTCTTTTTGTAACACATTGGTAACTCTCCTTTTGATATCTTGCTTTCGTATCTATAAATTTTTGGAGATAAAATATAATTTTTTGAGTTATAAAGTTTTATGTTTTTGCATGTTCTTACCTCGTACGCTTTATGAATACGCATATTTAATTCAATCCCGCAGAGGTAAGATAGAGTGTGTGAGTTGTTAAATCACAAGGTTGGTTCCTACCTTGCGTAAACCTTGAGGGTATTGTCACATTGTTAACCACACCTTGGTCAGAGGGGAGTAAACAATGCAGCCCTTGATCTAGCTTTGAAAGCATCATGTGTGGAGAATGATTGTACATGTTTCACAGTGAGCAAAAATGTCATGTTAGACATCTCTTGCTTGTGAATAATCCATTGGTCATACACTTATAGACACTTAAACGGATTATTCTGAGAGATTGCACTTATCGTGTTTTACCTAATATGAGGTTGTGCGGACCAGTGGTCCACGTCCTTGGTCCTTGAAGCTGTCGTAGATTGCATGATCTATCGCAGCTGTGAACTACTTTAAAAGTTAATATGGTTTGAGGTATTATGCGTTTTATGGGTGCCTCAATACCTCTTCGTTCATGTTCCACAAATGATATGACCTTTTTCCGACTATATCTTGTATTATGTAGGGTTCTCCCCAAATTGGTGCAAACTTTCCCGCTATTTTATCTCTTTGGTACTCCAGGATTTGCCGCAACACATATTGTCCTTCCATAAAATTCTGCAACTTCACTTTTTTTGTATATTCTCGGGCTAGCCTTCTCTGGAAATTCTCCATCTTTTGGAGTGCGGTCCCTCTTCTTTCTTCCAAATCATCTAACTTCTCAAACATCAGATCCGTGTTCAAATTATTCTCCCATGCCTCTGTTTTGTGGTTTGTAAGATGATTTATATCGGAATGACAACTTTATCCGTAAGTGAATAAAAATGGTGATTCGCCAGTTGCTTCTCTCCTTGTTGTTAGATAGGTCCACAAGGTATTGTGAAGTTTCTCACACTATCTCTTACGGTGACCGACCAGGGTTTTCTTCAGGTTCATAGCTGTAGTTTTATTTGTTGCCTCCATTTGTCTATTGCTTTGAGGGTAAATTGGAGTGGATTTATTCTTTTGTATGTTGAATGCATCGGAAAGTATATAAATGGTATTGCCTTGCAATTGTTTAGCATTATCAAATACTATAGCTAGAGGAATTCCAAATCTACAAATCACATTCTCAAAGAGAAATTTAAAAATATCGATATCTCTAATTCGAGCCGTAGCTTTGGCTTCGACCCATTTAGTGATGAAATAGTCTATTGCCACAATCAAGAATCTCCTTTTTTGTGTTCTTTCTATCAAAGGTTCGACTATGTCCACCCCCCATTTCGCGCATGGTCATGGGCTTAAGACCGAATTTAGCTATGTTGCTAGAATTTTGATCCTTTTGGAAAATTGTTGACATTCTTCACACATTCTTGCCAAGATAGTTACGTCCCTATCTATGTATGTCCAATAGTACCCCTGTATTTTTTTTGAGGGCGAGCGAACGCCTTCCATTATGATTTTCAACATCTCCATAGTGGATATTTGTTCATATGTGATGCCCTTTACACCTTGTTAAACAACGAAGTAGGGGTCCGAGGAATGATTTACGGTACAAAATGCCATCCCGCAACTGAGAATTTACGGATCTTGACTAGACTTTCCTTGATTCTTTCACATTTGCTGGTAAAGTTCCGTTTTGCAAAAATTGATGTAGCGGGATTCTCTAGTCTACTTCAAGTTGCAGTTCTTCTTTAGGACTATCAAAGGGAACTATATCATTCTCTTCGACATCACTGATCGGGTCCTGATTGATGGCTCGAATACTCGTCCTATCTTTATTGATGATACCTTTTGACCTCTCAACATGGAAGATATGTATACGAGTGCATCCGCTAATCGATTTTCCTTCCTGCATAGGGGTCATCATGTGATGTTTGGGACTTTGGAAACTAAATTCTATACTAGTTTCATGTATTCCACTAGATCTTCATTAATTGTTTGGTTTCGAAGCTCAACTTTCCGGACTAATAGTTGTGAATCACTTGTACGTCGTACGTCAGTTATACCTCATTCAATGATGAATTTAAGAGTGTGAACCACTGCTTCGTACTCGACTATCTTGTTTGTGTGCTCTCCAAATTCTAGCCGAAATGCATGCATCATCAGATCTCCAATGGGGGTGGTGATGACTTTTCCGATACTATTCATTCTTTATTTCGTGATCCATCAACGAATACTTCCCACCTGCGGGTATTTGCGGGTGTAGATGATGGGTTTTTGACAAGGGATATAATTGTAAAATCACCCGGTGCCTAGCAGCAGAAACATAAAAATATCTGCGTATATTTCTGACTTCCTATTAAAACATGAAATACTGTATTTCTACTATAAATGGCTACGGGCATTCTATACTGACTCCCTAGTATCTCTAAACATTTACAATATTTATGCTATATCGAACCAGTCTCAAGTCGCATAAAGTCCATACAGAACTTGTTTCGAATACGCATCGATGTCCAATAACATATATTTATTCTGAAAAATAGATAATGCCTGATCTCCAAGAACTCATTCTAGCTTAATATCCTGCTCGCAAAGAACGCATCACAATTAGACGTCATCTCCTTAAATATATGCCACTTTAGCATTTTAATCAATGACGTGTCACAAGTTATGCGTCGTTCCTCTTGGACGCGCCATAATCAAAGAGCAATGCCCATAGGACGCATTTTTACTCACCACGTTAGGCTAGCCCTCATATCTCAACGGTAGGCACCAGGCCAGCGCTAGCTTATTCACCAGCATCCTAAGGGACGTGGCACATCTCCGCGCTAGGCACCAAGGCCAGCGCTAGCTTTGCTAGAAAACGTCCTAAGGGACGCGCCATATTTCCGCGCTGTTAACAAGCCCAGCGCTAGCTTGTCTAGATAGTGTCCTAAGGGACGCGCCACATCTCTACGCTGGCACCAAGCCCAGCGCTAGCGCCATCCTTATATGGCTATTCATCAATCCTCTTTGCCTGGATTCTTAAGTGCGCCACGACTGGTCCTTAGGAACCTTTGTGCAATCTTGGCTTCGAGCACTTCCAGATTTATGCCATGTCAATTCTAAATTGATATTTGGCCATTAAAATTACGCCATGTTACTTCTAAGCTAGTATATGACCACTAAACTTACCATACTCGACACTTATAAGTCTAATTATCAATTTAACTGAGTTGTGCAACTTGCCTAACTTAGCAAGTTATTGACTTGACCTAATCAAAATATTGGTGGTCCACGACTCCACTATTTACACGATATATCAAATACAAAACATGGTGGGATGCTTATTAGGGTATTGGTCTGGCGGTCTACGACAATCGTGCGTTGTGGCAACACATCCACGAACAAGAAGTTAATAAGTAATGGGATAGTTTTAGAGCAGTTGAGAGGACAAGGAGTAGTGGTCAGAAAATCTTCTTTATTTTTCGTACATGACTCCACTACAATCTCCATAATCATTACTCCTCCACGTCTTTTGTAACTTCCACCACTTAGGAGAAATCAGTGTGTTTCATATCAGAATTATAAATAGACGACCTCATGTATTCGACAAGAAACTAAGACAGAATCAGCGATCTATCCTAGAGATAATCTATTCTCATACAATGATTTCTCAATCTTTTTTGCTTCCCTCCACTAAGATCAACCCATCATATCCACCTTTGTGACCGAAGAAGGATGTGAATAGCAATTTCTTGGTTTAGGCTCGTCCTGTTCGAGTTTGATCTATCAAACCTACCTGAAAGTACTCTTTTGCAGTATATTTGTTTTCACTCTAAAACAGCGGGATCGAGTACATCGTGCGTTTTTTTTTTGTCCTCATCTTCCCCTGGTAAACCATGAACTTATGGTCCGCTATCTAATGGTAAATCAGTGAGGAAGTCCGCCAGAACTTATGATTTTGTGCAGTTTGCATTTCGAACAAAATATGGAATTGTTCCAGATGTGCGTTCCATTTGGCTATTCTTCCTACTTTCCCTGCGTTTTTAAGCACATATTCTAGTGGGGACTTGCTAGGTACCCACACATAGTGCGTTAAGAAATAGGTGCGTAATTTATACGTGGCAAAGAATAGCGCCAGTATCAGCTGAGAGTTTAGTTATGTAATACATTGACTTTTTTACTTTATCATTCGTGCATACTAGTACACCACTCACTGCATTTTCTGTTGCGGCAATATACAAGGCTAGCACCTCCACGGGCTCCGATTTTTGTAACACAAGAATTGTTACAAGATAAGCTTTTATGCTTTGAAAGGCCTGCTCGCAGCTTTTAATTTACGCAAATTTGTTCATTTTCTTCAATGTATCGAAGAATGGTTTGCATTTATCTGAAAATCTTGTAATAAATCTACTGAGTAGAGTTAGGCAACCATTGAACTTCTGTACTTCTTTGACATTTCTTAGGATATGCATGTTAACTATTGCTTGTATTTTGGCTGGATCGACCTTAATACCTCTTTTGGTAACCACGTATCCCAAGAACTTTTCTGACGTGACTCTAAAAGTACATTTATCTTGGTTCACTTTTATTTTGTATTTTCGCAAAGCTTCAAAAATTTCCTTCAGATCGTTGAGATGATCTTTTGCCAGTTTACTTTTCACAAGCATATCATCTACGTACACCTCCAATGTGCGGCCTATCCATGGTTTGAATATCGTATCTACTATTCGCTAGTGTGTTTCCCCCGAATTTTTTAGTCCAAACGGCATTCTGGTGTAACAGTACAAGCCGTGAGGAGTGAAAAATGCAGTATGCTCTTGGTATTCTTCTGTGAGTGCGATATGATTGTACCCTGAATGTTCTTCCATGAAGGATAGAGCCTAATGTCATTCAACTGCGTCCCCCAGTTGATCTATGTTGGGTAATGGATAGCTGTCCTTCGATCATGCCTTGTTTAGATTAGTAAAGTCTATACAGATCCTTCATCCCCCATTCTTCTATGGCACAATCACTATATTTGATATCCAGGTTAGAGGTATCTAACATCTTGGATGAAGCATGCGTCCATTAGTTTCTTCAACACTTTCTCAACTGCCCGATGATACTCAAGTGCTACCTTGCGCAATCGTTGCCGAAATAAGGCCGTTCCTGGATGTATCCTAACTCGTGGCGCACAATGTTTTGATCGATACCTGGCATGTCTCCTATATGCCAAGATAAAATGTTAGTGTATTCTCTAACCAGTGCGTGGAAATACTTCTCTCATTCTGCTCCCATGAAGGTTCCAATCTTGATCATTCTTGGGAAATCTTTTATGCCTATGTTCACATCTTTGGTTTCCTCAACTGCTGAAAAAATGGGTTTGGGGGCTCCCAGGAGTGGAGCTCCCTTTAATTGCTATTTGGATGCATCTCCATCCTCCGCAGCCTTTGATGTTCCCACTTAGGTATTGAAACTCGCATATTCTACATTAGAGAGGCTCTTTCTCACAGCCTTGACCATATACTACTCGATATTATCTTCTTTAGCCTTCTCCTTGCGGTCCTTTTTCCACTGATGTTGTAATTAGATGCGTTCTTCATTGATTTGCTCTTCTGTAAGTATGCATACCCTTGCGACAGTCTGGTCCCCTCTAATCTCCATTTTTCCTTGCGGTGTTGGGAACCGGAAATACTAATGGTAAGTTGTTGACATTCCCTTCAGGCGATGGACACAATTCCTTCCAATGATTGCGTTGTATGGGGATGGGGCATCTATTACACTGAAAATGGTGAGGATATATATTGGTCCTGCTATTACTTCGAGTAGAATTTCTCCCTTGGGCTTCGAAGCTACTGTGTGTTTTTTGATAGTGGTAAGAAAAGTTCGTTCAAGACTTGTGAAGATTTGGATTTAAACCTAATTTCTAAGACTAAAAATAAAAAAACTCAAATAAAAATTGATAACAAGGTTGAGAGAATATTGAGGCTAAGATTCCATTTTTTTCCAATTTTTAAAGTGATTTAGTTCAATAATTATAATTATGCAATTCACACGTTTAATTTGATTCTAAAATAATGCAACAAGTAGATTTTCAAAATAACAATTATATATCTAAAGCATGGAATATCAAAAACCCTAGGCCAAAACACAATTGTTTAATAAAAATCATTAAATCAATTTTTAACCAAGGAAAATAATCATAAAAGAATTATATAAATTAATTAAATAAATATTACCACTCGCCTCAGCAATGGGGTTTAGCTCCTCATGTTGGAAACATGCTCAAAATTTGTATTCATTGCTCAAAAAGGTGTTTACAAGAAGAAAAATATTTAACACAGAGAATTGAGACGTTTATAAACGTTACAAATAATGTTTTCTCTATCGCTAAATGGTAGAAAAGATAACAGATTCTTTCATAACGTTGTTCTTCTTATTTACGACGTTGTTCTTTTTCTTCACCAGCAACAAACTGGTAATTTCTGAAACCTTTTTTTTTCTCAATTCTAAGCTCTGCAACCTCCCCGAAACTCTCGGTACCTCCTCTCAGACTCCCCAACAGCCTATATATACACAGAAGATCCTTCAAATTTCACGCGTCTGCAGTGGAGATTCCCGTGTCTCATGTTGATTCTATACACTCCAACACGTTGAGACATGTTTTAGCTGAAATCAGACATTCCCAAGACACACACAATCTTTCTAAATATAACCAGAAAATCTCGAGAATATTTCCGTACTTTGTTTTACTTCCAATCGATTATCCATCCCAATTTAATTGAATCCAACATCCATACCATCTTTGTTTAGCCCAAACAGATCCATCCCGACCAAATCCAGCGATTGAATCTCTCCCAAAATATTCCAAAAATCAAACCCTAATTCTACAACCTTTTTCCCGCTAAAATTTTGTTTGAAATTTGAGAAGAAGATGGTGTCCCCCTATCCTATGATGAGGTCCCTTTAGCACATGTCCTTGGGGGTGCCTTTAGTAATTTTGGGATGCCTTTAATAATTTTCTCCGGGGGTGCAAACATCACTTTTTGAGCAACTTTTTCCACACGAGTTTGTTTCTCCAAAAACACCTACACACACATAAAACACCATAATAAGTACAAAACGAGTACTAACAAAATAGAGAAATAAGATCAAATCAGACACAAAAATGTTTTATTAAATACCCCCAAACTTAGTATTTGCTAGTCCTCGAGCAAATCTAATCTAAAAAATAAAAATCCTAACTCACTGTCGCAGGCATCGCGATTGCACTTAGCATGTGCAACAAGCCTTTAAACCCCTAGTTATTGAGATATGCTCCCACTGGTCTTAATCCTTATACTAATATCGACTCACCTGGTATATACAAGGGACCCATCGGTCGATTTATTGAAGATAAAATAATTATTTTATTTTATTTTTGTCTAAATAAAATAATGGGGCTTGATCTGAATCACTCTGCTTCATCCCAACATCGATAACAAGGCGATGTTGGTGCCCCACCAAATCGCTTAGAGAAACATATAAATTGCAAAATAAAAAAAGAAGGTGATATGGTCGAGGTAGACTCCAAGATGTAGTGAAAACTATCATGTTATTCCTAACACCTGAGCTATGTCATTTTATGAATAGACCCTTTAATTGGGTCCCTCAACTCCTATAACCAAGAGGTTAGTTTCCATCTACTTAGAATGTTCAGTGTCATCCTAAATTATTCACAAGTTTCCAAATTTTGGAGTTTTTATTATTGCACTAAAAGTTTCTCCCTTACTCCCAAACTTAAATCTAACATTGTCCTCAATGTTTTAAATTAAAGAGCAGTACCAAAAATATAGGTAACAAGAGAAATAAAGAGATAAGTTAGAAAGATAGTACCTGAGTGAAGCGTAATAATCCTTCTCCGGAGAATAAGAAACAAAATAAAAACAAGAAAACAAAAACCTATGAAACTTACTAATTTACAACAATAGTCTTGATGGTCATCAATGTACGCAAGGTCCTCCAGAGGTACCTCATCAACATCACCTGAAGGAAAAGGCTTTAAAAATGGTTTCAATCTCTGAATGTTAACTTTAAAGTACTTTTACCATCTTAAGTCTCAATTTATATACACCATGAGGAAAAACAGTGTGGACTACAAAAGGACCGGTCCACCGAGAGCGTAACTTCCCGGGAAACCGATGCAAACGAGTATCATATAGAAGAACTTTTTGACCTGGAAAAAATGACTTTCTTAAAATATTTCTATCATGCAGAAGTTTCATTTTGTTCTTATACTCCTTAGCACTATTGTATGCATCTCTACGAATCTCTTCCAACTCATTGAGATAGAGTTTCCTATGAGCTCCTGCTTTGTCAAGCGAAAAATGAAACTGTTTTATAGTCCAGTATGCTATATGTTCTAACTCAATAGGAAAGTGACAAGCCTTGCCAAATACAAGCCGATAAGGTGACATTCCAATGGGGGTCTTAAACACAGTACAATAAACCCATAAGGCATCAGTAAGCCTCAATGACCAGTCTTTCCGATTAGGATTAATTGTTTTCTCTAAAATACGTTTTATCTCCCTATTGGAAACCTCAACTTGACCACTAGTATGTGGGTGATATGGGGTAATTACTTTATAGGTAATACCATATTTCTTCATCAAAAGCTTAAACGGTCGATTACAAATGTGTGACCCTCTATCACTAATTATAGCTCGCGGTATACCAAAACATGCAAATATGTTATCATTAAAAAACTGGACCACAACCTTGTGGTCGTTTGTTTTACACAAAACCGCCTCAACCCATTTAGAGACATAGTCAACAACGACAAGTATGTAAAGATTACCAAAAGAATTAGGAAATGGACCCATAAAATCAATGCCCCACACATCAAAGACCTCAATAACTGAAATAGGGTTCAAAGGCATCATATATCTATGGAAAATGGTTCCTAACTTCTGAGAGCGCTCACAAGCAACACAGTAACTGTGGGAGTCTTTAAACAACGATGACCAGTAGAATCCACACTGTAATATCTTAGCAGCAGTCTTTTTTGCACTAAAGTGACCTCCACAAGCATGATCATGACAAAGGAAATAATACTATACTGGTCACTCTCTGGTATATATCTCCTAATAATCTGGTCTGGAAAATACTTAAACAAATAACGATCGTCCCAAAAGAAATGTTTTACCTCGGCTAGAAACCTAGAACGATCTTGTTTACCCCAATGTTAAGGCATTCGACCAGTAACAAGATAATTCACTATATTTACAAACCAAGGTAATTGGGAAACAAATAAAAGTTGTTCATCAGGAAAACTATATCTCACAGGAGGAGAATCATCAGGGGAATCAACAACAAGCCTAGACAAGTGGTCTGCTAATACATTTTCTGCGCCCTTTTTGTCTTTAATTTATAGAGAAAATTCTTATAACAAAAGGACCCATCTAATTAATCTAGGTTTAGTATCCTTCTTAGAAAGAAGATACTTCAAAAAAGCATGATCAGTAAAGACTATAACCTTAGAACCTAAGAGATAGGATCTAAACTTGTCTAAGATAAAATCAATGGCTAACAGTTCTTTTTTTCTGGTGGTGTAGTTTAGTTGGGCATCATTTAGAATTTTTCTCGCATAGTAAATCACATGAAGTAATTTATTTTCTCGCCGACCTAACATAACACCAATAGCATAATCTGAAGCATCACACATGATCTCAAAGGGTAGGTTCCAGTTAGGTTCCTGGACTATGGGGGAAGTGGCGAGCAAAGTCTTAAGCTTCTCTAAATCCTCTAAACAAGCATCATCAAAAACAAACTTAACATCTTTTGCAAGTAAATTCCAAAGAGGTCTAAGAATGAATCAAGGGTCAAACCATGCTAGATATGAAGAGCAAGCCCATGCTCTTTATAAAAACTCTAGGTTTTAAAATCGTTAGAGATATGACCCATATTATAAAGCTTATGAATCCAAAAATTGTTGAGATTTGTAGAAGTGGTAAATAGGGTATCGTTCACTCGGACTTGTAAATACTCGATTTCAGAATTAGTTCTTAATACTAGCAAATATATACAAAAGATGGTAAGATTAAAAGAGACTGGGATTCATGGTTCCGCCAATTTTCATATTCATGTGGTTCAAATATTAATTCTAGACAATTTCTAGCTCATAACATAAAAGTTTTTGACTCTAATTCTTTGCCAAAGTAGATTTTTAAAACATTAGATGTAAATTATAAGCATGGTGCATAAAAAGTACTTTAGACTAAGCATACACCATCAAACAAAATCACACCTAATTAGTAAAAATCATAATTCAATTTAAATTAATGTAAAAGTCATAAAAGAATTAAATATAGTTACCAAACAAGTGTGAAAAATAGCTTCCTCCATTGTCCCGGTGATGGGGTTTAGCTCATCATGCTCAAAACACTCTCAAAATATTGATTCAAGGATCAAAAGTGTTTACAAAGGTGAAAAGAAGAGAAAATAATCTTTTTACTGGTGGTTTAAGTCTCGATCTTGTTCTTGCTTTATTCAACTCGATGTTTCCTTCTCAGAGAACCCGAATAATCTTCTTACCTTATTTATTGTTGTGTTGGTTAAGCAAGGATCTCTGAGTTAATATCAAAATATCGAGAATATATTTTTATTTCTTTTTAATCATATCCAACCATGTTGACGAGATTCTGATTCGATTTTTAAGTGTTTAACCCGAGCACAACTCTTGCAGCAATGGTAAGGATATATTTTGTTGTCTTAATTCCTCAGAACTTTCTCCAAATCATGAATTTAGTTCCCACAGTTTAAGAGAGGATTTTTCCCGCCAAGATTTTATTTGAAATGAAATGAGCGAGTTCCTTTATCCAGATCTCAGGTGCCTTTATAAATAGGAGGTGGGTGCCTTTAACCAAAATTGGGGGTGCCTTTATCACTTTTTAAGCCAATTTCTTCACGAAATTTATTCTTCTAAAATACCTGCAAACATAATAAAATAACATCATTAATAGAAAAATTTGAGTAATAGCAATATAACTATGAGAACAATTAAGACATAAAAATGTGTGTATCAGCTACTCCACTGAATCCGTAGACGTTGTAGCAAGAAGACATGAACTGGTCGTCTTTAAGCCTCATCCTTTGGAATGCGTCATAAAAAAATAAACTGAGTGAGCTTCCTCCATCCATGAGAACTTTCTTCAAAGTTACCACCCTAAACAAAGCTTGATTTTCATCTCAACTTCTTCTTCTTTTGCTAACAACATCTGTAAAACCCTAACTTTTGTAAGCCTGGTTAATTCCCTTTGTTTGCTCGAGAACGTCCTCCCCTCCATTAGATTCCACGACCAGGTAAGTTAGGGTTTTGATCAATTTTTTTTTACGTGAACTGTTCATGTGAAATTATTTTTTTCATGTGAACAATTGTTCACGTTTCCTCCACCTCCTTGTCATAGCAACCTATCCTTAATTTTCAAGATGAGTGTTGTTTGATTAGGATAAAACTAGGGTTTCCTAGTTTTTCTTAAATATTATACGTATATTACAATATCTTGATCACTGATAATATCATCACTTTACTTTTCCAAACCCTAGCCTCATTATCGTTCTTTAGAAGTATAATAATCTTCAACCGTAGAAGCAATTATTACTAGCAATCTCAATCAAGTAAGTTTTAGTTCATGGTAATTCTTTTTATTTGCGTGTACTTCTTTTGTTTGTTGATGTTGTAACCATCATATCATTGTTCGTATCTTGAATAGATCATGACAACTTCTGATCGGAATTATGATCTGACTCCTCAAATAAGAAAAAAAATCGCAGAAGCAAAAGAATGAAAATGGCTGCTCCCGATAAGACTCATCCCAAAAACGACAGTTTTATGGGAAAAGTTACAAAGCTTATGCATGGTATGCCTCTTAATGACTTGAGAGCAGCACGTAATCGGGTTGTTGACTTTATATTCATGATTAATGCTGAAGAAGAATCCAGCCGCCGAGAGGAATTGAAAAGGAAAAAGAATGAAGACGAAGAAAAGCGGGTTTACCGACAGGATCAACATTCCCGGATGAATGCAAGAATTGAACCGTTCGAGAAACAAGAGAGATGCGTTCGCTCTGATAGTGTGGCTTCTGATTCTGATGCAGAGGAATTTTTTTCTGACTGGGAGCCTATAGGAAACGAGCCTAAGCCCTTCTCTCCAAACACAAGGTCTGAGCAATTATCTCAAGATGATTTCCAAGATGAATGTGATGAA
Organism: Papaver californicum; assembly: GCA_023531435.1. Lineage (NCBI taxonomy): Eukaryota > Viridiplantae > Streptophyta > Magnoliopsida > Ranunculales > Papaveraceae > Papaver > Papaver californicum. The sequence continues at coordinate 2,453,035 of JAJJMC010006585.1, forward strand.
GATGCCTATCATGAAAATACAATGGGTTATGTTGACCCCATAAATGATGAGGATTCTGAAGAAAAAAACTTATAAGAAGATCCTGATGGAGTCCCAGAAGATTATTCCGAAGTAGAGAGCTTGGAGGAAAGTTTTGAAGAAGAAAGCGAATCTGATGTGGAAGATGATGACGAATATGACTCTGACTCGGACTTAGAATCTTCTGATTAAGCTTAGTATAGTCATCATATTTCGTTTGAGAGATGAGAGAGTTGTTTAATTTTGATATTACTTTTATTTGGATTTGAATACGTGGATGTTTGGTAGATATGATTGCAAGGATTTTATTTTGGATCAACGGGGATTTTTCAATTAATATAATTGAAATTTGATTACTGAAAAGTGAATTTGATACTGAATGCAAAATTACGTACGTTTAGAAGGAATTGAATTTACAAACAAACTAAACAAATATCCCTGGATACGTCAGGCGTCAAATTTCTTGAGCTACTTCTCTTGTATTGCTGCTTCTACCAATTTTCTATCTGCAACAGTCAACTTGTAGTATCCACCAACGGTATCTCTAGCAATCGTGAATGGCCCTTCCCAGTCAAAGTTTGTCTTAGAGTGGGGATTGCTCCTTGCTTCTTTCATAACCAGGTCTCCTAATTGAAAAGAATTAACCCTCATTGGCTTGGCTCTAAATATGTGTTTTTGACAAGGCTTTTCTTTCATCTTTGTGCTAACATTAGCATTCCACGCGTACGGGCGTGTTGGAATTTTCTTGTAGTGATTATGTGGCACATGTGGACACTCCTATAGTGTCACAGGGAAATATCCATGATACTCCTTACCGTGGTTGGACATCATATAAGTGATGACTTAATATGATGCTTGAATTGAAAGGGAGTCGGGATTATCCATTTGGAAAAATTTTAAATAGGTGAAGACTTCCATGCATAGCGTCTTACTAGAGCAGAATTGAGTTTTCCAATAAAATCAAGTACCCAAGCATAAGAGGTGTAAAGGACGTTAAGTGGTAAAGAGTTCAGTAAGCTCTACTTGGGAAAAATACATCTCCATATATGATGTTGCACCTTCTTCTAGATCTTGCTTCACAACCATCAAGTCTTGAAATTCTTCTAGATATAGAAGTACAACCTTTTTGTTAGGTACTGAGTTGTCTGCTTGAAGAGGGTGCACTAATGGAGGTATCTGGTGAGTTTTAGTCTTATTGTTGTGTAACCACGGACGTCCCAGGATCATGTCATAACCCATATTTTCCTTTGTTATATAAAATTTAGTTGTAGCACATACAAAACCCATTTGTATTTCAAGATCAATGTGACCATAGGCATTCATTGGCTTTCCTTCAGGGTCTTGACTAGTAGTGGATGCATGGACAGCTTCACTACGTGTGATCCCTACAACTCTACATGGATGATGTTGATTGTAGTACCCGCATCGATTAAGGTTCCCCCAAATTCAGTGTTTCTGAGGCCGGCAGCAGTGGAATTCCCCAGTCTCACTTTTGTCCATTGTTACCTCTCTGTGCCGGTTAAGTGTATGCTTTGCCTCCATTAAGTGGAGGTGGTCTTCTGCCAGATACAATGTGATTAAGAGCAGCGAATAGGTCCATCCCTGCTTATTTGATAGGTAAAGAAGTTCACATACACGCTCCATCAGGGAGTGAACTACTTCCTTAGTGGGATATTCAGTCATAGTAAAATGCATGACAGAGAGAGGTTTCCTATGTACACCTTCAGTCCCCAAGTCCAATTCTCCCGACTCAATCTTCTCTTTAAATATTCGCTTCAAGGTATTGCAATCACTTGCAGGTGGGTTAACAAATCTTTGAAAGCGACAATACTTAGGATCTGCCATTCTTGTTCTTTTAGTGGACGTAGGATGTGAGGTAGGTTGATCGCATCATCCTGAATCCAGTTTCTAAAAGCTCGATCACTTCTTCAATTGGAAAAGGAAAATTTGTGTCTATTGGGGCTTCCTTTGGTTGTTGTTGTTGACGTTGGGATGGCGGTGGAGCTTCAGCTGCTTGGTTAGCCCTTCTAGGTGGCCAAACGGCTGGTGGTGATGGTATTGGGACTGGTGCTGGTATCGCACACTTAGGATGTTGCTCTGGTGCTGAAGCTTTCTTCTTACCTCTTTCATTCACGGCACCTATAGATGGTTGTGTGTTGTACTTCCTTTGAGGCAGATATCGACTGCTACGAGTTTCGCGTACTTCTTTATTCTTGACAGGCAACATTGTCCTCTCTAGCAAAGAAGGTACAGTAGTGGCGACCGCTTGGCAGCTTCATGTATTTTAGAGAATGTATGAAATCGCAAATTCTCCAGTAGAGCACGATAGACTGGTATCATACCATTGATGTGAAACTCCACCATTTGAAATTCAGTTATATTCAGGTCATGGCATTCTAGTAATTGGACTCTGAACTGCTTCACATAATCATTGGGATGTTCATTAGTTCGCTGAAATATCCTTCCCAAGTCAGATAAGATGACTTGTTAAGATACAAAGAAATATTTCCTGTAGAAGGAATTAACCATCTCACACTAATTAGATATACTGTTGGGAGCAATATTATTGCACCATTTTGTAGATGGTGAGTTTTTAACAAGGGTTAAAATTATAAATTGTCCTTCTACCTAGTTGCAGGAACATAGAAATATCTGTATATACTTGTGCACATACTTTTGACTTCACCTCAAAACATAAAATATTGTATCCCTCCTTATATTCCACAGGCGAATTGAGGATACAATTCCTACAAAATGCTACAGGCATTCCATGCTAACAATATAGTCTATAATCTCTACATAATAAGTCTCAAGATCCTAAATGGATTGCCCACTAGTGTAGAGAAAACTTGAGTCTTCTTTGAACAACTACAAACATTCTAAAATGGCCTCGTAGCCTCCTTAATACTCACAATATTTATGCCATATCGAACTAGTCTCAAGTCGCATAAAATTCCACGACTAAATTCCTTGAACTTGTCTCGAGTGCACATTGATGTTCTGGTAATATCTACCAAATTTGGGAATAGCTAAATGTGCTACCATAGAACTTTTCTTAAATATCAACCACAAATAATACGCCACTCCTCTCAGATGCGCTACAATAAGGAAGTAATGCCATAAAAGACGCATTGAACCTCTTAGATAGGCTAACCATATCCTTATCTCTTATCAGTTCCAAGTTAGCACTAACAATTTGACTTAGTACCATACTAGCACCAATTAGCCACATTAGCGCTAAAAGCGCTAACTTTCTTGGCGCTAAACCCTAGCACCTGAGAGGTTCTAACTAACCAAAAACGGTCTTAGCTAATATATTTTAGCCTAATAAGTCCTTAGCCCATGTATTGTCAACTTGGCACCTAAACCCTAGCACCAAAGTGCTAACTCTAATTTTAGCAACAAAAGCGCCAGCCCTTGGTCGCGATGCTCTTGGACGCGCCGCCCTTTCTCTTGGCGCTAACGCTCTTGTAGCCAATGCCCTTGCTTGGATAACGCTCTTGTGGCTGACGCCATTGCTTGGCCAATGCCCTTGCTTGGCTCGCTGATGCCCATGGAAAACGCCCTTGCGGATAACCCCTTTGTTAATGCCTATGGATAACGCCCTTGGAAAATGCCATTGCGGCTAACCCCTTTGAAAACGCCCATGGCCAACGCCCTTGGGCCTAAAGCTCTTGATGGCTAACTAACTTGCGCTAACGCCCTTGGTGACTAGCGCTCTTGGTGACTAACGCCCTTGCTTGTGACTCGCGCCCTTATTGTAGCCGATGCCTCTGACACTAGCACCCTTTCCCTAGCTTCAATGTATTTCTAGTAAAACCCAATGCGCTTCTAAGGCTAATACGTCCTTAGCCATACTTAGCGACTTGGCCACAAGTATATTTGTGCTAAAACCTCAGTGCTAATTTTACAATTGAAGTGCTAACTTCAAACCTCCTTGGTTCTATCTTTGTATCCCTAATACAATTAATATTTACCAAAAGTTGTGCATGTTGGTCTTACTCCTGAGACGTTAGAACACTAGCCTTTTATGTTAAGAGAGTTAACACCTTCTTATTTTCACTAAGTAGCTAGTGTTGGCTTTGATAGTTACTTTCCTCAAAAATATGCCTTACTTCTTAATATAGGTCCTACATTGAGTCTTATACGAATTCCAGCAGGTCTCCTTGCCCAAGGATCCATCGACAACATTTGGTCTCAAAGGACTCTCAGACTTACGATAAGTCGCTTCTAAGCTAATACTTAGCCATTAAATATGCCGTGTTACTTTCAAACAAGTACATGACCACTAAAATTTCCATACTCGGTACTAATCAGTCTGGCTATCAATCAAGTGAGTCGCACGACTTACCTCACTGACTTAGCAAGTCATTTGACTTGACTTGACTTAATCAAAACCATAGTGGCTTATAACTCCACTATTTTCACGAGATATCAAATACAACATGGGGAGATTCTCATTGGGGTATTGGTCTGGCGGTCTACGATATCGTGGGTGGTGACACAACCTCCACAAACCAGAAGGTAACAAGAAGTGGGAGGTTATAGAGCAGTTGAGAGGATGAGGAGTAGTGGTCATACAAGTCTTCCCTACTTTTTTGGCAACCGCCCCACTACAATCTCCACAATTATCACTTCTCTACTTCTTCCTAACTTCCACGACTTACGAGAATATTAGTGTGTCTTCTAAAACTATAAATAGATGATTCTCATCTATTCGAAACAAGACAGAACGAGACAAACACACAACCAGTTTGAAGAAACCAAAACTTACAAAATTAGTGATTCCTCTATGGATAATCCATCCTTTTTCACACACACACTACTGATATTTCTCAACCTTCTTTGCTTCCCTCCATTAAGACCTACTTAAATCCTTTCCATCTTTGTAATCGAAGAAGAACGTGAACGACCATTTCTTGGTTTAGTCTCGTCCTGTTCGAGCTTGATCTCTCAAACCTACTTGAAAGTACAACTTTGCAGTATATTTGTTTTCACCCTAAAACACATGTGTACGCTCTTACAGTGAGAGACTTGGAAAATTCTCTCAAATGCAACACATGGTTGTACTCATGCTCCCCTAATGATAATCGAACTTTCCAGATTCTAAGTAATGGGTGCACTTCTGCACCATATGTCGTAGACGCCAGACCAATACTTTAGTGAATATCCCCCCATTTGTGACATCTTTGATGTCTCGTGTAATTTTGTAGCATTTAAGCGTTATTAATGTTAAGTCGAATGAGATTTGTTTAATTAGTCTTTTGTTAAAGACTTGTCTTGCTTGACTATCTTGATGATTCTAACAGACTAAACTTAAAATAAAATATGTATATATTTTCATTGACATGTTTGCTTTGCAAAAAGCAACATGATGAGCATAAGCGCATATATATATATATGTGTGTGTGTGTGTGTGTGTGTGTGTGTGTGAGTGAGGCTTAGTATGGCCTTCAATAAACAAGTTAGGGTTCTGAAATTTGCTTATATGAAACAAGCTCAGATAGACAGGAATTAGGAGATAAAACGGATTAGCTTATGATCTAATGCCTAAGTCGGATTAGCTTAAGGATCTAAGCCTAAGATGGAGTATCTTAGACTAAATCCTAAGATGGACACGCTTAGGAGCTAATCTTAAGTCGGATATGCTTTGCGCCAAAGGTAAGACGGACAAGCCTTGTGCTTTACCTATGACGAACAAGCCTTGTGCTAAAAGGCTAAGGCGAACAAGGAAAATCCTAAGCTAAGCCGGACAATCCTTGTGGATTAGACTAAGACGGAAAAGGTCCATGTCCTGACTAAGACGGACAAGTTCCATATCCAAGCAAAGACAGACAAGGCTTGCGTCTTAGCTCAGACGGAAAAGGATCAGGGCTAAACATTTACAACGCTTATAAGCATTGCAAATCCCATTTTGAGTTATTTCCTTCGTCCATTAGGGTTAGAAAGTTTCATTGATCGTATGAGATGCTTATAAGTGTTGCACACTTATTTTTGGTG
>JAJJMC010006585.1:2459062-2475854 GCA_023531435.1 Papaver californicum
ATCCACCACTATTTCTATTTAATTACTGAAGTGAAACATAACTCATGGATATTCATCTATTGTTCGTTTTATCGACATCACCTATTATATGTATTAGAGTCGCAAATATCACTGGGACGGCCTAAGCATGACGCATCAAGCTCTAAGTATCAGCATACACCATCTAATTGCGTTAGCGAGAAAATTATACGAAACTAATTATAGGTTCACAAATAATATATGGCTCTTCTAAGCATACCCTATCTAAGGATTTAACCCAAGCATAAAATATCAAATAAGTAGACAAACATATTTGCTATCTTATTAATTAGGTTAATGTATTGTACAGAACCGGTGAAGCAACAACTAATTTTTTCATTAAATCAATAAATAAAATCATGGAATTAATCTATTCAAATCAAAATAGTCTGTATCAAATAATTTAATTGATCTAAAACTTTGAGTAGTTTAAACATTAATCCCTAGCTACAAATTAATTAGAACATGGAGATGGGTTTCTTAAAACCCATAAAAATAATTAAGAAAAGTAGAGGGAGAAAAGATTAAACCCTTTTTAGTTTCTGCTCTTGTATCTCTCTCCAGCAACCAAACGTACACCTAGGGCTGCACAGGAACCGAACCGAACCGAAGGAACTGTACCCCAAAAAAACGAACCGAGGGTACAAGGTACAGGGTATAGGTACAAAAAATGGGAACCGAGTACAACCGGGTACAAGGTACAGGTACTACTCCAGAACCGACCTGTACCGGACCGATTGTGCCGAGGTATATTAGCCGTTAATCATTTTAGGTTGTTTTAATCTCATCCGTTAATTTTTTTAAATTAGGTTAGGTTACTTCACTCGATTTGTTTCATTTCGTCCGTGAAAGAAGAAGAATTTCTTCTTCAATCGATTTCGTCTGGTGATTGAGACTCTACCTAGTCTGTGTGATTGTGTCACAACACAAGCAGAAAGAAATTGCCTAGTACTTTACCCCTTTCGCTCTTCTTCTTCTTCTTCTTCTTCTTCTTCTTTCAACTCCAACAATCCCCCGAATCAATACCCTAATTACTGAATCTCATCATCTCCCCTGCCATTTTTTTCTGTTCTTTCTCTATTTGTAACTGTTTCATTCACTACCTCATCACCTCTTCAATGAATTTGTCAAAACTGTTGTCATTGAAATGTAGATTTAGACCAGTTTCTGAATCCACAACATAAATTGTTTTTGTGACCCTTTGAATTGCTTGTTAAGGATCTAAACTAAGATGGTTAAGAAAGGTTCTTCATTTATAATTATTCTATTGGTAGTACTAGTAGTTGTAATTGGATCTGATGATGTGAGAGTAAAGTTGAGGAAATTGGTTGGAGTAAAACCAGAAAACAACAACACAACAGCTAATTCAACAACACAGGTATAATCAAAATCAGAAATTTCATCTTTTTTTTAACATAATCTATTGATTTGAGCTCAAATTTGGAACTGATGGAGAAAAACTGTTTTTTGTATAGATTTCTCCATCACCAGGACCAATTCCTAGTACAGGATCTATTCAGACTGGTGTGAATATAAACGTAACTGTACTAGAAAACCCGAAAGCTCCAGTTGAGAATACAACAAAAGTGGATAAGAATGATTCCGGTGGGGCGACAACAGCAGGTGTGATTCAAGAAGGAATTGATGAGAAGTGTGGTGTGACGTCAAACAAGTGCACGACGGATCAGAAAGATATGATTGCTTGTCTTCTCCCAATTGGTAATCCTTATATCAATCTTAATAACTAGTTTGGTAGATAGATGTTGTAGAACAAACAACTTAGATGTAGAGACTGACACTTTTAAGGCGCCACACTACTAGTTTACTCATTGGTTTGGTATGTTCGGTTGAGTTGTTGTTTGCCGTAGTTACTGCTTCTTAATAAAACATATCTGCAAACAAAATTATGGTCTATCTAGCACTCCATGGACCATGATAAGTCATTCAACTATGCTATTGTACGAGTTTGATTTTTATGGTGCAAGACGATGGCCATAGCATTCAGTCAGTATTAAGAAGTGGTTGAGGGTTTAGAGCATGGTGCAATGAGCATTAATTAACATTGTGGAGCTTTAAGACAGTCTTTCACTTCGATTGTGTCTTTTTTGTACTTGATTTTCTCCAGTATGGAGCTTTGGATCTTTTGCCTCTTATTTAATCTAGGTATTCGAGAACAAGGAAAAAAGGTTTCGATTGATTTAGTTTAGTCATTGGTTTGGTATGTTCAGTTGAGATGTACTTTGCCATAGGTACTGCCTCTAAACATAATATATTTGCAAACCAGATTGTGTTTATGTAATAATCCTTGATAAGTCATTCCAGCTACTCTATTGTATCATTTTGAATTTTTGAAACAACTCAATGACCATATAAGTTAGTATTAAGAAGTGTTCGAGGGTTCTGAACTAGGTGCAATGAGCATCAATTAACAATGTGCAGCTTTAGATCAGTCTTTCACTTTGATTGCGTTTTTTTTGTAATTCCAGTATGGAGTTTTAGATCTTTCACCTATATTTGTTTTAGGTAGCTGAATTGATATACAACATTGTTTATCTTTTAACGATATATACCTTCTGTAATCCGAAGTTGTGATATTAATTGAATAATTGCCAACAATATTACAAAACCAAACATCTACAAGTAAAAAAAAAAAGTGTACAGGTACAAGAATCGACCGGAACCGAGGGTACAGGTACAAGAAACGAACCGAGGTAGAGGGTAAAGGGTACGGGTACACGAGTAGAAAACTGACCATAAGGAGGTACGGGTACAAGGTTCTACCAAGAACCGAGCCAAACCGATATTTTTTCACCCCTACGTACACCAACCTAGCAGACCTCCAGGAGAAGAGACGCCATTCAATTGCTCCCCCTGTCAGTTCCGTCTCTTGTTTTTCCCCTACTTCACGCCTCCCAAAACTATCCAGGAGACTCTCCCCTGTGTCCGCCTCCCAAAACACAGAACTGAAAGCGACCCCTTTTTCTTTTCTTGTCTTTCCTTTTATACCTCTCTAGCCAGCCCCACTTCCTAGCCGTACTGTCTCACCTAAAAGCTAAACCTAGCTTTCCTCCCTAGGTCCTTGCCACGTCGCACAAACCAACTCTTCACAGCTGCACTTAGAAACAAGAAAAAAAGTTCTCATCTCAATCACATGTTGTACCTCTCCACTTTTCCCAGCTTTTGTCACGTCTCCATCATCTCTTTCTTTTCTTTGCTAATCACGTGAAGACTTCCAACTTCTCTCACTTTCTTTTAATCATCACCAACACCCAACACCCTAAGCCAACATTAAAGATAGCCTAACCTCCTACTCTTCCACCTATCCGACACAGTCTTGTCCCTCTCATCATTACTTCTCTTTCCAGTCATATCACTTTACGCCTACATCCACTTACTTCCATCTACTTCCTCTTCTACCACCTGACGCCTCTCACTGACGTCTCTCTTCCTTGTACCTTCTATAACCCCCTCTTTCATACTCCACCTCAACCTAGAAGAGTCGAGTACTTCCTAGGTATAACTTCTTCTTCCCTAGGTCTTTCTTCTACCTTCACGTGTTCCCCTAGGTCTTGCTACCTCTATCTCTACACAACCAAGTACACTGCCTCTTCCGCATTTCAACTAACCAGCCAACATCATATAGCCCCACAATGTCCAATGGCTTCCACCTTCTTTCACTTACTCTTTCCCATTCACTTCAGGTCCTATTTGGTGCTATTTAGTCCGTTTAGATGTATTTAGCTAGTAACTTGGATTTTCGGTGTACCACCTATAAACACATAAAAATAGTAAATTTAATATAATTCAAAGTACTAGAATATATAAATTAGGCGGTAGAAATGTATGAATTATGTGCTTATCACGCTTGTGAGTATTGGTTCCGTCGTTCGGTTCCACTAGTATTAGCCTGCGATCCTTGCTTGTTGCAGTCATACTCTCCGCGGGATCCTCTGAATTGAATTTTTTTCCTCCGTACCCTTGAGATTGATGCTTCGAATTCATGATTGATCTTTTCTACCAGCATCTGATTTTCTTGTGCGATGAGAGCATTTGCTTCTGCATAAAACTTTTGGTTCTTTCTTATTTTATTTAACTTCGCGTCCAACTGGACATAAGGAGTAGATTTATCTTACGGAGTTCCCACCCAACGATCTCCCACTCTTCCAGTACCTCCATAAATAATTTGGATTTGAGGGGGATTGGGCTACGGTACTCCAGATTGCCGCCCCAGTGTTTCTTGTAATATTTCATGTCCCTTTGGTAAATCAACATTTTTTGCCATTATGACCTGCAGAGGAGTAATGACTGCCACTCATTATTCCTTTTCCCTTTTATTGGCATGCCATATGGTGGTTGTGGTTTTTATGGTCCTTGCGATTCCGCAACAACTTCTTGTTGTTCAATAAGATTCCTTATTGTTTTCTGCAATGACAGAGGCTGCTTTCTCAGCCTCAGCTCGTTCTGTGGCTGGTTTTAGTGCTGCTGCTGCTATTTCATCAGTTCCTCTTTGGACATTGTATTGTACGACTCCTTCTTTTTCCTTTGCGGTTGTTGCTTTAACTGCTAAATTTATCCATTTTATTTGGCTCTGGGTCAGGACTCTTGAGGTCATCGGAACTTCTCTTATGTTATTTTGGTTGTTCGCCAATATCTTTTTTGACTTATCCATCTCTCCGCCTTCCCTAATAAGAAAAATAAATATTGTTCACAAGCCTAAATTTCTATATAACAATTTTTTTTGAAATTTTGATTTTGAATGGAAAAATGGATGCAAGATGAAATAAGACACAATTTAATTTGAATGCTATATTCGATCATTCTAAGATAATAAGCTTAGCTGATTGAATATGACCTCGTACTAAAATAAGAATGACAAAAGATAAAACCAACGTAATTTTATTTGAAGTTTCTTCCTCAATCTTGTTAATATGATGGGCTAAATAAATTCAGTGTAATCTGGGTCGAAGCATTACTAAATAGTAGGTCCAGTCCACGTTCATTAAAATGTTATTTTCTATCTATATGGAACTATAATTTTGATAAGACAAATCTAAAGTGACTGATGAAATAAAGATACAAAATAACGATAAAACAATTTAGGAAGTATTTCAAAATTCAAATTGTGAACGTTTCACCCATAAATAAATGAAATTATGCATGATAAATTTTTTACTACTCAAAATCAGTTTAGCAATAGCTTTATGATTTTATACACAAAAACAAGATTGGACACAAAAAATTATACAGTTTCACACCCATCTACAAAGCTGTCTTGAAATATAAATTGAAGAGTTATAAACCCTATTTTTTAGATCGTCCCTGTTTCTAGCGTCAAATTGTAGACGTAAAAGATCATCGAATTGATCCACAACCACAATTCAATAAACAAGACCTAGAATTTGCATAAATAGACAATTACGTAAACATAAAATATCACATGAAATAAGTTGCAGAATTTAAATAACACAATGATTTACATGGTTCGGCTCTGCCTACTCCACAGAGGTATTGAGAGGTTTTTCACTATGAATTAGGAAAGTTACAAAGCATCTATCATGATCAAATCGATTATATGTGAAGGAATAAGAAAAAACATCCAACTATATACTCTCACCTAATTCTCCTACAATATTCTTGCTTACTGTTTTTCTCTATTTGTTTCTCTCCTCAAAGTTTTCCGACCCCTCCTTCTTAGTTTGCATTTGGTAATTATAGAGATCTTAAGGGTCCCACCAGGTCTTAGTTGTTCACTACTTTGTTGACTAGTTCACACCTTAACCGCCTCTTCCCGCATGAAAAAGATGCATGTCTTCATTTGTTTATTCAATTTCATGTGGGATAGGTCGTATCCCTCTTGCGGTCCTCCCCACTGGTCTGATCAATCAAGACTTTCCACTTATATGCTTCCGCTGGTATGGTGCGAATAAAGTAAGCTTTGCACCGTTACTTTATCTCTGCTTGCTGCATGCTCAACACGTACCCTGCAGATTTGATGTGTCATGAATAACTTCTTTTCCCCACTTGTATCATCGACATGCGTTCTCCATGCATTTAATGATGTCATCTTAGTGACGTCATTTGTCCTTCTTCTATCATGTCACATCAACCATCAATTGGACCTATCTTAGCCGTTGATTTCAAATTCACTCCGAGATGATAAAAATGGGTTTTTTTGGGTTTTGATTCTATATATCTCAAGTAGATATGATCTGGTGCTTCAACTCTGAGATGTTAGCACGCTATGATGAGTATTAGGTATTAACATTTATAATATAGGTCATTTTTTTTATATGTCAAAATCGCTTAGTTTGTTCTTGAATGAACTCTTTCTAACCAAAGATAAATAAATATAATTATTATTTTGCTACTGTAATGCAATTCATCTCTACCAGCGACATTAACCATTATTTTTGTAGCATCATTGACAAAAGTCTGATTCAGGTTCGTCTAACTAAATAATAGGTTGGGCCATCTCCTTCTTTTTTCGCAATCATTCTTTCGTTAAATCTTATCAACTTTCTTAACTAATAAAAAAAAGATTTATCTTCGAATAGCACTAGCGTAGAATACTTTTTGCCCCTTGATCTGCAAAAATCAATATAGGTGGGCGGTGTAGTGGACTGCTATTGAAGACGCCATGATGGGATCGAAGGGATATGCTAATTTGGCTTCTCGTAGAGATGTAAGCAAATTCATTAGACGTAATAGCTCAAATATGATATGAAGACAAGGACATAGGTATAAAGTAGTCCCTAGTGGCTTCAATTAAATTCTGTCAAACTCTCAAGTTATTATGATATGACAAGCATCTATGTAAGTCCAACATTTCCTACGTGGATGTACAAACTTTTTAGGTTCCCTTACTTCTATTTTTCTTTTTTTTTATCACAAACAGAAATCTGATCTCTAAAGTTCTCACCACCTTGTTTATCTTTAGAAGAAAAGTTACAAATGAGGTCATGTGATGTACATATGATTTCCAGTTGCTTATGTAAATATGTGGTGCTGTGCATATGCTCATTTGATTTCTAGTTTTCCGGGTGCTTATCTCGAGCCTGGTTTAACTAGGGTTTTAAATGGACGTTAATAAAATAAAATATAAAGTAGATTTTTTAGGGTGTTTAATTTTACATAAAAATATTAAATTATTTTTTATAAAAATTTATTATTATAAACTAAAAGTAAAATTTTTATTACTTAAACTAATTAATTTAAATAATTTTTCTTTTTCTTCTCCATTTCAAACTAAAACATCTACGATTCAAAACACGATTAGTCGTTTGATTTTTTTATATAACAAAAATATCAAAATAAGTAAAGCATCCCTCTAAAGGATCAATTCAACCTAGTGGAAGCGATCCACAAATTGCACAAACAACTAAACATAAGCCGAAGAAATATACGGTTACATAAAAAGAAGACGAAGAAACTCATAGGTCCATACATCAAATGGCTCGAATCAAGTACTTTTATGTCATCCTATCTCTCTAAAATAGGTCTCAATCACATGCCAACACTCAAAAATTGAAAATTTTGATTTTTGGATTTTCTGTGAAAACCAGAATCATTGGATGTTCATGTCCACATCCAACGATTCCAATATGAATTGTTTTATGTTCATGCCCCCGTCGAACGATTCCAAAGTAATTGAAAAGTCAGGGAGAATATCAACCAGAATCGTTCTATATGGACATTAACATTTAACAATTCTGGGTCGAGTTGCAACTGAACATTTATATGAATCGTTCGATGTTGACATCACTATCGAACGACTCTGAATCGAAAAAAACCTCAATTTTCTGTTGGTTTTTTAGCCTAGAATCGTTAGATATGAACACCAACATCGAACGATTCTGAACTGTATAATATTTTGAATCATTGGATGTGTGTGCATCGTGATGGTCGATTTTTCTCTTGGAATTCCTAAATTCACTTGAATTAGATTGTTTATTATCGTATGTTGTCGTACTCTTTAGGGATAAGGGAAAGGGAAAGGGAAAGGGAAAGGCACCGGAAAAAAGAGCGAAGAAAAAATATTATCTTGCTACTCCTTAGAGCTTGGGAACTCGTCGAAAGGACAGTAAGAACTTGGCGGATAACCACCGTAGGGTTCGGCGGGCAAAGCTAAAACGGCCTCCATCGATGAACCATCTGAATTGGAGACACAAGATGATTCTTATTTTTCTGATACAGAATCTGAAAGAGGTCCAGGTGAAGAGGAAAATAGTAAGAGTAGTGATGGAGAAGAACGAGGAGGTGGAGCACCACCACGATGAACATTAGAACAACCACAACTGCAAGGAGATAAAGATGCAACACAAGGAAGGAAGAAGAAAGGGGCATACTTGCCAAAGCCTGATATGTTGTTAACTCTCGGTCCCGATGAGGCCATTCATCGGTTTACCGGTTGACGGAGGAGAGTTGCTATGTGGCTACAAGCACAGTTGGGCTGCTAAGATCTAGTGAAGCCATGGTAAGTATCTCAACCTTATTGTATATATCGTCTACTTTTATCTAAGCCTAATACACTTTTCTAATTTGTCATGATATGTTATTTAGGATCACACCAATGTCGTGCATCTTCCAAAACACCAATCGTCAATCAGCAAAATGGATTTATGGCCGCTGGATGGAGAAGCACCCAAAGTACAATGGATCGTGGAACAAACGAGTTTGATGTATGGAGTAAATAACTCCGTGGTTTGGTATGACAATCCCCTTGTTTCTGCCTTCCTCGAGAGATATTATGCGAAAACAGATATTTTTCATCTTCCTTTTGGGGAAATGACAATAACCGCAAACGATATGCAGTTGATCATGGGTCTAAGCGTGGGAGGTAAAGCCGTGAGGAGTTCCAACTACATGAATGAGTTTAGTTGGGAGGACATCTACAAGTTCACCTCTAAGGTGTTTGGTTGGGATAAAGACAAGACCACGAGGGATATGACGGTGGTGAAAGATTAAAAACAGAGAATATTCCATCTCAGCCACCTGAGGGAAGAATTCTCGGGAAAAATGGGTCTTCATGAAAGTGGTAAATGATCGAGGACCGTATCATTGATACATCCACCGCATATGTTCTCTACATATTGGGATCTGTTATCTTTCTCGACGTTTCCGGTTCTCGGGTGAACGCCAACTACATCCAGTTAGTTGAACCATTGGACCAAGTCGACGGCTACTCTTGGGGCACTGCTTTCCTTGCCTTCTTGTTGAACGAGATGAGAAAGTGTAATAGGGTAGACATGACCAAGTCGAAGGGAATGTGGCTCTTCTCTAGGTAATTCAAGGGGTGTAACTATAGAGCTTTCTGTGTCTTCTTTTTCGTATTATCACCTATATTCCTACGTTGATGCAGGTGTGGATATACTTGCACTACCAATAATTTGCTAAGAGGGATGGTGTGAAAGGGAATTGGGAAGGTGATTATTTTGGAAGCAAATACTCCTACCAAGGCAAGGGATAGATTCAGGAGAAGGATCTCCTTGAGCTGAGGCATCGGCTGGACAACTTGACGACAATGTGTAATGTCTTTAACCCTTACAAGGAAGCATTTGCGGAAGGAAAGTTGGTTGGGTGCCGAGAACAAGGATATTATGGTCCTCTGTTTCACCCCAGAGGCTATATAATGTACAACCAGACAAGAGTGGCGAGACGATGTGGTATTGTGCGAGAAATCGTTTTTGATAATAATACACAATTGATATGCCTAATTGTAAGTCTCTTGAGAACGACATTGTGGTTGTTCACGATCCTTTACCATAATCCAGTGATTGGGAAGGAAGGGCGTATCTTATTTTTGGCTTGGGTATGGATACCAACTCAGATGCCGAAGCATCTTCGGATTACATGCTGTGGTACCATAATGTTTTTCACACTCGTGTCGAATAGATGGGAGACCCTTGATGAAGGATCGGGATAGAGCTCTCGATGTTTTGGTACGGTTTGTGGTCTCTTATGGTATGCTACGATGGTTTAACATGAACCGTAACTTGTTTGTTGTTTGAAGTGAAAACAGAGAAGAAGAATCACGTACCTGATCAATAAAACAAAAATATGTATCAAGAGAGGAGAACATGTTATGGTGAACCAGGCAAAAATTGAAGAATACGAGGCTCTGGAGGTTAAACAAGATGGTGCTAGATTTTGGGAGGCGGCAGAGCCGGTGCCAACAAGGAAACAAATAGTCAGAAAGGATGCTCGTGGAGAATTAATTTATAGACAAGGACCTTCCAAACAAGGTCGAGGTGGTCGTGGGGAAGGCGGCAATGTGGTTGAATGAATGCTTTCTTGTTTTTAAAACTTATGTCCTTCACTTTGGACAATTATATCTTTAATTTAAGTTTGTCGTTCGGATTTAAACATATGGATAATTAGGTTTATTAGTTTATGAAAGAACGGATTTAGTTGGTTTTAAAATTATTTTGTATGCTAAGAAGTGACAAAAGAACAACAATTTGGGACAATTTATCATTGGAACTATGGATGTTTTTATTGCTAGAATCGTTCGACGCGGATAAACCTATCAAACAATTTTAAACAGAAAATGCAGAACTTTTTCCAGGCATTCAGAATTGGTTGATGTCAACATTCCTATAGAACGATTATAGGCAAAGAAAAACACCAAACTTTCTGTTGGTTTTTTATTGGTAGAATCGTTCTATGTGGACATCCATATCAAACGATTCTAGGCAGAGAAAATCCAACACTTTTGTTGGGTTTTTTTAGACTAGAATCGTTCGATACGGGCATCCACATATAACGATTCTTGGATGAGAAAAAAATCAAACTTTCTGTTGGTTTTTTAGCCTAAAATCGCTTCATGTGGGCATCCATATCTAACGATTCTAAGCAGAGAAAAAATCAAACTTATTTTTGCTTTTTGACGATAGAATCGTTCGATGTGGACGTCAGTATAGAACGATTCTAGGCAGAGAAAATGCCAATTTTATTTGTTATTTTTTATTTTTGAATCATTGGATGTGGACATCAGTATACAACGATTCTATAAAGCCAGTTTTTGACATTTTTGATAATCCATCGTTCAATATGGTCTTACATATCGACCGATTCTTACAGAATATTTCACCCAAATTTGATTTTTTTGAAAGAAAAAATAGTTGTTTGGACTTCCTCTATATAAGAAGGACCTATATTTCATTCCCGTCTTCCACGAACGTCCGTTTGAAATTTATTCGATATTTTGGAAGTGAGTCAAAGAATTCTTCTATGGCTGCACCTAACCATCGCAAATGGAGAGGCCTAGCGTTTAGATTCTACCATATCAAAAAATGCGAGAGCTCTGTAAAATAGAAGAATAGTTCACGAGCATCATCCTTAAGCTTCTAATAGCGAGAAAGTGAGTAGTTCGGCATGTTTATCCCTCTCTCGTTTGATGTTCGCATACTAACGTATAATCGATTTAACTTCAGGCCTAGCGATTCCATAGCCTATGACGAATTCAAAACGGGAAAAGAATATTCTTGCACGCGAAGGAATACGCCATGTTGAACCAACGTGCTCGAATGTTCATTAAGGATATATTAATGTGCGAGCTTCAAGAATACGCGAACTAGATCATTTAATGCAATACGCTAATATTCTAAACTATGTAATGAAATACGCTAATTTCCTAAATTATGAATGAAATTTGTCTTTTACGAAAGTGTACCAGAACCGTTGGATAACAACCACATCAATCGATTCTACGAATCGACCTTTTGTTAATGGTCATATCCACCGATTCCGGTGTTCTTCAATCACGAAAAACACCAACCCAGAATCGGTATACATTGTCCATTGTATCCACCGATTCTTGTTTGATTAACTTTAAAAAAATCAAAATTTCTGATATTTTTACAAGTTTTGATTATTACTTAACACTAGTTGATTTCACCACTAACACGATTAAAAAACTACTAATTAAATTAATTAACACTAATTAATCATGGGGTAACTTAGGTATTGACATAAATAGGTGAATAATGGGTTTTACTTCGTAATGACCCTATTTTTTCTTTTAGTGAAAAGGGCCAAAATAATTCTCGTAGGCCCCAATATGGCCAGGTTAATTTGATGGTTTTTCCTATTTACCACTTTCGCTTCTCCTATTTCTCGTCCCATGATTTTCCATCTCTATTTATTCTACTTACTACCTTCCTAATTTTTAAAACCTGGCTAAATTGAGGCCTACCCATTTTATTTGAGGCCTAACCAATAAGTTAAAACATGATCATTTTAAAGTAAAATAAAAAACCACTTATCCAATTATTTCTGTTAATCGCTAATTCTTCCTTGATTAAGTAGTGTTAATTAGTTCAATTAGTAGTTAGATTAATTAGTGATTGAAATTGGATTATAGTTAGTGTTAGATGTTAAAAATTAGAATATAGCTTTTTTTGAAATTTTTGAAGAAGAAGAACTTAAGAAAAACTAGGTTTTTGTGATTTTGGTAGCAAGAATGAAATTTTATAGTGACGACGTCCATTCTAGTGGTAATGAAGAAGTGGGTACATTTACATATCGCCAATCATATTATGGTTCTTTCGATCCTACTAATTTGGGTTATTTGTTGGATGAACAAGAACGTGTAAACCAAAGCATAGTTGAGGATTTTACTCAAACAAATGAAGAATCAAACAGGGAAAATGAAGATCGTAATGCTTCCAACCGTCAGGCATACGTGATAAGGATCTCGAAACATGTATTTGTAGTATATAATCGGCCAAATTTTCAATGCTTTTCTGGCCAACACATTACCCAGAACCGGTGGGTACAACCTGTCAATTCTATATTTTCCCAATATATGATGAACCAAAATCGGTTGATATGGTGATGAACAACATCCGATAATATTTCAAGTATGGGGGGATTGGTAGATGAAATAATTGGCTGTTATGGACTCTCATATCGACCGATTGTATCACTTTGATATTTTTTCAAAAAAAAGCCAAGTATACAATCACCAGATGTATGTTGATCCATGAGCCGATTGTAATCAAAAAAGTGGCATGAAAAACTGCACTTTGCTGAATCCAAGGATCGACACACAAGTTAGTTTACATGTGCTGATTGTATTCTTAGGGATTTTCCCCTAAAAATAAGACCAGGTGGACTCGGTAGATAAATATTTATTTAAAGGTCAACTGATAAGAATCGGTCCACATGATTGTTGTTTATCCACCGATTGTGTTGGCCTAATTTTTTAATATATATTGTAGATTGCTCAAGCGCTCAGCGACAATCAACCTGAACCCGTATCTCGGCTGGGTATTGGTACTTCGTCCTACTATTAGAATGATTTGGTATAGGAAAATAAAGACGATGCAGAGCAATGGTTTGTGGAAAAATACATAGAGTATGCGCATTAGTCTTAAGCCGTCGTTCAAGGCGTGATAGAAATTGTTTACGATAGAAGTGGAAAAATTGAAAGCCATAGAGCAAAGGACAAATCATCTGTGAAGAGGACGTCGAGGGTCTACATGAGTAAGTCAAAGAAGCATGTGATTGCCCGTTTAAGATTATAGTGCATCAACTCAATGGTGTATATAAGCTTTCAAAAGTGAAGAATGGTTCTCAGAATCATGATGATCTGTTATCTCTTATTGGACACTCTCCATAAATAAAACGAACTTGCTTACACTAGTAAATTACATAAAATGAAACTCTTTTTATTTCTCGATACGAGATTCAATTATCGACGTAGCTTCAAAATGACTAAACGGTTCGCCTCTCCATTTGATATATTCATTCTGCGCTGCAGACGTGTCCCCTTTGTTTTTAGCTAGAACTCTTTGTATTTGTAGCACAATTTTCTAACTGTTAATGTGCAAGAAGATATATATTCATCCCCATATTGTTGTTGTTCTTTCTTGTACTTACCGTCCTAATTTGGCATGAAAGGACCTGTATTAATAAGATTCCAAAATAAACTATCAGACC
Source organism: Papaver californicum (assembly GCA_023531435.1). Taxonomy (NCBI): domain Eukaryota; kingdom Viridiplantae; phylum Streptophyta; class Magnoliopsida; order Ranunculales; family Papaveraceae; genus Papaver; species Papaver californicum. The sequence continues at coordinate 2,473,022 of JAJJMC010006585.1, forward strand.
AGCTTTCTTTGAGAAGATCTAGCACAATATAAAAAAAATTAACTCATTCAGTCATTCTCTTAACATCTGTATCTATTTTCACTTGTTTTATTTGGTTGTTAATTTGTTTGTTTCTTTTGAGTATATGTTCTTCTATAACAACAATTGACTTGGTAGTTGATGAAGGGGAGCCAAATTTTTTGTAACTACACGTAGTGATCATGTTGCATCTATCGTCAGGGTACAATTCCACAGTACAATTTAACAGAATTATCCAATCAACATTGTTGGTCTATTATTAAGTATAAAGCATTTTCACCTGGTGGAGCACTCCAGACTAAAAGATGACAAAGACCGGAGAGGAGATCGCGACAAGATTTCCAGTTTGCCACTTGCAACTAATTTTCTCGGAAGTCTAATGCGTTTGAAACGCAGGGAGTCTGACAGGTTGGCGATCCGAAACAACGGTATTTTCAATACACCAGGAAATCCAAATAGATTAATACAAATACTGAAATTGAGTTATGATTATTTACCCACTCAACCATTTGTAATTGAATTAATATGATGAATGGTGGTGATTATATAATAAGTTTTGTATTTTGAATCACACACTATGAATGGAATCTTTTGTTAAATTGTGATTTTTCTAAGCACAAAACTATTATTTTTTTCATCAAATTTATTTTTTATAGCTAGGTAAAGCCAGTAGAAACCCATCTGTAACGTACACTAAGAAAAAATCTAGGTGTCTAGTAAATTTACGGCTAGATTTTTCCCAGTCGAACCCACCCAAAAATTCAAAAAAACTTGGGTTCTTATTATTAGTTGGATTATAAATAAAAAAAAATTCATTACTTAGCCCACATTACAATCCATTACATTCATAAACGATATTACAACCAATTAAACCACATGATATTAAAAAGGATTCTCATTCAAGTACGAGTGAGGAAGAAGTCCTTGAGAATGTTGAAATGATCTATGTATTGGAAACTTGATCCTTTCCATCTTTTTCATTCCTCTCTAGGTCTCGCTACAACTTCGTCGTCAGTTTCACCTCTTACTCGTTGTTGACTAATAATACGAATTAAAGAAATAAAAACTTTAACTTCTTTCAGAATATTTACAAATTGACAAAACAACACAGTTACATATACGATTATGAGTTTTACCGGTCTCACTACAGAAGTTTTCATAAATGTTCTTCCAATAACTAAGACTCACTAAATCATGTTTTTTACGTTCTTTTCCCCTCTTTGGATAAAATAGTACATAATATCTGCAAAGAGATAAATCTTCATCAAGAGTAAAATTAGGACCTTCGACCCAAGGTTGAGCCATTTTCAACACAAATAGAGTAATATTATAAGGGATTTGGGGAAATTTTAGAAGTAGATGGTGTAATGTTGAAATAAAATAGGTGTGCATATATATCAGACAAACCAAAAAGATGTTTAACGGCTACATATTTGAAAAGAAATACACGTTGAGGGATTTAACGGCTCTAATTTGAAACAAAAAAAAACACATTTTAAAGCAAACTATTTAAATTTACGACTAGGTTTTTTGTATCGAATCCAACCGTAAACCTGGAAAAAATATTATTAGACAAAGTGAAAGAATTACGGGTGGGTTATGGTTAAAAAACTCAACCGTAACTCTGGCAAACCAATAAATTGTCAGATTTACGGTTAGGTTAAGGCCACAAAAACTTAGCCATAAGTATGACATATCTTAGTATTTTCAAACTTGCCAGATTTACGGTTATGTTTTGACCGAGTGGCTAGAGAAATTTACGACTAAGTATTAACTTTTCAACCCGGACGTAAAATATAACTGAAGACTAAGTATTTTTACGTCTAGAATTTGGACTGTAATAACCGAACCGTAAAATGAATTGTATGTTATTACACGCTTTATGGTTAGGTTTTCCTCTTGATTCCTAGCCGTAATTATGTTCTTAACTTAAAATTTAGCAACATTTGGATAAAATTTGGATACTTTAAAACATGCTAATTCATTCTAAACTAACATATTATTATCCATGAAATCACTCAAACAAAAGAAAAAAGGTTTAAATCATGTCCATTCGTTCCTAATATGTATAACTAAAAATCCATAAGCAACCACGCAAATAAAGAAAGATTTAAGTCTTTTACAGTTTATTTTATTGTTCAAACATAAAATCATTCAAGCCCGTCCACCTCGACCTCTTTTGTTTGTACTACCTCGACCACGAGTACGAGGACCACCACCACCTTGCATATATTAACGAACACGACCTTGTACATCCTCTTCTCCGATTTCAGAATCCGTGTCTTCAGTAGTACATGATAGCTGACTTTGGCTAGTACTCGCACTTCTCGAAGAAGTCCTTCTCCTCTTTGAACCCCATTGTAGATCTTCAAATAATGATGAACATTTGGTTCATGCATGTGTCTGATTTTACCTTGAAGTGTCCTTGTTTAACGCTCAATAAATATCCTTTATCGATTTCACAAGATATACTCTTTGCCAACAACTGGGCTAGCTCTTTTTATTTACATATAAAAATAAATATTATTAGATTTCTTCGTAACGTAAATAAATCTTAAAAACACTCATATAATAAGTGTACGTACTGCTTTATATAATTTTTCCTAATATTTATACCCTTTTTCCCTCCATGAGTCTTTTTTCTTGCCATCAAACTTTTGGAGAACTCTCATCGCTTCCGGATCAGTTTTTATCACATAAGGATGACCAGAATGATAGTACCATATCAGGTAGTCTTCTGCGCATAACTTTGTGCCCAAATTCTGCACCGCCTCACCCATTTGGATTTGATATCTCTTATCAAGGTGGTTGTTCC
>JAJJMC010006585.1:2475864-2552897 GCA_023531435.1 Papaver californicum
AAATAAGCATGGGTAGGAGTGCCCAATGAGTACTCAATAGTCTTCTCGGGATTCTTCAAAAATTGGAGATAATGAGCATTAACCCTATTTCCCAAGAGATAAGGTAAGAGTAAGGTGCAAAAGGGAATACAAAAAATACGTTGTGGATGTATGCCTATCTCTTGTTTCATCTATCATCTTTCATGTTGTTTCATTCTCCAAAGTACTTCGATACTTTGCTTCAAATTACACAAAAAGATTTTCTTGGTGATTACACTAGGTTTACCTGCAATCCTTCTCGGTTCGTCTGGATTATATCCAGCATCCATCTGGAACTCCGCTTCGTCTTCGTTTTTCTCTCACCCAACCATGTTTTTAACCTGGATATAAAGATCAGACTGATGAAGATTGTTTCTGAAACCATCATACACATGTCTTCTTTCAAAATCAAGGCCAAGAATTTATTTCACATCGTTTAGAAGGATTATGATATCGTTGAAGGGAAGATGAAAAATATTTGTTTAAGGACAATATCTTTACACGAAGGCATTGAAAACCACAACATCATATTCCAACTTAACTGCAGGGAATACCCATGAGTTTGTTACTAGTGTACAAACTTGGAGACATTCTTCAGTCAAAGGATAAGGACGAGCCCTCTGATGTTTCATTTTCAACACTACAACTGTATTATCCTACATAAATCATAAGAAGAATATTGTTAAACAAAACCATAAAAAAATATAAATAAGTTTTATGTTCTTAGTTTTAAACTATTACATGCATCTCATATACTTTAGCAACTCTGAAATGCTTGTATCCGAAAAGGATTGCGGTTATGTCGGAGTCCTCACCGCAAGGTCTTTCATTCTTCTTCCCGGGCAACAAAATTTCTTTTTCTTTTTGGAATATGATTTTCTTTCGGTGAAGGTTTTTTCCTCGGTTTATGTTCAATTTGTTGTTGTTGTGGTTGAGATGGACCAACATCTTGTGCTTCCTCTTCCTCTTTAGTCACTTCTTCATCATCACTTTCTTCCTTTACCTTCTCTAATTTATCACCACATTCTTCCTCTACACTCTCTTCTTCATCACCACTTTCTTCCTCTTCAATATCTTCTTTGACCATTTCATTTTGTTGAGATGGACCAGCAGCTTGTTTTACACCATCTTTCTCCAGAGTCTTTTTCTTGTTCAAACCGCTATTGCCAGCCCCTAAGTGAACACCATGACGAGGGGTGGGCATGAGATTAATAGGTGTTAAATCATTGCCTCTCTTTTTCTTTCTCCTTTCAAGATTCCTACAACATGATACATAGTTTAGGTTTGAAAATGTAATATAAGTGGAGACATACAAGCAGTAAAAGTACAAAAAATTTCAACCTAAGTAAATTTATGGTTAGGTCTTATATACCCGAACCTAAGCGTAAAAATAAGTTCCAATAATTAAAGTGTCTAGGAAAATTTACGGTTGGGTATTTAAGAAAATATTCAACCGTAAAAACTTTACGATTAGGTTTACCAATTTCGAACCTAACTGTAAAAATTTATTCCAAAAAATATAAGTGTCCAAGAAATTTTACGGTTGGATAATTTTTTGAAAACCCAACCGTAAATTATCCTGGACACTTATATTTTAAGGAATCTAACCTATTCCAAGCACGTAAAACAAAAACATAAAGAAGGGTTTTCGAATCTTACCTAACATAAACCATTTGATTTGTTCTAGGTTGTTGTTGAGGGGTTTAAAAATCTCCAATTCCCTCTTATATATTTTCTTGTATTGGTCGTTGTTGATTATTAACACCCTTGCTGTTTTCTTTACTTTTATTAGGATTTTTCGTCCGCATCTTTACTCGAGATCTTAATCGACGATTAAATTTTTCTGGAATCAGCGATTAATCGAATACGATTAAAATCTTTGAATTGGAGAAAAAAAAAAGGCGACGTCGGTTGGGTTGGGAAAGAAGAAAGGAAGAGGAAGAAGTAATAAAGCTAATTATAATTAGTTTTTCTTTAATTTTTTTTGGTTTTATTGATGAATGGGTAATTTAGATATTTGTTATGCGCCTTGAACACCCCATAACCATCAACCTAGACATTTAGTATCCTAGAAAAGCCCCTTTATTAGATTTGTAAGTCCATAGGTTAGGATTCAAATTTTAACTTCTTGTATTATGATGTGTTATAGATGTGCCAGTGTGACAATCATGAAGCGTTAAAAGCTAAAATGCTAAGCCATATTTGGCTTTTAACTATACTTGTGGCACGGTCATGAGACCAAAACCCAAACGTAAATGCATGTATAATTAACGTCTGGTATCAGAAGGACTTTATAATTACGTTTCATTGAAACCAAAAGGAGTTAATAACTACTTCTGAAATCAAAAAGAGTTAATAACTACTTCTAAGATACAGATGCACTCAACAATTGTGTCCACTTTTCAGACGCACTTAATATATGCGTTCAACTTCAAACACACTTCAAATCTATGTCTAACTATATTTGGCTACCTGTTATAGCTTTTTCAGCTTTTGGCACCTTTAGCACCCCCGACTATGCCTGATTTTTTTCCATATATAGTTTATGACTTCATGACTGTGGAAACTCTTATGTTATTATATATTTACCATATACAACCGTGAAGACCGTACAAAAGAAAAATAGGTCAAGTGAATGTGTAGTGCACATAAAGTGAAAATAAAGTCAGAGATTATCTATATAATTATGTGATTAATTTTCTAGATATTATTACCTAGTTAAATAAAATATTGAAATATTTTGTTATCTCCTAGGTTTAGTTAACTCTATAAATAAGAGTTCTAGTGTAAATGTAAAACTATCTCAGAGAGTCCATCTGAAGATCAGTAACATTATTCACATTCCGGGGTTTTATCAGTGGACCTAGGCCATTAATGCCGAACCACTTTAATCATTTGTCTCAATTCCATTTTCTCTTTAATCGATGATCCCTCGATACCCATAATTTATTATAGTATTAGACCGGGAGATCCGCTCAAATCGCTTCCGCTTTCTATAGTTTGTTATTATTTTCATCAATTTTTGCTTGCGCCAATCTTCAATACAAATCTGTATTTCTCTGTTGATGATCATTAAATTTTTAATTATTTATTATCCATCAGAGTTATCATCGAATAACTCTCCATCAACAAAAAAAAGTTATCAAGATTTCTTGCCTTTGTTCATTGCAAGATTTTTTCTTTTTTAATCGATACCTAACAAAATGGTATTCCTGTTCTCAGTTCATCAAAGATGTACGATTCTTACTCAGAAAAATTTTATGGTAATTTTTGGTATTGACTGATGAGTCAGTAGCAACAAGTCATTCTCTCATTCTCTCACAGGTTTTGTTGTTCTCTATCAATATTGTAAGTTGACAGTTTCCATCTATGGGTACAACCAAAGACCTAATGATGATCATTGATCATAGTTATGATCATACTCAAAATCCAGATGATTATTTCCTTAGTTGCGAATTATTCTGTTCATTTTCTAGTATACAGATTTTTATGGACTGATATGATTGTTCAACATGATCTGGTTGTTTACCGGTCTAATCAAATATGCTCTTAAATCTCATCCAAGAGTACTAAGATCAAAATATTCTCATTATGCTCGAGTTTTCACCAGCTGACTATAAAATCTTCAATAATTTCCCATTGTTCATGGGAACATCTTTATATCACTGACTTTTGATCAATAAGATTAATTCTATTGGTTTAAACAATTAATTAATGTGATCTCGGAGATTATTCGTCTCCGATATTAATGATCACCATAATCATTTTTTTTGTTTCCATTTGATTTTGTTAATCAAAGTCCAATTCTAGACTAGTGGTTTTTTCAGCTAAACCACGTTTCAAATTAATAGTTCGACGTGGTATTTTCCGTCGATCATAATAGTTATACTATGTTTTTATTTATTTTTTAACATTTAAGAACTCCAAATCTTAATAATCCGCTTGACAGTAACCCATTTTCATCCCTTGATTCTGCTTTAAGTATTCTAGGAAAATAAAATAATTCTAAAGAGCATCACAACAATCATACCACAAACATCTCATCACCTCACTCTGTTATAGGTTTGACATTCTTACTATAACAAGTGTGGTAAAGTGGGACTTTTCAGCTTTGATAGTCTCTTGGTTAATTATCCCATTGACAAATCAATGAAATCTCGAAAAATAATATATTTTCGCATATCTTTTCATTTAGGAAATTGATTTTATCTTCGTTTTCGTTCAAAATATAATTCAACAATATATTCAATATACTTTTCTTCGGAGTATATTGTTTTACATGTGTGAAAATATGTTAACAGAATTATTCCTGTTTTGGATCCGCAGTTATCGTTATTTATATTGTTGCAATCTTTTTTTCTTACGGATAATCTATTATCCATCTCACTATCAAACCCGAAATTATTTCCATTTTTATTTATCCCGCAATCTCGGAAATTGATCTTTTTAGTATTTTAAAAATACTTCAAATGCATCCCATAGTTTAAGTGAACATAGATGATGATATCTTTGCATCTATTTTGTCTCCATCATCAAACAACAACTTTGTTTGTTGTTCTCTTGCACCATTCAAATATATATATTATATTTACTATATATATTGTAGTCATGTTTTATTCTAATTGATGTGCAAGAATTATTACATTTTCATCGTGATGTCATTCTCTCTATAAACATCGTGAGTTTCTTTTAATCGTGAGTTTCTCATATGTAACTATCTAAAGTCTGTTGAGGTGAAAGAAAAAACTCATATGGATGTCTTCAACATAAAAGTAAGTCTATCAACTCAATACGAAAATATCATTCGATTTTTAAATATCTTAGTCTTCAGAAATTTTCGGCATTTTTTTCAAGATGTTTTGAATTTCATTTCCTTAATCTCGTCACATTAGTTGATTTCCATTTTAGAATGATGTGTTTTTATCATATATGTAATTACGTTATTGTTACTGACAAGCTAAACAAGTTTAGTGGGTAAACTTACTGCTTGTTGTTATTAATTCTGATGACAATATTGATATCTCCTTAATGGAATCATAACTTATCTATCCCTCATTTCCAGTGGAGGAATCTAATCATGGTAATACATTACCAACAACATGGATCATATTAATCCATGTTATACAAGTTTTCAGTATTATGTCAATGTTGTGTTTTGGTTAATCATCATTCATCAACAAATCATTTTATTGCTTAGTTTTTGTTTAAGTGCCGATGCGACCAAAGATCAAGGGACCGTGGTCGATAATAAAAGTTCAAGTTACAAGACTATTTTCAAGAGAAGATTCAAGTTGAACACTTCAAACAATTTCGTGTCCAACTTGAGGGGGGTGTTAGAATATATTTACCATATACAACCGTGAAGACCATACAGAAGAAAAAGAAGTCAAGTGACCGTTTAGTGCGCATAAAGTGAAGATAAAATCAGATATATCTATATAATTATGTGATTAATTTTCTAATATTATTACCTAGTTAAATAAAATATTGAGATATTCTGTTATCTCCTATGTTTAGTTAATTCTATAAATAAGAGTTCTAGTGTAGATGTAAAACTATCTCAGAGAGTTCATCTGAAGATCAATAACATTATTCACCTTTCGGGGTTTTGTCAGTGGACGTAGATCATTAGTGTTGAACCACTTTAATCACTTGTCTCAATTCTATTTTCTCTTTAATCGATGATCCTTCGATATCCATAATTTATTATCTTAGAACGTTTCTATAGCTTATTGCCTACATTAGACGAACACAATAATAATAAACGACGACCATAATTTTTTGATTTACTAAACAAAAAAAATCTTATAACTGAACTCATACATTCCAAAAATTATTTATTCCGTAAATATGTTACATACCTTTGGACAAATTCATGAGATCCATTTCTCCACCTCCATCAACTGTACACGAAGCTTTCTCTGTTCTAAGGACATTGCCTTTAACTGGTTTCAATATCGAATTAAGATTCATCACTAACAAATAACACATGCATTCAAATCATCCCTAACAAATAACACATGCATTTGGGTTTTCTTCTGCACTCTGAACATAGTAGTAAGTGGTCATATGTGGATTATAGGCTCTGTAAGCATTGACAAGCTCGGCAAGCTGCTGATTCGGATCCGGCTTCTTCTCTTCTTTCTTTGGTTCTTCTTCTTTCTTAGCTTCTTCTTTCTTTGGTTCCTCTTTTTTTGGTTCCTCTTTCTTGGCTTCTTCTTTCTTTGGTTCCTCTTTTTTGGGTTCCTCTTCTCAGGCTCTTTAGCAGGCCCAATTGAAACAATGTGCCAGAATTTCCTTAACTTGCTAACAATGTCCACCGGATCAACAATTCCAATCACTGTTAATTTCTTTGTCTTCATGTCCATGGAGATTGAATCTATTCCTAAAAGCCAAAAACAAAAATGAAACTATAAATCAAATTTGCTACTCCAACAACTAATTACCATTGTATGTGTGTCCGTTCCAAGTGGAAAGGACTAAACAATAAAAGGAAAATGAATAATGAATGTCTGATTGAGAGAGTCTGACATAGACAATACAAATAAAATCCAAGGACAGAATTCTCAGCTTTTGACAGAAATGAATTAATTAAAGTAGTTTCGGCAATATATGATCATATTTAGTTTAAGGTGTGATTATTAAAAAATATGATCTTTAGATCACAACCATCAAAGTCAGAAACATAGTAAAGTCAAATCTCTTAAAATGAAAATGAAATATGTTAACAATTTGGACAAGGAATTTATACAGGAATTAGCACAATGATTTAACGTGGATCCACAATCAAATTGTCTATATCCACGGGTGATAAAGATTTAGATCATTTTTATTCATGTTAATATGTTATAGAAAGATATCAAGTACATAATTAAAGTCAAGCTAATCAAAGAACAATTGAACTATCAAATTGACACAAGTCTCATACCTAAACTTTATTCTCTGATACTATTCCTTATGTCCAATTTTTCCAAAAAATTTCAGTCCCCTCTCTATTCTTAGAGTTGGGTATTTATAGAAAATATCATGTGTCTCTCCAATTTTAACTTTACTCTTGTTAGTTCTTATCCAGACTTTGGAACAGTACTTATTCCGCAAGACTTATTCGTGTTTCCCGCAAGACTTAGTATGTGTACTTCTTATTTCCCTTAGTGTCTCGCTTGATGTCCCGCACTTCCTCTGCGGATTTGTACTCAAGTTGTTGTTTTTTGGATTTGGATGGACGTTGTGGTCATATTAGAATTATGGCATATCTGACATGTGGCCAATGAAAGTTACTTGTCATGCTTTAGTTTCTTTTGTTCTGCAACTTGTACAGCCGAGACGTGTCTCTCATGCATCGATGTTTGTCAGTTCCCTTTACTGTGTCAGACTTTCCCGCAACTTTTGTGTTAGTCATGCAACGTAGCTATCCGTTTTAAGCAGCGTGCCATGCTTTCCCGCATCTTATGTGTCGATCATGCAATTATGCTGTCTGTTTCAGATGTTTGTTTCAGTACTTCTTAAAGGTTTTTGTTTCAGTGTTTCCCGTTTTATCTTAATCTGATATTCCTCCCATAGTATTTGAACACGTGTAGTTAGAGATTTTATACCCTCACAATTATCCCCTTTTTTATTTTGAATTTTTGCATACGGTAAAAATTTAAAAAAGGGAAAATAGTTATTACTCTTCTGATTTTTATGCCAGTAAATAAATTTTCTTCCCACGTTTAGCTTTACTCTTCCCGATTTTTACGCCACTAATAAATTTTCTTCCACGTTTCTGTCAGTTGGCAGTTTCGAGGAAATCATATCTCTGATAAAGTTTCTATGTCTTTCACTTTTCGACGGTTTCGTCAGTTTCAGTCTTCTCCTATTTAATGTTAGTCACATCTCTCATCTCATTCTTTATATTCTTTGTCTTCTTCTTCTTAAAGTTTTTATGCTTTTCATTCTTCTGGACTCTTAAAAGATTCCTTAGTGCTTTTTCATTCTTCTGAACTTAGTGATGAAGGATTTTTTGCATCGGGATCAAGTCTTCTTTTCATTCAATCATCTGATTTGTCTTCTGTCTTTTACTTTGTTACAGGTAATTCTCTTAACTTTTTCTTAATGTATTTGTTTACTTATCAATTCCTTTGAATGAATCTTTTAGAGTAGACAGTGATGATGAAAAGATGTTGATGATGTTATTGTTTATCTTTTTATTAATTGGAGTGAATGGTGATAATGATGATGATGATGATGATATTTTTTGTTTTGATGTTTGGTTGTTCTATTAAATCATGATCCTTTTCTTTCCTTGATCAGAAAATTGTTTACTGGTCTGTATTTTGATTAAGTGAACATCTTGTTGTTCTTCTGTTCTGTAATATTTCTGTTTTGGTCTTGCTTCTGATCATGATGTACTTTTCTTCTATTATTTTTGTATGTAGATAAAGATTTATAATGACTAGAAAAGCTGATAATAAAACTGTTGGTGGTGCTTCTCATCAAGATGATCATCATTTAGAAAGGAAATCATCTCGTTATTTTTTGAAGAAGAATGTGGTGGATAGAATCTGGTACTCAGGAGTTCAATCGCCTGACCTAGTAAGGTCCGCAGATATATCTGTTGCAGTCAACAAACCAGCTTCTAAAAATAAGCGTTTAAATGAAAACTTGGACTTTAGGTCGATGAACCTTGCGGAGTTTAAAAAGAAGCACAATCTTCAGCAATTTAAAGTTTCCTTCTGCGATCCTGTTGAAGGAGATGAAATTACGTTGGAGATGATGGAGAAGTTTGAGTACATCAACAACAGGCTGTTAATACCCGCGGGAGTATTGTATGCAGGCTTGAAGCTCCCTCTGTACCAGAGCGGGAATTCTTTTTAATTTGTGGTTCTCGCAAGCTGTAACAAGTCCCAGCACGGTTTAGCCCGATCCGTTACCCAATATAACGGGAATTGGTGGCGCGTGTTGGATGAATGTAGTATGCGTAGCAGGGGAAAAACCAACTTTACATGTTACGTCCCCGACCCTGCGGAACGTAAACACTACACGGTAGATAACTTTCATTCTACATATGCGGAAAATATAGCTGTGAAGAATTATAAGAAATGGAGTGTAGGTTCGGGCCGCAGAGGTGGTGAAGGATTCTGTTTGCTCTGGGAGATTGATAACTCCAAGTTGAAAGTCGTTCCTGGGACGCGGGATCCTTTATGAGAAAAAATCCGCGATGATCATGATTTCAAGTGGTACCGCACTCCCCTGATCATTGAAGGTCCATGGGTTTACGGGTTCATCCAAGAAAGCGTGGTTTACAACATTCGATCGCTTTTTCATCCTTACTGCCCTTGGCGGTTGAACTTCGAAGGCTTCGCTTTTTCGCTTGTCAATGTGGTACGTAAAATTCTTTCTATCTTTTTATATCCTGCTTTAAACATTGTTTAATTGTTTTTTCTTTTTCTTATAGCCGCAAGCTGAAGAAGGTTCGAAAGTAGATTCGAGCGTTAAGCGTAAAGCCCCAACTCTAGCACAAAAGGTATTGATTTATACAAATGAATTCTTATGAATCTTATGATTTTATTTAATGAGTTCTTGCGGTATATTGACAGGGTCGGAAGAAAGCTAAGGCTACGCCCCGTGCTTCTACTGACAGGGAGGAAGGAGAAATTCGTAATTCTTCTTATTGTCATCCAGAGTTAAGAACCATGGATAGCTCTGGTAATGCTTAAAGAAATGAAGAAGAGCAGAATATCCCACTTCAAATGACAAATTTTGAGTCTACGGAATTAGTTGGTGCTTTGATGGAAGCTACAGATGTTGCGGTCAGTTTTCTGCACCAAGCTGTTGATCCTGAACCTTCCTTCCTTTCTCAACTATCTCCCTTGTTTGGATATGATCTTCTCGAACCTTCTACAAGTGAAGATGATTCATCTGATAAGGAGGATTTCCCCATTCAGGGTGAACCGGGAAATGCTTCTGTAGAAGGGGCTTAGCAAGCTCATGTTGCGGTAGAACAAGGTGAGCAGGAAAATGCCGTGACATTGGAGGGTGAACCACCAGCCGTTACAGTGGAAGTGGCTTCTTCTGAGGGCAATGTAGCAAGCATAGCTGCGGTGCAAATGAGTGAAGAAATCCCGCACAGAGATAAAGGCAAAGGGATAGCACAAGATCAAAGTCTTTTGGACGAGGAGGAGGAAGCCTTCCGTTGGTTTATGTTGAAGGAGCTGCAGTCTGTTCAGTGCGACTTCCAGCCGGTGGCAACAGATAATCCTGCGGTCGCTAATTTACGGAGTACATGCGTTGTGCACCGTATGGCGCAATGAAAGAAGCCTGGTTAAGAGGCCAAGGCCAGCCCGTCGACCTCTCTTTTTACATAAATCAACCTTCTTCTCTTGAGGAGACGGTTGCGCTTGCAGATGGTGAAGCGTACTCTTTTCCGCAACAAGCTCTCTTGCAGGTATTTTTATTGTTATAATAACCTTAGATTTCGTTTTATTTTCATCTTTATTTATAACTTTAATCATGTAAATTGCAGCTTGCCCGGGGTCAAAACGCCGTACATATGGCTTATAAGTTTTATAAGGGACGATCCATGAAGATGGAGACCCAATTTAGGACTGTGGAAGAAGAAACTCCGGGTTTGAAGCGTGAAAATGATGTGCTTCGTCAGCAGTTGCTTAATATTCAAAATCAAGGTTTAATACTTTTCCTCTCGTCATTTTTTCTTATTTTATTTACATGTTTCTGAATTATTTTATGAGATCAGCGGGGGATTCAAACCTTATATCTAGGCTGCGACATAAAGACACGCGTCTGAAAGAACATGTGTTGAAAATTAATAATGAAAATGTGGAGATCAAGAGAAGATTTAATAACCTGGTGGATAAGATGAATGAATCAGAATCAAAGCACCGGCTTTTATATGGAAATTTCATCCGCAAAGAGTACAATGCTACTTTGCTATGGACCAAGGATTGTCTTCTTGAAGAGCGGGCAAAATTAGAGAATTTAGAAGAAAAAAATCGCAAGTTCTGTGTGGAACGTCAGAATATCCTTGCGGGATTTTCTCGTTCCTGGTCACATCAAAACTTCCATCTTTCTTCTTATATCGTGCAACTGATTAAAGTTAAAGATAACTCGACTTCATATGCTTTTTCCAAAGGGAACACACTTGCGGATGCTCAAGCTAAAATCCGCAGCTTATCTGTTACTGTTCTTCATTGCGAGAGTGACATTTTCCGCTTGCATAGAGAGTTGGAAAATTGTACAAGCGAATCAAATCAGTTGCGGAACAATGATTCATTGAAACAAACGGAGTTAAATCAGTGTCGTCAAGATCTTCAGCAACTCACTGCCAATTATTATAAGCTTTCAGGAGAATATGATTTTCTTGATGTTTCCAAAGACGCAATGGCCCACGAACTAGAAGAGTTTGAATTCCTCGCAAGAGGTATCTTATTTTTTCTGCATACTTGAAATTGAATACTATTTCCGCATTGATTAACCTGTTATTTTTGTTACAAGTTTTGAAGGAAAATTCAAAGATGCGGCCGCAAGAGCTACTAAGGATGAAGGAGAGCTTGGTGATGCCAATGCTAAGGTGGAAAAAAATAAAAGGGCAGCTAGAGCTTGTTACTAGCAAGGCTAATGAGGCGCAACATCATCTGGAACTTTTATCCTCTAAAACCAAAGAGGAAGAAGACAAATGGAAGCTGGAAACTTTGAAGACTGAAAGCTTAGCTCGGGACTTGGCTTCGGAGAGAGGGAAAATAGTTTTTTGGAAGGGAGTGTCGAAAATTCTACCTCCGAGGTAGATAAGTGCAAGAAGGAGCTTGAAGCCGCAAAAGCTTATATTTCTTTGTTGAGGAACGAAGCTCGAGTTGGAGTTGCAAAAACGGTAAACAACACTCTTGATAAAGTTAAGGCCGGTAGATTTACCAAAGTCTATAGCCGCAAGGAAATCCCTCAAAATCCTCCTTTTAATGCAAAACCTCCCTCTCCTTAGTTCTTTCCTTTGTTTTCCTATTGCTTAGTTTTCCTTCTTTCAAATTGTATTTGCACTTTCCTTTTGTATCACATTATTGTTTCTTCAAAACAATTTTTAAATATATATATATATATTGATTGTTAGTGCGTTGATTGAGTGTCTATTGATTAACCACAAGGCAATTTTGTACCTTGAGTTACTTTGATGGTTGAAGCGCATGTAACTTCTCTCTGGGCAGGAGGAAATTAGGATGCGGTCCCTAGAGCACCTCCTGAAATGGAGAGTACCTGATACAATAATTAATGTTATGTTCGGAATCTCTGTGGTGAAAGATCCAATAGTCATACACTCATAGACATTTATATGGACTCTCTAGAGAGATTGCATTTGTTCTGCTTTACCTAGTATGTTATTGTATGATTTCATTGTTGGTTATGGGTAATATGGTTTGAGATATTGTGTGTTCCAAGGATGCCGTAAGATTTCTCCATTCATATTCTGCAAGTGGTATGAACCTTGTCCCGCAATATCTTGTATGACATATGGCCCTCCCCATGTGGGTGCAAATTTTGTTGCTTTTTTGTCTTTTCGATATTCTGGCATTTGTCGCAGTACATACTGACCATAAACAAAATTCCGCAACTTGACTTTCTTGTTATATTCTCTTGCCAGTCTTTTTTGATAATTCTCCATTCTTTGGAGCGTAACCTCCCTTCTTTCTTCTAAGTCATCCAACTTCTCAAGCATTAAATCTGTGTTTAAATTCTTTTCCCATGCTTCTGTCCTTGTTGTGGGTAAAATAATTTTCGTTGGAATAACTGTTTCCGCTCCATAAGTAAGAAGAAATGGTGATTATCCAGTGGCTTCTCTTCTTGTCGTACGATAGGCCCACAAAGTATTATGAAGCTGTTCGCACCACCGTTTATGATGACCATCTAGAGTTTATTTTAGATTCATGGTAATAGTTTTATATATAGCTTCCGCTTGTCCGTTACTTTGAGGATAAAGTGGAGTGGACTTGTTCTTTTGGATATTAAATGCTTCGAAAGGCATATCAATATTTTTCCTTTGTAATTGTTTTCCATTGTCTGAGACTATAGCTACCGGGATTTCGAATCTGCAAATTATATCTTCAAATAAAAACTTGAAAATATTAGTATCCCTAATACGAGCAAGAGCTTTGGCTTCAACCCATTTAGTGAAATAATCAGTTGCTACAATTAAATATTTTCTTTTTTGTGTGCCTTCCACTAAGGGCCCAACAATATCTACTCCCCATTTTGCGAACGGTCATGGGCTGAGTGATGTAATTTTAAAGTGGTAAATAAAGTTTCGCTACTCATACTTGTGAAGATTGATTTTAAATTTAATTTCTAAAACTAAAAGTATGAAAACTCAAATATTTTTTATAAGGTTGAGAGAAAACTGAGGCTAGGATTCCATTATTTTCCAATTTCAAAATGATAATAATTTTAATCACGCAATTCTAACATTTTAATTTGATTCTAAATCATTGCAAAAATAGATTTTCAAAACAACAACAGTATAACAAAAGCATGGAGCATCTAGGGACCTAATCCGAGGCATGCACCATCTAACGGAATCACAATTGCTTAAAAAAAATCTTTTAAATCAATTTTTAACCAAGGCAATTAATCATAAATAAATTGCATAAATTAATTAAATACTTACCACATAATTGTTGGAAAAATAGCTTCCTCCATAGCCTCAAAGAAGAAGTTTTGCTCCTCATAGTAATGGCAAAATCTTCAAAAATCATTATTTATTACTCAAAAATTGCTTACAAGGAGAATATGATTGCACACAGTCGATTAGATACGACTATAAGTGTTGCTGGAAACACTTCAGTCTGTTACAGAAGGTATTTCGAGTGAATACGCAACAAGAAACAGTTTTCTGTTGTGTTTTGAAATAAAGTACAGTTTCTGTTTTAATAAACGACGGTTTTCTGGTGTAGCCTGCTTCGTGTTCTTCCTTGGCAGCAGCAGGAATTTTTGTTCTTCTGTTAGCTTTCTTCTCGTGATTTCGAGCAATTATAAGCTTCCCCAATCTCCTATCTCACTAACCCAATTGCTATACATGCCTACTTATACTAATTCAAGCTTCCAATCTCTCCAAAAACTCCCAAAAATTCCTTGAATTCATGAACAAAAGCTTTCCCAAAACATGAGCTTTCTTCCCGATTTCTTCCGATTCTTTCCTTGATTTGATTCTAAAAAGAGTAGAGATTGATATCTTTCCCTTTTCAATTCTTTCCCAACTGAATGTTTTTTTCCAAAAAACACAATTTTTCAAAAAAAACACACTTTCCAAATTTGTGAGTTTCCGTGTTTTGTTCCTGCATGTGAAACACCTTTTGCTTTCCCGCCATAATTCTTCATTTGAAAACTCGGTGCCTTAATCCTTGGGTGCTTTTATAAATTAAGTGGGTGCCTTAATCCAAGTTGAGGTGCCTTTAACAATTCTCCAAAAATACCTAAAAAGCAATAAAAACCATAATAAGTACAAAAATTAACTACCAACAATATATAAAATTGAGATTAAATCAGACACAAAAATGTGTCTATCACTGAGTACAGAATTGAGTTCCGTTGTGGGAGCTTTAATTCTCTTTGCAAAGCGTTGGCATTCTTCGCACCTTTTTGCCAGGTTCTCCGCATCTTTATGCATAAATGGCCAGTAATACCCTTGCGTTTTTGCTTTCAGTGCAAGTGATCGTCTTCCACTATGATTTCCCGCATCTCCATAACGAATATCTGTGAGAATACGTTGTCCATATTTTTGTGACAAACACCGAAGTAATGGTCCCAAAAAAGATCTGAAGCATAAAGTTTTATCCCGCAACTAATAATTTGCAGATTTTGATTGCACTTTCCTTGCCTCTTTAGTGTCTGCGGGCAATATCCCATTTTGTAAGTACGGAAGTATCGGGAGCCTCCAATCCTCTTCAGATGATTCATTTTCTGGTGTTTGTGGATGGTTTGCATCATCTTTAATGAATGCATCTTCAATATCTTCACCAACTTCTTCTTCCATGTTTTCAGCTGCCCATAAATTTATTGATGACTCATAGATTCGCCCAATTTTGACTAATGAAGTATTTTGATCTTTTATCATTAAAGAAATGAATGCTAATGCATCAGCATGGCGATTTTTCTCTCGGGATAAATGTCGAAAAATTATGTTTGGAATTTGGGATGCCAATTTTTGAACAAGATTCTTGTATTCTATCAAGTCTTCATCAAGTGCTTGATATTTCAATTCAACATGTCGAATTATAAGTTGTGAATCACTTGTAAGCCGCATATCATTTATTCCCAACTCGATAATAATCCGTAAGGCATGAACCACAGCCTTATATTCTACTATATTATTTGTGCGTTCACCGAATTCAAGACGAAATGCATGTACCATGCGATCTCCTATAAGGGTTGTAATCACAAATCTGATTCCCTCTCCTTCTTTACTCCGTGCCCCATCAACAAATACTTCCCATCTGTGGGAGTTTATAGAACTCAGAATATCTTGGGAATCATCATCTTCTATTCCGGGCAAACTTTGGATTTCAAAATCATCGTCCAGTGGTAAATCCAAAAGGAAATCTGCCAAGACTTGTGATTTTTGTGCAGTTTGTATTTCAAATATGATGTGGAATTGTTCCAATTGTGCATTCTATTTTGCTATTCTCCCTACTTTTCCCGCATTCTTTAGTACAGATTCTAACGGAGCTTTACTTGGTACCCGCACATAGTGTGTTAGAAAATATGTGCGCAACTTTTGTGTGGCAAAAACCAGTGCTAATATCAAATTTTCAATTTTAATATAATTCCTTTCGGTAAGATTGAGAGTTTTAATGATGTAGTACACTGGTTTCTCTACTTTCTCATTTTTTCGTACCAATATCGCATTAACATCATCTTCTGTTGCAGCTATGTCAAGGCAAGCACTTCTTCAGGATTTGGTTTTTGTAGTGCGGGTAATGTGCCGAGATAAGCCTTGACGTTTTGAAAGGCTTGCTCACAATTTTCATTCCACACAAATTTGTTTTTCTTCTTCAGTGTGTCAAAAAATGGTTCGCATCTGTCTGATGATCTGGCAATGAATCTGCTAAGTGCGGCTAAACATCCATTTAATCTTTGTACTTCCTTTACATTCCTTGGGGATGGCATATTAACAATCGCTTGTATTTTTGCTGGGTCAACTTCGATCCCTTTTTTTGTAACCAAGTAACCCAAGAACTTTCCGGATGAACTCCAAAAATACATTTGTCCGGATTGACTTTCATTCTATATTTTCATAGAGCTTCAAATGTTTCCCTCAAATCTTGTAAATGATCCTTTAAAATTTCACTTTTTATTAGAATATCATCTACATAGACTTCCAAGGTGCGGTATATCCATGGCTTAAAGATTGCATCCACCAGTCGCTGATAAGTTGCTCCCGCATTCCTTAGCCCAAATGGCATTCTGGTATAGCAATACAGACCGTGCGGGGTAAAAAATGCAGTATGTTCTTGATCCTCTTCAGCTAAAGCAATTTGATTATACCTGACTGTCCATCCATGAAAGATAAAACTTCATGTCCTTCAATTGCATCTACTAGTTGATCAATGCTAGGAAGCGGATAACTATCTTTTGGGCATGCTTTGTTCAAATTGGTGAAATCTATACAAATCCTTACTCCTCCATTCTTCTTTGGTACAATTACCATGTTACATATCCAGGTTGGGTAACGCACTTCTCGAATAAATCCTACATCCATGAGTTTCTTTAGTTCCTTTTCCACCGGTACATGATATTTAGGTGCCACTTTGCGTATACGCTGCCGAAATGGTGTAGTACCCGGATGTATATGTAATGCATGACGGACAATACTGGGATCAATGCCTGGCATATCCTCCATTTTCCATGCGAAAATATCCACATAATCTCTAAGTAAAGTAACCAAATCATGTTCCCTTTCTGTTTCCATTAATGTTCCAATCTTAATTACTCTTGGGAATTCTTCTGTTCCTATATTGACATTCTTGGTTTCTTCAACTTCTGAGAAAGTGGATTTGGGAGCTCCTAAAAGTGTGGGAGCTCCCTTTAATTGCTATTCTGGAATACTGCCCCTTTCTTTAGTTTTTGGCATGTTTGCTTCGGATGAAATGTTTTCACTTGTTTTGTTTACTGACCCTCTTCCCCCAGTCTCAATCAAATATTGTTTTATTGCTTCTTCTTTGGCTTTTATCTTTCGTTCTTTCTTTTTATTTTGTTGCTGCTGAACTCGTTCCTCATTCATGTGAGTTTCTACGAGGATATAAGATTTTGCAACATTCTGATCCCCTTTTATTTCCATCTCTCCTTGCGGTGTCAGGAATCGCAAGTATTGGTGATATGTTGAGGTCACTCCTTTCAATTGGTGGACCCAATGTCTACCAATGATGGCATTATATGGAGACGGTGCCTTATCTACACTGAATTTAGTCAAAATGCTTATTGGTCCTTCCATAACATCAAGTAAAATTTCCCCTTTTGGTTTTGATGATATCCCATTAAACCCATAAATAATGTAGTAAGAAGGTATAAGTTGATCGTCCTTTAGTCTCATTTTTTGGAATGTGTCATAAAATAAAACATTAAGGGAGTTTTCCCCATCCATGAGGATCTTTTTTACATTCCACCCAGACACTGGGAAAGTAAGCACCAGCGGATCATTATGTGTTTCAATTTCCTGATCAACCTCATCCGCTGAAAAAGTTAACGAAGAAGCCATCCATTATTCCCATGTTTATGTGACTCTCCCCGCAACTTTGAAGACTTCATGCCTGTGAACCCTTTTACGCAACTTTTTGTCAATGGCTGCGTTCATAGATGATTGACTTGACTCGGTATAGGAAATCATATTGATGGTCGGTTATTCTGTGGAATATTTACAGTTTTTCCTATGTTGAGCCTTGGTGGAGGATTGGGCAAATAAAGAAATTCTTTCAGCTCTCCCATATCAATCAATTTTGGATTTGCAACTTCAAATTCCTGCATCTGCTTGTGGAATGACCCTGGAAGTAATGATATTCACAATAATCCTTTGAATTCTGTGTGTGTGATGGATGCTTTCCTTTTGCCCATGGCCATTCAAAATCTTGCATGTTCTTAATGGCATTTAGAATTTGTGAGTAAGGGGTGTTGAGTTTAGTGAAAAATTGATCCTCAAATTGGCGGTTGAACTTTCTTTCATCATCTGCCCTGCCTCGTTTGAATTCAATATTAGGATTTTCACCCGCAACCCTCTTTCCGGAACTTGTTTATGGTTCTACAAAATTTGCCATGTTAGCAACCCTCAGATGTTGGGAAATTATTCTCAGATGTTGTTTTTGAATATCCTGCAACCTTGCATATTTTTTAGTAATTTCCCTGAGATCACCTTCGGTTTTCGGATTTTTTCCATGAATATCTACAAAGAGTGGGCTCATTCGGTTGGCTATCCCCCATTTGTAGCAGTTAATAGAAATTTCTGGATTTATATTCTCTATTGCTTGACAGATACCTGCCATCGATCTGTGTAGTCTTGAATAGTCTCCTCTGTCCAAGACGCAAGGGCAAAAAACTTGTCCATCCCAGCGTCTGCAGGTTTATTATACATGTATGTTTCCAAAAATTTACGAGTCAGTTGTGCATACGAATGTATTGACCCTTCTGATAAATTATCATACCATGTTAATGCTGACCCTTTCAAACTTGAAGGAAAATATCTACACATGATAATATCATTCTGTTCCCAACAGGTCATATTGCGATTGTAGTATTTTAAGTGAGTCGATGGATCCTTCGTCCCATCATAACATTCAAAGATGGGAAGATTGCACTTATGCGAGATAGACGCATGCGCAAGGTGTGAGGCCAATGGCGTTCTACTTGCCTCTTTTAGCACTTCTTCAAGTCGTCATCCCTCCTGTTTATTTTTCAAAGTTTTGATTTCTTCTCTCATTTGTTCCAAGTCCTCTAAATATTTTTGTCATTTGTTGTTTGAGGCTCTGAATTATCAAAATTCAGTCTATCTGACTCACACCGCTGATTTATCTTTTTTTATCTTGAGTGAAAATATGTATCACGTGAGGGTTCCACTACCATCACTCTTTGATCTTGATTAATTCTTTCTTTACTTTTTTGCGGATCTGTTTGAGCTTGCCTCTCGCCCCTGTATCCTAGTAACAGATGCTTCCGCATCTTGTTGGGCTTTATTTCTAAGCATCTGATTTTCTTGGGTTAAGAGGGCAATTTTTTTTGTACAAGTTTTCTGAACCTTGCGCATTTCATTCATTTCTTCAAGTAGTTGATTAATGGGGTCAACACTATTTTGTGACACTCCTTCATGTGGTTGGTTAATTGATTGATTTTCTGGAATATTTTCCTGAGCATCCAAGGGTTATGGTCCTTGGGATTCTTCTACTATTTCTCTTTCTGGCAGAGTCTCTATTGTCTGATTTCCCAAATTTCTTATCTCAACATCTTGTTCTTGTAAAGTTATATTTGCAACTGTTTCCATTTATGTAATTTCTTTTGGAATATTATAATATCTTCTTTGTTTAATCTTGTGTTGTCGTAGAAGTTTCTTTGTCAATGTTCTAACAAGAGTTCACATAATAAGACGTGTATTTCATAACATTTTAATATCCGCAATATGTATATATAAACAATTTGACAGATAGAAAACATCTAGCTAAAATTTGGTATATCACGTAAAAGCTAGACAACTTCTCAATTTAACTCAGATTTTATAAGTTCATTACATCATTTTTTGCGAACATATCAGAAGCAAGTTCACAAATTCAATTCAAGGCTTATTTTATTGTTTTAACAAGAATCAAAACTAGATAGTCTTAGTACAATTTTAATTCATTCAAACAATTGAATCAGAGATACATAAATTTAATGGTTTTACGCTTAATCATTTTGCAAAATCATTATAAAACATAATATTTTGGTGGAAGTTTATGAACAAAGTTTTCAAACCCATGATTAAGAGAACATATAAGGTAATCAAAAAATATTAATATAAAGGCTAGGTATTAGTCAAAGAAGTATTGTGTATGAACATATCAGTTAATTCCATATAGACATCAGTTGAGAAGTTTTGAAAAAAACTATATGTAGAATTTTGAAATATCACTTAAGAAGAAACTAACTCCTAATTTAAAATAGGGGGTTTCATAGGTAATAAAATTCAAGGTTTTAAAAATGAAGATTTGGACAGGTAGAAAAATTCTTTTACCCTCCCCTCCCTGTTTCTAGCACCAAATTGTGATTACCAAAAAATCTGATCTTTGGATCACAACCATCAAAGTCAGAAACATAGTAAAGTCAAATCTCTTAAAATGAAAACGAAACATGTTTACAATTTGAACAAGGAATTTATACATGAATCAACATAATGATTTAACGTGGTTCGACAATCAACTTGTCTACATCTACGAGTGATAAAGATTTAGATCATTTTTACTCATGTTAATATGTTACAGAAAGATATCAAGTACATAATTAAAGTCAAGCTAATCAAAGAACAATTGAACTATCAAATTGACACAAGTCTCATACCTAAACTCTTTGCTCTGATCCTATTCCTTATGTCCAATTTTTCCAAATTTTTCCAGACTCCTCTTTATTCTTAGAGTTGGGTATTTATAACAAATATCATGGGTCCCTCCAATTTTAACTTTACTTCTGTTAGTTCTTATCCATACTTTGGAACAATAATTATTCCGCAAGGCTTATTCGTGTTTCCCTTAGTGTCTCGCTTGATGTCCCGCACTTCCTCTGCAGATTTGTACTCAAGTTGTTGTTTTTTGGATTTGGATGAACGCTGCGGTCTTATTAGAATTATGGCATGTCTGACATGTGGCCAATGAAAGTGACTTGTCATGCTTTAGTTTCTTTTGTTCCGCAACTTGTACAGCCGAGATGTGTCTCTCGTGCATCGATGTTTGTCAGCTCCCTTTACTGTGTCAGGCTTTCCTGCAACTTGTGTGTCAGTCATGCAACGAAGTTATCCGTTTTGAGCAGTGTGTCATGCTTTCCCGCAGCTTATGTGTCGATCATGCAATGATATTGTCTGTTTCTGTACTTCTTAAAGGGTTTTTGTTTTAGTGTTTCCCGTTTTATCTTAATATGATATTCCTCTCATAGAATTGAACACGTGTAGTTAGGGATTTTATACCTTGACATAAGGATTGACCCGATTTATAATAAATAATTCAAAATCACTTAGCTGTAATCAAGCAAGCATTAAAAGTACTACACCAATCCCAAATAACACTCTCTTAAAAATCTAACTGATCATGGTTTTCAACCTCAACTGAAATTCCCAAATGTAGACGGTGGTTAGCTCTTTGAACTATAAAGTATAAACTAAGATTGCATAGTGAAGTGCAATTTGATGTCAAATTTACTTCAACTTTATGATACAAATTCAACGGATATCGATGATATCATATTAAGAATTATGTTGTTACACTTGATAACTGAAATTCAACTAAATATGGTAAACAAGGATGTAATATTAAGATGCATTATTAGAAACTGAATTCCAAGAGAATAATATATGATGATACCTGGGAGAGTAGAGACCACCTTCTTCAAAGCCTTTTGCTTGTTTTTGCTGTCATGTAAATCCAATGTCAAAATTAACTTCTGTTTAACACCCAAAATATGATGAATCAAGATTCTTCACGTAAAGAAGGTAAAACAGAATACTGTAAGAGCAAGTAGTAGTATATTCATTCTAAATCTTCTAAAAGTAGATCATTAACACATAACTTTCTTCCCCATAAAACTGAAACCCAAAAGGTGGATATCCACTAAACCGTCATCGAAAAGTAATTCCGTCAACAAATAATCTATCACTTTTAAAGATAAAAATCAACAAATACCCATAATTTCACATTCAAATTCCAGGAATATCATGTTTTAAAATCCTCGAATCCATAAAGAAAAAAGAAAAAGAAAAAGGAACTCCAAGTGTTCAAGTAATTAAGTATACATACTGAAATAGTAAACCAAAAAAATAAAGTATCTAACAACTGATCTAGAGATGCTAATCTGACCTTCATTTTCTTCTCAGTTTAACAATCTGATTCAGAAATGGAAGCTCTGCGGTAGGGAAATTATATGATAACTACAATCTACAGGGGGAAAGAAAACGGAAAATAAAGAAAAGAGAGAGAGAGGGGAGGAGAAGGAGAGAAGTTTTCAAGAGCTTCTTCCTTTAAAAGAAAAAAGATTGGTCTATAATGAAGCCTCAGTCAAAACAAGACATAAAGTCACAAACTATAGGCGCAAAATTACTGTCATAAAAGTGTTTTAACTTTGCTAATTTTCCACTTCTTTTACGAAGAAATCAATTAAATGTTGTTCGTACCCTCAATTATCCAGAACCACAAGTTAAATAATTGCAAAGAAAATAGTACTAGTATTTGTCAATGGATTATTGCGATTAACACATTTATACAGCCACAAGGAACATCAACAAACATGTTTTAAGAACCAGACCGGACGTTAAACCGAAAAATCCACTGGATCAAGATCAACTGGTTCAACTAGGGTCCTGGGTTAATATAAAAAAACCTATTTGGTTTTGCAAAGGACGGAAAGGCTAAACAGTATAAATACTAATGTTGCTAGTTCCATAAAAGAGGACTAAACTAACCAGGCTAGTATGACCCTAGCCTTTTAACTTCCGTAGTTACACTTTTTATGTTTACTTTTTACGTCATTAGCCACTGGAGGCCTAATCTTTAGTTTAAAGCATTGAGTCATCTTAATTCTTAACCGACTGCACTTTCTCCCCATCTCCGCATTCACAGTTCACGCCCACCATAACTCCATTTCTATTAAGAAGAACCACATCTTTAGAAGAATTAAAGATATGTTGATATCAAATGTAATAACGATTTACAACAAAGACAAGAATAAATAAAAGTTTTATCAACTTATCTTTTTTTTCTCGATATGTAACATCAAGATCTTATCGTGATGTAAGTTATAACATTTGGGTTTTCATCAAGATTAATTCATGAAAAAATTAGTGGGTCATATAGTAGATAGATATATGATAATTATAACTGTTATTATGATCAGAGATACACATATTTCCATTTAAAATAGATTTCTTCAACCTTATGTGAAAGTGAAAATAAATGAACAACAAGAAATAAGAATTTCAAGAGAAAAGAAAAACAACATTAAAATTTGGGGGATTTTGTATTTCCTCCAAAATAAATACCTATTTTGAATTATCCTTTTTTAAATTGATAATTGGTGAAATTTCTTTTCCGTCATAACTTCCGTTATCACCTAGTTAATTGTGCATGTGGAATACTACGTGTATAAATTAAAACAATTTCTCCCGATCAGATATAAATACCCTTAGATCTTAAACACATGGTGTATTAACCGGTTTTTAAATAATTATTTGTTTATTATACATGTATGTACTGTACGTGCGTAATTAACTGGGTGATAATGGCAGTTACGACGGAAAGAGGGTTTCATCAATTATCGATTTAAAAAGGTGTAGTGCAAAATAACTATGGGGGATACAAAATCCCCCTTAAGATTTTCATGGAAAAACTAACCTGGTGAACTGGTTAAAACCCAACCGCTTCGGCTACGATATGCACCGTCCCCATACTATAAGTATGAGGACTCATCTCTCTGACTGACATGGGTATACCAATCTATTAAAAACGGTTCTCTAAAACGGTCTCATAACTAATGGCTATCGAATTATTGATATACCCATTTAATTTTTGTTTCCAAAACTTCCTTAAAACTTATTCGTATATCTTATCATTTTTTATGGGATCTCCCAAATCCGCTAACTCAACTTTGATATGAAAATATGAATTTAGTTGATTATTGTTTAAGAAAGTTCCTGGAATCTTAGAATGCAGCTTGAAAACAAGAAGTTGTAAAGAATTTTGCTTTAGTATTTGTCCAGTAATAGTTTGCGAATTTCTTTAACAAAACTCCTATGCAGAATCTAATTACGGTTTTTAGAGAATGAGAGGTTCTATGGTTTTACTTTTTAAGAAACTTGCATTGAATCTCCAAACTTGTATCTATTGGTTATGAATCTGTAGTTAATTTTATCGTCATATCGTCTACGACTGTATTAGTAGAGCCAAGAAACAGTTTATTAACACTAGGATTCAGCATTTTTAAAAATGTTCATTGTACAAAATTTCCTTTTTGGTACTGTACCATGAACCACAAATGATCATCAACAGTATTCTAATGCAATTGTCAGTTGTTTATTTTCTTCAATATTATTTTTTATTCTCTCTAAGAAAATTAGGAATTTTACTGCTTAGCATGCTTGCTTTTGCTTTCTTCAAAGCTAAACAGATTTTTGTATATTAACCAAGATCAAAACTAAACAGCTTTTGTTCAGTCTAGTGTTTCTATAGTTAAGAATCTTAATTTCAATTGTTACTTTCTAAGTAAAGCACGTAGCATTTATCAGTAGATGATCCAAATATATAGGTTTTAATGTTCAGAATATGTGCTCTTTTTCATTCTTAAAACAAGTCTTTCAACTGCAATAAACAACTTCTATTAATTCTAGCCAAATGACAAAACGGTTTTGGCCGTCTTATTGACACAGTCGCTGACTTATCTCTTGATATTGTTAGCGCAGGGGAAATTCTGCAGTGTTTGATATCCAAAGAAGGTGACATATTAGAGGTGATTAGTAGCCCTGAATCATAGAAAGAAAGAAATGGCATCTGTGTTGTCATCATTGTTATCCTTACTAGAGGATAGTGTCATAAATTGTATCGAATGCAGTGTCGATTGTAGATTCTGTTGAAAGCTTGCAACAATGAACAACAACGTTATATGTATCAGAATAATATATATAAAGAACTGAATTGAAACAACTCTACCACGGACAACTACGAGGGAAGAATCACAGGTTCAATAAGTTGTCCTTAACACATTAGTTCGCGGGTATACTCGAGAAGAGCAATGCTAAACCCCAACGTGCGAAGATGTGTCCAGGATAAGACTCCCCGATATAGCTTGTATTAGCACAATACAAACTACCCACTCTAGAACTTAGCAACAGGGAAGGAAGGGAAATAAACAATCAAAAGCGCAAAACAAAGCGATAAGATGGTGAAAAGAAGACAGGATAGTAGCAGCTTCTGGGATAGATTTTAACTCTGAAAACGTTTTGTATTTATAAGAGAAAAGAACCCTTTAGGGTTTTGGAAACCGTTAGGGTTTAAGATTTCTTATAAGATAATAGATCATGGATGATGTCTAATTTGTAAGCCCAATACATAGGTTAGCCCATTACATAAGTTAGCCCATGTATTGTTTTCCCATCCCATTCCACCCTAAGTGGACATCCTTCTCTAGAATACCCAATGTGGGATTAAACTAAAGAGTTTCATTCACTCAAGAAAATGAGTGAGCATCCAAGACCTAAACCATTTAGTTTAAAACTCATTTTTCTCCAACAATCCCCCACATGAATGAAATCTCGGTAAAAACAAAAAAATCAGAATGCGGAAAATACCATATAGGCAAAGGTGTCCATCAGGTCTTGAACCTTTACTTAGTGAGAAGTTACCGAAACTACTTGCTAGAGATAGTGAACGTGATGTCTTGAACTGCTAGTGTTTGATGCAATTTGCGATAACAGCCACGCATGATATCCTCCTGGCGTTGCTAAGTTCGTTCCGTTGTGTCCATTTTGGCCCTGGACGTATCCCGTTTCTCAGAATGCTCTAAAGAATTCGCTCAAATTCTTATAGGAAGCGGCCCACTTCCTCATTCAGATAGGTGAGTTCTATCAAGAGTGTTACTGCTACACCCCACTTCATTCTAAAATTGAAACTATAGAACTCATTAAGACTTCTTAAAAGTCATCCTTCACATGCATTCACACTATCACAACAATCCACCATAGGGAGGGACAGAGAATGTAATTCTCTTGATAGTGCATACCTTTAATTACCACAAATTAGTTTTCTCATTGAACCTTGATCTTGGGATCTCCAGTCACTAAGGTTGAGTGTCCTTTATGGTAATTTTATTTCTTGAGTTAAGTCTCATCCCCCTCGATCCAATAACAAACTATCTCTCTAGATTATCCTTTCGTCAAAGGATCCACTGATTTTTCTCTTGACTTCACTAAGTCTACAAAAATCACTTCATTAGAGAGTAGTTGTCTTACCGAATTAGCCGCCTTCTCTTAGTTTGTCTATACTTTTCCATTGCTCATTTACTTTAGACTCACATAGTCAATTGAGTTTCAGCAATGGTGGCCACAGGCTTCGGTCACATAGAATGTCTTCTAAGAAGCATCTTAATAGCCATTTCGGCTTTCTCTCGTGCTTGAATTAAAGCGTGCAAACTTTGATTTCTTCAAAAATCAAGTTCATCATGTCTGTTTTAAGGACTTCCTTAGACATACACTCCTTAAGAGGGTACACACATAGGCTAATAATCTCCAAAGCCTGAAATCACAACATCTATTAAGGTCAGTCCAATATGTATCATGCACATACACAATTTTAAATGTACCTCAAGTACTGCAAATTTTCTGATCAGATCATCCCACTAATTATTCTGGGGTCACAAATGTATTTGTACACCGAATGCACTGCACATTTACAACACACATTAAACGTATCGAGTTTGAAAAATACCATTTCCGTCATAATTTCTTCTGGTTCCAATGATCCTTTAGATCATGCGTGTCTACAACAATTTAGCCTTTCAATCAAATCACAAAAATCACATGTTATCTAGTGGTTGTAAAGCATATAAAGGCATACACAAGATACATGTACTACTTACTAGTAGTGTCTTTACATCTTCCTCAAAAGATTAGTGTCATATATATATATCACATATTTGAAATTAAATATGTACCTCAAGCATTCCAATTTTCTGGTCCTTTGATCAGAGCAACCCTGTAATTATCCAAGATAAACTGGGAAACATGCACACCTATTTTACAACACACATTTGACAGAAACTATATCATCAAAATTTGATTTTGGTTCTTTCTGATCTTTTAGACCACTTCAACAACATATTAGTTTCATGTCAAACTTTAAACAACAAAAAATTGTTAGTAGTTGTAAAACACGTAACAAAGGCATGCTTAACATATGCACTGATTTGCTAAATTTAAAAAACTCTTCATTCTCACCTTAGACCCCCCACAATTGAGGTTTACAGGGTAGGCTTTTTACCTGTAACAACTGTTATAAGGTCAAAACAATCCAACCCAAGAATAGCACATATAGCCTTAATAAAATTGGCAATTGGTTTTTCTTTAACATTGAATTCGGCAAGGAATGTGGGTAACTACCTCTCCGACGAAGGCTTTAGCAGCAACAACACCGAGGGCGGTACTCATATAGCTCAAATAAGCAACAGGGCTAAGCAATGCGGCTGATCTCAACTTGTCAACAACTCGACTACCACTCCCTTGAGAGAGTGATGTGAATGCCATCAATGTTCTGAAAGAATGTCCAACATAATGAACTTTTTCCCTGTTTGTTTGTACACGAAATCAAATATAGCTGGAAGATAAAATTCTACTGTCTCATCCCATGACCAATTCCAGTAAGCAGGATGTGAAGCATCAAGTGTAGCATGGGCACGACTATATCTCGTTCCTCTAGTATTAGCGACCCAAACATCGAATCCACTGTCTGCTAAGATGAATCCTAGAGATTGATCCACTGAATTTAGAAACCATGACATTCCATCCACCAATAGCCCATGTTGCAGTAAGACTGGTTGTTTGATCTTTCCATCACCATTACCACGGCCAGAACGAACCTCATAGATTCTTTGAAGGCTAAGAACGTAACCATCCTCAGTACTCACATTGAACTGCTGGCACTTGTAACCATGTATAGTGACTGCAGACTCACAGAATCCAACTGGTACAGGTGTACTAGGTGCTCCTCTCCTTACTAATCTTCCTCTATGTCTAGCCAGAGCATCACCACTTACGGAAGTGCCACGGTTTGAAGCATAAGCTTGAGGAAACTTAAATGGGTCTAAATGCTAAGATTGATGCATAACACGTTGTCCCACAGTGGGGAGTTAATGCAATGGATCTGCCTCCTCTTCCTCATTAGTCAACACTTCATTCAAACCTTATCATCGATTAATTATTCTTTCCTGAGTTCTTGATTTTAGATGGTTTTGACTAAGTGCGGAAAGGTGCTACAACACATGGAAAATGTGTCTCTGCAGTATTTTAAGCCTGGGAGCATCTACATGCATACTGTTTCATTCATCTTTGTAGCTTGCACTAACTTCACTGGATACACATAATATATCCATGTTACCAAATCCATAATTAGGAAGCACTACTAACAGGCAGTACTTCAATAATCTTGTCAAACTTCTCCGAGAATCATTTTTCAATAATTACTCCATCTACACAGAAGAGATACCAAGCCTGCTACATCTTTAAACACTTTGAGCGCCCCTGAGGCTGCTATTGTATGATAGACTCCTTCACCAATCAAAACTTCACGGATCTCTTTAACATCAAGCATGAAGGCTACCCATTAAGGCTAATAATCCATTGATTCCTGATGAGCACTAATCCTAACAGTCAGAAGCTTATAGTCTCTCCTCTCTATACATAATCGTATTACTGAAGACGGGACAAATTGATGCATGAATTTTCTTGATTGTAGAAGAGATTGTACCTTCGTAGACGATTCCAGAATCTTTGCCATCTGCTTCCACACTTTTACGTGATCCAATGCTAATCTTGTCCTCATCTTCAGAAGTTTTGGCTCGAGAATAAGAAGCCCATCTCTTTTGTAGTAATGACCTCAACGAGCTTTGTACGGATGTATTAATCGGCTCTTTTTTACGGTTACCTATTTGTCTTTGCCAGTCTGGCTTCTTTTTCAGTTGTCCATTTGCAACAGATTCAATAAGGGATATCAACCTTTAACGTTTCCAGCATGTCCTTGTGCTTATGACCGTAATGAGGTTTGCACGAAG
Organism: Papaver californicum; assembly: GCA_023531435.1. Classification (NCBI taxonomy): domain Eukaryota; kingdom Viridiplantae; phylum Streptophyta; class Magnoliopsida; order Ranunculales; family Papaveraceae; genus Papaver; species Papaver californicum. The sequence goes on from JAJJMC010006585.1 coordinate 2,504,890, forward strand.
CCAACAATACGTGTCGCCAATGGCATAGGTTTCCCACTTCTTATTTGTCTATCATTATAAAAGTGTAAAACCTAAATAGTTTGTGAACAATAATCACACAAATATCATTGACAAGATATCAAATAAATATGCGAGACAAAATATCTTTATTTCAAATTTATCAATCAACATGTTTGATATATTAGTTTAAATATGGAACTAAGAGGTGTTTAATTTATATAACACACTGTGCACCATATATTGGAGGATATCAAATATACCCACATGAGTTATTTTAAAAATAAAACTCATAGATAGGCTAGAAAACCTAATTTAGTCAACAATATTTTTCTGCCCGTCAGAATTTTTCAAGAACATTTTCAGTTTTGTAAAATCCCTAAAAAATACTTTTACAACTCCAAAAATTCTGAAATTTGGTCTGGGTAATTATCAGGATGTCTACTATATTCGGTTAAAAGGATTTGTCAAAATTCTTTCTAAGTTAAGAGATATACTCGAAACGCTACAGCTGACCAAAAAAACTCAATTTTGTTTTTCACTTCACAATTAATATCCTTTGTTTTCCGATATAATATCAACCTCAACAATTCATAAATAACCAAAATTTATTGATATTTAGCTCTATTGTATTGCAAGTGATCGATTTGACGAAACAGATGAGCTCCCCAGATCTCCACAGCAGCAACATGACAAAACTTTGGAAAAACAGCATCTTGGATTGCCATCTCTTGAAATACTTTCCGTTGAACTTCTGTGGTTCTTCAACATCGTTCTTTCCCATTGTTACGAGATAAAAAATAATGTGTTAAGATTGTTGGAATCTTGCAACAATGAACAACAACGTTATATGTAACAGAATAATATATATAAAGAACTGAATTGAAACAACTCTACCACGGACAACTACGAGGGCAGAATCACAGGTTCAACAAGTTGTCCTTAACACATTAGTTCGCCGGTATACTCGAGAAGAGCAATGCTAAACCCCAACGTGCGAAGATGTGTCCAGGATAAGACTGCCCGATATAGCTTGTATTAACACAATACAAACTACCCACTCTAGAACTTAGCAACAGGGAAGGAAGGGAAATAAACAATCAAAAGCGCAAAACAAAGCGAGAAGATGGTGAAAAGAAGACAGGATAGTAGCCGCTTCTGGGATAGATTTTAACTCTGAAAACGTTTTGTATTTATAAAAGAAAAAAAACCTTTAGGGTTTTGGAAACCGTTAGGGTTTAGGATTTGTTATAAGATAATTGATCATGGATGATGTCTAATTCGTAGGCCCAATACATATGTTATCCCATTACATAAGTTAGCCCATGTATTGTTTTCCCACCCCATTCCACCCTAAGTGGACATCCTTTTCTAGAATACCCAATTTGGGATTAAACTAAAGAGTTTCATTCACTCAAGAAAATGAGTGAGCATCCAAGACCTAAACCATTTAGTTTAAAACTCATTTTTATCCAACAAATTCAACTATCTTAATTAACTAGGATAGATTAGCTTTAGAGCTGGATGATATGCGGATCAAAAACGAAAATAAAAAGAACTGGAAGATTTATCTTTAGAATTGAGTTTAGCAAATTTGTGAAAGAGATATACAAACTCGGATTTGGAAGATCACGTAGTCTTAAAACTGATCCCATAACAGTCAATTTACAAACCAAATTTTAAACTATCTTCTACTCCTTCAGTATTACAAAAATAATTGATTTAAAAACTCGTCATTTTTTCATTTTTATCTTTTATCTTATTTCTAACACTAGAAATATGGGTGCAACTTTGTCCACCTCCACTAAATCAGGGGTTCACATTTATCCCATAACCATAGGTTGTGTCCCATCACTATAGGTTGTGTACCTAACCCTGGTTATCTATCTTATTTATGGTTTTGCATTTCAAAACAAAAAATTTACATGGGGAATTGGATAAAAATAAATTTAACACACAACCCGAATTTTCTAATTATGTTTATATGCTTGGGGTTTACCCGTGCCGTTACGGCACGAGACTTTGTGTTTTCTCTTACCTATGGATCCTTGCTACGTTACTTTAAGTGTTGTCGGTAAAATTTTTAATACTACGCTTTTTCTGCAATGATTAATTTTTGCTCTCATAGTTATGACTCGACAATCCTGAGTATCACAATTTTTAAGATTTCCGGTGTCCTGGCATAATTTCTAATGAACTTACCGAAGTATAAGATGTTTTTGTACATTAATGATTGGTGATATCTGCTACTATATCAAACATGATCAATAAATAGTTGTTAAACCAAATGTTATATACCTACAAAAACTAAACTTGATGCAGAAAGAACAACCCCTATAGTTTATCTTCATCGTAAACCATCAATCTTGCATCTCAGGCGCAAGCTTCATGAGTTTCGATATGACATCACTTGTCTTCCATTTGACAATGCAACTAAATACTTGGTTGGAAGAATGAAAATAAATTTAGAATTCTCTGTACAATAAGTAGCATACAAAGCAATGTTTTTCTTTTCTTTCTCACTAAACATTCATCTTAAACCTTCTTCTGTACTACCTTTAGTTCTATATATATAATGTGCTGGAAAGTTTTCGATAAGGTCGGGTTCATGATTTTTGATCATGTAGATAACTTTAGAGAAAAAAAAATTAAAACATCAATATTTTAGAATTTATAGATTCTAAGTTCACCAAAAGCTAAAATTTTAATCAATTTATTTTTTATTCAGTTCTTACACTATTTATGTTCACCATACAAACTCATTTCAAAAATATTATAACAAACGGGCTAAAAGTCACAGTTACTACAGTCGCCTTCTCGTACGCCTAGCGATAACGTCCATTGGCACCTCATCTGGGACAATATTGAGGATGATGTTGATGTTGTATGCATTTCGTTTTTGCTGGGTTGGCACGACTCATCATTGACAACCACAATTGTCTCCAACAGCTCTAACAGTAAAGAGGGACAACTCTCTTCCAGATAAGCAAACCCTTCAGACTGCATGACCGCTGCACATGAGACACCACATACATAAAGGAAGTACAATTTCAACCAAACACCTAAGAAAAACTTGTTGCTCATCATGTAAAACACTATCAGAGTTCTCCTGAAAGTGCCTCTCAAACAAACCAAAACTGCATTATCTAATCTAACCGGATAATATATATCTATCATGAGACCACGAATGTTCACAACTCATGAGGTAGTGAAAAATGCACAAAAAAGTACAGAGGTAATGAGTGAGAGGAACCTAACAAACAACACTCATGGTATAAATCAAGTATACCCACTTATGCAAGCCCAGACAAACAATAATCACATTGTAGCAGATATTAGTGTGTAACCACCCTAGTTGTACGACACCAAAACAACTATCCTTGGATATGTTTGTTGTTTAACCACCCTAGCCTTTTTTTTCTTTGTCTAATGATGCATATTAGGCAAGTTCCTCAGTTAAAGTTAAGGTAATAGTTGTGGTTGTACTTTTCAAACACCCCAAATGGATTTTTATATAATTCAAAACTTCAAGTGAGTAACCTTTGCCATCTGCCGTAAAAGCAAATTTTAGGTTCATCTTCCATCACCCTTCTTATGGTTAAATCACATATTGGTACAATTACTAAGCTGGGACTTGGTTATAATTTGTTATTCCAACCTTACTCAACGTATTTTTACCATATGAGTTTCAGATATCTAGTTATAGGCATGGTGTTCCATTATACACAACACATAATAGCCAGAAAAATATTCTTATACTCGTACACTACTATAAAATTGACCAATTTTACAACTATCTTTGCTGACATAACTAGTTCACATATCCAATAGTTACTATAAATCCCCAAGCCAAATGAAGTATAGGCCGGTGAAAATCGAAGGTAGACTCTCTTCTTACTTGCTAGGAAAGAAAATGAAAGGATATGAGTTCTATTGTTGCTTGTTCCATTACACTTATTAGTATGAAAGAGAGAAAAAAAAACCAGTTCACAATTCAAATTAAGAACCGCTTAAGCTTTGCAACAAATTTTCGTTTATTGTAATTAGCAAAAAAGCATTATTCTGAACCAACATTATGGCACAGTGATAAATGAGCTGCTAAAAAGATTCTGTTAATTCCAATACCTTGGTGTTGCCACTAATTTATGAAGAAAGATGACTTGTGAGTTCCTCATGATACATATTCTTATATTCTTGTTGGAGGAAAGCACGCTGGGTTGCATCCCAATAATAAAGGATATCGATAACAGTTGCAGTATCGCATCCCAATACCGGGTATATAAAACGTAACATAAGTTCACAGTTGAAAACACATCCTAAGAGAAAAAAAAAAACTATACTTGGAGATAACAACCGTTAAAATCAACCACATACCAAAAATCGTGGTCTTAATATGTAAAACATTATTCTTTCTGCAGGAGAACCTGGAGTTAATTTTTAAACTTGAGAAAAGAGTATTACTTTTCACTGGAAAATCGTGTAAATGTTAGATTCTTAAAGTCTACTATATGTTGAAGCTTACCAATGCACGGTTCATAATGAAAATAATTGATTAGATTGAGCAAACCTTAGCCAGATATGGATCGATCTACGAGATATAGATTTCCAATGCAATCTTCCCAAGCTATCAAGAAAGAAACAACTATGAAGTTAGAGATTTCATAATAGCAAAATACCAAAAAGTATACATGAGGTCAGATTTGTGTCTGCTCAGTTGAATGAATATACATAAGAATATAACTTGGAGACTATTGTGGTAACACGTCAATGCATTGGCAGCAAATTTGTGTAATAATGGTGCAAAAATATATATCGTGGAAATTCCCACTCTCCTACAAAGTATGTTGTTGCATATTTTGAAAAAAAAACATGTATCAAAAATAGCTCAAAATGGTGGAGCACATGAAACAAGAAATTAGACATCTGACTATGTCACATTGTGACGAGGTGCACAATTTACAAACTACAAACTGAAAAAAAATACAAGAAAAAAAAATCCAATCCTCTGTTCTGTTGTTTCTATTGTGTTGGAGGTTAAAGCCTTCATTGCTGGGTTTCGTGCTTATGATATCTGGTCTCATAAAACACCATACTTAGAAAATAACAAATACACATCACTTGTCCTTCGGTGTGATTTAGACTCAGGATAAAAAATTGATTCCTTATCAAGTGTTATAATATTCAAGGAATCAGATTGCAATTGACATGATTTCTCCGGTCTGCACTAATAAAAATGTCAAAACTTACAATCATCTACACATAATTTTTTCCCTGGATCCAGCCATATGCACATACAACAAACCCCAGTTTACTCTGTCAACAATGGATCGAAAATGCCTATGTATAGAAAGATCATATGTCCAGTTCCACATATTCTCTTGCAGTCTAACAACACATTCATGGGACAAGTGCATAATTATTTTCTTAGAAAACTTTATGTTAGCATCAACACCTTCAAACCAGGTTTACATCTTTGTCAATTTTCAACCATTGTGATAAAATCTGCATTTGTCCAAACTTCTTGAATTACATGGCTCTTACCTTTTGCAATCTATAGTAGGTCTTAAACAGACAAAGGATTCAAAAAAGCAAAAATGTTTAGCTGATAATCATTTTATAAACTGTTTATACATGTATACTTATCTATGTGCATGTATGACTAAAAAAATGCCGTAATCTGTAACTGAGTTTAGGATATCTTAGTAGCCACAGGAAAAGAAAGCAAAAGTTATTCCCGTAGTTGCGGCGAGCTATGTAATTACTCAGTTTTCTACATAAGACTGACACAGACTTACAAAATTTTGGAAAGAATCTAACTAACACCACGTCTCATACACCAACCTTTTCTTGTGAACAATCCTTCCCAAGCAAATAAAAACCCATTCGAATAACGTTGTTGTTAATCATTATACCGCATGTCCATCAACTATTGTGGGAGTTCAAAATTCGCATAGACACTAAGAACATTTCTCAGATGCGATAAAAGGATTTAAAGTTGAGGGACCTATACCTTAGAGAACTTGCATGATGTGAAATAATCATCTTTGATGCTGGAGGCAACTACTATGGAACACGACTGAATCGACTGCGGGCAAGAGAAGTAACTAATAAAGAAACTAAAGGTTTTAGCAGATGATAACAAAGTTATAAGTAGATAATGTCATTTTTGTGGAGCTAGTGGGGCAAATACTAATGCCAACAATGCATACCTTAGTAGTGTTAGATGGAAATTATAAAACCTCATCTTGAGTGTAACGTTTATGTAAAATATAAATCCAAGAAGACATAAAATTTTATTAAAATCAAACCATTGGTCAAATGAATTTAAATTCGATTGACATATTAAAACCGTTACATACCTTTTAGATTGATGGTGTCCTGTTGTAGATGGTGGGTTTTTGACAAGGGCTAAAATTATAAATTGTTCTTTGGTAGGCAACAAGGATATATATATGTGTATATTTACACACATATGCTTAATAAAGAATGTTGTGTCTCTACTTATATTCCACAAACGAATTAAGAGTACAACTTCTCTCTAAACGTTATAAAATTGGCCTTGTAGCCTCCTCAACAGTCATAATATTTATACCATATCGAACTAGTCTCAAGTCGTACAAATTCCACGGTTGAATTCCTTGAACTTGTCTGAACGTGCATCGATGTTTTAGTAACATCCATTAAACTCGGGAATAGCTAATGCTTAAAACAAGAAATACATTATAGCTTAACGCTTCATTCGCAACGAATTCTCCTCAAAATTGCTCTTTCGAGCTCAAATATGCTACTTTAGCACTTCGCTTAAATATAAGCCACAAATAATATACCACTCCTCTCGGATGCGCCACAATCAAGAAGCAATGCCATAGAATGCGCATTGAACCTCTGAACTAGGCTAACCCTATCCTTTTCTCATATCAGCACCAAGTTAGCACTATTTATTTGGCTTTATACCGCTTTGGTACCAGTTAACCACATTAGCGCTAAAAGCACTAACTTTCTAGCACTAAACCCTAGCACCTGAGAAGTGCTAAATAACCTAAAATGGTCTTAGCTAACATGTTTTAGCCTAATAGGGCCTTAGCCGATGCATCATAACCTTGGCACCTCAAACCTAGCATAAAAGTGTTAACTCTAAATTACAGCCCTAAAAGCGCTAACTATAGCTTGACGCGTCCCATCTCGAGCACGTCGCGGCCAAAGCTCCAACACGTCCCAGCTCAAGCACGTCCCGGCCAAAGCTCCAACACGTCCATCTCGAGCACATCGTTACCACAGCTCGAGCACTTCCTTAGCCACTGCTCTAGCGTATTTCATTGCTCGAGCACGTCCCTGACCGAGGCACTAATACTCAAGTACGTCCCTAAATGACTCTAGCGCGCCCCTGCCAGGCCGAAGCGTCTCCAAGGCTTAACGCATATCTTACTAGACTAATACGTCCCTAGCCATAAGCGTATTGACTTTAATGCTAACTACTCTATCCAATTAAAGTTAACTTCAAACCTTCTTGATGCTAGCTTCCTAGCTCTAATACAATTGATATTTACTAGAAGCCATATATATTGGTCTTACTTCTGAGACACAATCAAATTAGCCTTTTATATTAAAACACCACCACATTTTTATTTGTGCTAAGTAGCTAGTGCTAGCTTTGATAGCTCCCTTCCTCGGAAATACTCAATATAGGTCCAACATTAAGTCTTATACAAATTTTAATAGGTCTCCTTGCTTAAGGAGCCATACACAACATTTGGCCTCAAATGCCTCTCAGACTTACGATAAGTCACTTTGAGCTAATACTTAGCCAATAAATATGCAATATTACTTTTAAGAAAGTACATGACCATTAAACTTCTCATACTCGAAACCAATTAGTCTGACTATCAATCCAGTGAGTCGCACAACTTGCCTCGCTGACTTAGCAAGTCATTTGACTTGACTTAATCAAAATCATAATAGCTTATGACTCCACTATTTTTACGAGATATCAAATACAACATTGGGGGATTATTATTAGGGTATTGATCTGGCGGTCTACGGCATCGTAGGTGGTGACACAACCTCCGCGTACAAGAAGGTAACAAGAAGCGGGCGGTTACAAAGCAGTTGAGAGGATGAGGAGTAATGGTCAGACAGGTCTTCCCCACCTTTTTTGGGAACCGCCCCACTACAATCTCCACAATCATCACTTCTCCACCTCTCCTTAACTTCCATGACTTGCAGAAAATCAGTGTGTCCTTGTCAAACTATAAATAGATGATTCTCATCTATTCAAAAAATACAGAATAACCAACACAATTAGTCTGAAGAAATAAAAACATATAGAATTAAGTGATTCCTATCAAAATCCTTTCTTCTTCACACACTAATGATATTTCTCAACCTTCTTTGCTTCCCTCCCATAAGACCTACTCAAATCCTTTTCGTCTTTGTAATCGAATCAGGTCGTGAACATACATGTTTTGGTTTAGGCTTGTCCTGTTCGAGCTGGATCTCTCAAACCTACTTGAAAGTACGATTCTGTCGTACATTTTTTTTTACCCTAAAACAATTGGCGACCACAGCGGGAGATCAACCTCTCGGTTACGGAAACCAATTTCTCAATCATTTAAGATGGTTGGTATCATACTAGATCTTACAATCACTGATCCCAATTCCAAACCTCTTGGCACCAATGGTAATTTTCCTGATGGTGCCCCATCTACAAACAACGGTACTTCTGATAATCTTCGTTCTAACAATGTGAGGGAGATTAGAAATGCTCAAGATCCAACATCACTCACGCTAGCTGAGCTTGAGCGGAGACAATAAACTATGTAACGAACCCTGGTAAGGCTAAAAGATTCACAAAACTTTATTCTCGATTTCCTTCATCGACTAACAGAATAATTAGGGCATAGTTTTCAGAGAAGACTTACCTTCCCTGGGTTGGAGACTCCTCCCCAAACAAGCATGCCCTTTCCACACTACATCATAAGTTTCACCACCTGTGAGAAGCCAGTGAATCAAGAATCAAACCGCTTGGTAGAAAACATACGCGAACTTCTGCATTTTTCAAAACTCCAACGCAGAGACGTAGTTGCTGCCCTGAACCGTTTTTCCACTAATGCGCATCTAATCCGGCTCTATGAAAAGGTACCAGAAATGCCTGCGTCGCCACACCTTTCTGTGAGTAATGTCACCTTCACCGAGGAAGACATAATGGATGAAGAAGGACACAATCGAGCCTTGTATGTGACTGCTTACCTCAAAGACTTTGATTTTCAAAGAGCACTTGATGACACAGGCGCCGCATAAAACATAATCACTCTCAAGACCCTGAAGGTCGCAAAGGTCCGACCAAACAAGATTGTACACTGTCCCATCGTGATGAAAGACTTCGAAGGGAATCAAACCAGCACTTACAGACATGTCTTCTTAGGACTCAAGGTGGGACCTATTCGATCAAAAGTGATGTTTCATGTCATTGGGAAAGAACCTGAATATCATATGGTACTGGAAAGACCATGGATTCATGAGAATAAGGTCTTCCCCTTGACTTATCACCAATGCATGAAGACCGTGTTAAATGAGAGAATAATCTGAATTCCGATGTCTTCATTTCCCTATGCTCCTGTTTATGGTGCCGAACTATTCGAATCAAATACGGATGTGCTCGACTTCTCTGAAAAGATCCACAGAACTCCGCTACCCACTTGGACAACCTTTGAGGAGTCCGATAGGAAACTATCTATAGCCAAGGAAAAATGTAAATTTTCGGAAATGAATCTCTCTAATAATTTTATCCATGATTCTTCAACGATTACCAATACGACAATCATGTTCATGGAAAGAGAGAACATAACTTCATAACGAGTTACAACACTGGTCACATACTATAGAAGTTTCCAAATAAAAATGAGAACATTTTTATTTGAACATACTATAGAAGTTTCCAACTGGTTAGTACGACGCCAGTAAGACTGCATTTCGAACTCCAGTTGGAAACTTATACTGCACTGTGATGCATTTTGGATTGAAGAATGTCGGGGCTACTTACCAGCGAGCCATGACAATGATCTTTCATGACATGATGCACATCAAGTAGAAGATTATGTTGATGACGTGGTGGTCAAATCAAAAACCCGAGCAACTCACCTGGAGGTTCTACTACAAGTCTTTGAAAGATGTCGTGAATACAAATTGAAGATGAACCCTCTGAAGTGCGCCTTCGGAGTCTCCTCTAGTAAATTCCTTGGGTTCCAAGTGACGACAAAGGAAATCAAGGTATATCCAGTCAAGACTCTATCACCACCATACCTCCGCCAAAGACTGTGTGAGAACTTAAAAGATTTATGGGGAAGGTGTCTTATATCAGACGTTTTATCCCGGGGCTAGCTCAGTTTGTTGCTTTTTTCACGCCACTACTAAAAAAAAGGGAAAATTATATCTGGTCCTATGCTCAGCAAGAAGCTTTGTCAAAATCCAACAATTATTATTATCTCCATCTGTCATGAGGCCCCCAGTCCAGGGACGCCCCTTGCTTCTATATACAGCTTCAAGTGAAGTCGTTACGGGGGCCCTCCTTGCCCAAGAAAACGAAAATGGAGTTGAGTATCCAATCTACTACATCAGTCGGTCATTAAGAGACACATAACTCAAATATCCTAAAGTAGATAAGGCGTGCCTATCACTAGTGCATGTTATTCAGAAGCTTCAACATTACTTACTTTCGAGCAGGTTCATGCTGGTCACCAAAGCTGATCCTATCATATTCCTACTTTCAAAACCGGCCCTAATAGGCAGACCTTCCAAGTGGCTACTTCAGATATCAGAATTCAACATAGCATGTGTTTCCCCAAAAGTAGTCAAAGGACAAGCAGTAGTAGATCTATTAGCATCTTTTCCATGAGAAGATATGACCGCCTTACACGAAGAAATACCTGGGAACTTCCCCAAAATCTTTATTGTTAAGAAAGAAGCGTGGCTATTATAGTTTGATGGTTCACCTACCCCCAATAATGATACCGGAGGAGACGAAGTGGTGCTCCAAATGGGGAAGTCTTCAAGTGCACCAACAAATGGGGAAGTCTTCAAGTGCACCAACAAATGGGGAAGTCTTCTCACACTCATTCAAGCTCGACTTCAAGTGCACCAACAACTCTGCAGAATATGAAGCCTTCATACTAGGTCTCTCATTAACAAAGAAAGAAGACGCGACGCATCTGGAAATAAGGAGCGACTCAAAGCTGTTGTTCAATCAGAAAAATAGGGTTTACTCGCTTAAAGAGGTAACACTAGATTCCCATAAAACAAATGATCAGAAGTTACTAACTCATTTTGATAAATCCGTAGTAGTTCATATTGCCGAAGTAATAACAGACACACTGACTATCTCGCCGCGTTAGCCTCCAAACTTCAATTTGAAGGGGCGGAAAAGACTGTTATGGTGCAGAGAAGCATTGTTCCCTCGACATGGTTTAATCAATCTGAACATGAGCAAGCCATTGATTGGAAAACATCAGCTCACTCCCCTAGAGGAAAGTTAGCCTCAAAGACCTGAAGAACTTCTTCTTACTCCATGGGGAATTATATCATAGAAATCCGGACGGGTCCATCTCAAGATGTCTCGGAGATGAGGAAGCGCAACTACAACTCAACCGCGTTCATTATGAAGTATGTGGGGAGACAATGGTCGTGACTCTTTACCGCCGACTCCAACATTCAGGCATTGCAAGGATCCTGTTCCAACTGCCAAGCACAAGCACACCAACTGGAAGCTCTGACAATACACCATGTTGGGGACTGGAGAGAGCCCTACATCAAATACATACGTGACAAATCCCTTTTGTTATAGAAGCGAGAAACGAACAGACTGAAGCAAAAATCAAGGAGGTTCATCCTTCATGAAGGAATCTTAAATCGTAAGAGTTTTGGGGGAAACCTACTGAGATGTTTAGCAGGACTCGAAATTCCGACAATGTTGAAAGAAGTTCATGAAGGAGAACATCAGGGCAAAAAGAAATTATTCCTTCAGGTTCATGAAAGGTATTATTGTCCGACCATGGAAGATGATGCAAATGCGTTTGTTTAAAGGTGCCATCAATGTCAGATTCACGGGAACCTCATTCACATGCCATGCCTTCCCCTATATTCCGTAAGTAGCCCTTGTCCTTTCTATAGCTTGGGACTGGATCTCATCGGCAAAATCAATCTGATATTAACAAAACAACATGATCACATCATTATAAGCACTGGGTACTTCACCAAACGGGCCAAGGCCATCCCTCTCGGCAGAACGACTGGAGCAACCATAGAGGACTTTATCAAGGAATACATCATATGCAGGTTCATTGTTTCTAAACACATTGTCACAGATAATGGTAATCCTTTTTCTAACCAGACTGTGACAGAACTACTTCAAAAGTACGACATCAAGCAAGTGTTTTCTACCCTGTACAACCCACAAGGAAATAGGAAAACAGAAAGTACCAATAAGACACTGATTCAGATTCTTGGTCGCACAGTGTATGATAACCCCAGATCGCGGCATGAACAACTTGATATGGCGCTTTAGGACATACAGGACGACGTCACAAAGCTCCAAGGGTACTTCCCCCTATTCACTTGCATACGGGGCTGATGCCATCCTCCCTGCCGTGATCAAGATCCCTTCAGCCCAAATTGCAGCAGACAACCGAGTATATTGGGATGAGACCAAAATCCCTAGGTTCCAGGTCGCGGAGATGTACCTCCTAGAGTCAAGACGTTCTAAGGCAAAAAGATATATAAAGGCATATCGACGAAGAATTTCCAAAGTTTACAACAAAGCAGTAAAGCCAGAATGTTCAGGTTGGGGACTTGGTACTCAAGACAGCCAAACATATCCAGCAAGACATGTCTGCTCCAAAATTCTTCCCGAAATGGGAAGGGCTCTACGTGATTTCTAAAGTGGTAGCAAGCGGATACTACAGAGTAGTAGACATGAAGGGAGTCGCAGTGGGAACAGTAATAAATGGCAAGTGGCTTAAAGCATATTACGCTTAAAAAAACTATTTTCTTCCAATCTCAATTCTTTTCGATGAATGTTCAAGATATGAAATACAAATCCTACTACAATTCAAAAGATTATTATCGATTCAAGACTCACCCACTCTCTAGAAAAACCTTCAACCAAAGAGTAGTTCCGCTTATACAATATCTTTATCCTCACTTGAAATTTCTTGGTCCTAGCTTTCAAATCCTGAATCGACTTCTCAATTTTAGCTGAATCTCTTGACATGATCTTCTCCTCCTCCAATATGACATTTGAAGAAGGAATAACTTTATCTATGATAACTACATGATCTGTTTCGATAATATCAAGACGGTGGCGGAGCCAACTCACATTGAATTTTTAAGACTTCACAATTGGTTATAATCTTATCCCACTTATGTATTTCCAGATTAGTAACCTCACGAAGTTACGCCTTTCTCATATCATCAATTATGGGAAGAAAACCAACAACTATTGTCACCAGAACTAAGGAAAAGCCCTTCAGTAACTCTGAAGTAGCAATGTGACCATATCCTCTCCAAATATTGGTATAAGGAGAGGCATAACATTTTGGTACTAGAAGCCTCCCACGACATGATGCTTACGAGACAGGGACTTCATATGCATCTAGAACCACTTGGCCTCAAATGCCTCTCAGAGTTACGATAAGTCACTTTTGAGCTAATACTTAGCCATTAAATATTCCATGTTACTTTCAAGAAAGTACATGACTATTAAACTTCCCAGAGTCAACACTAATCATTCTGACTATCAATCTGGTGTTTCGGACAACTTGCCTCACTGACTTAGCAAGTCATTTGACTTGACTTGACTTAATCAAAATAATAGTGGCTTATGACTCTACTATTTCCACGAGATATCAAATACAACATGGGGGGATTCTCATTGGGGTATTGGTTTGGCGGTTTACGACATCGTGGGTGGTGACACAACCCCCGTGTACAAGAAGGTAACAAGAAGTGGGCGGTTACAGAGCAGTTGAGAGGATGAGGAGTAGTGGTCAGACAGGTCTTCCCCACTTTTTTTCGGAACCTCCCCACTACAATCTCCACAATCATCACTTCTCCACCTCTCCCTAACTTCTACGACTTACGAGAAAATCAATATGTCCTCTTCAAACTATAAATAGATGAATCTCATCTATTTGAAAAAGACAGAATAGACAACACAATCAGTCTGAAGAAAAATGAACATACATAATTAAATAATTCCTCTTAGAATCCTTCCTTCTTCACACACTACTGATATTTCTCAACCTTTTTTGCTTCCCTCCCCTAAGACCTACCCAAATCCTTTCCATCTTTGTAATCGAAACAGGACGTGCTGTCATTTCTTTGTTTAGGCTCATCCTGTTCGAGCTTGATCTCTCGAACATACTTGAAATTACGATTTTACCGTACATTTGTTTTTACCCTAAAATACTTGTATTCGAATGGAAATTCTCAAAAGACTCTCTTTCTGTAATAAAATGCAAGACAATAAGTACCTTTTACAGTGTAGTGGAAGAACACAATATAAAACAAATCAACAGAATCGACTATTTTCAAAGATGAAGAAGATTCAGAATTCCAATTGAAGAATCTAATCAAATACAAATTACCGGAAATTAAAGAAAAAGTGGGAAGAAAAAGATACTGACCGAATAAGGAAAATGAGGAAGAAAGAAATCGAGATACCTGGTAAGATGCACAAAGATCTTTATTTAGCAATATTGTTTATATTGGATTCTGTCTCAAAATCGTCATAAATGACTTTCATGGACTTTCCAAATAAATAAAAACATCTAGAAAGAAAAAAGAAAAGAAAATATCACGATTGTAAGAATCGGAAATTTGAGACCGTGTGATAATCGAGATAGATTGAGTCAGTAGTAGCCAAATTCCTGAAAAATAAAATGAATTACAAATCAATTAACATGGTGGTGTTGTAGTTATTTGAGAAATCAAAGATCTACAAATGATAATTAATTAGGGGAAATGAAAAGATCTATACAAAAAAAAAACAATGAACGAAATGAATTTGATTTTAAGTATACTAACAATATCCCTTTCCCAAGATGAAATTTGATGATACTAATTGAAGTTTTCAGGAGGGGAAGTAATTTAGGGATTTTTAATTTTGATCCCAATTACTCTTATCTATTGACATTGTGAAAGTTGTCTAGTCAATTTCTCATATTCTTCTTTTGTTTCTACCTTTTCAACCACTTCTGTGAATTATAGAAAGATTAATGGTCAAATCACAAAGTACACATCCCCCAAAATACTATCACAACATAGAATTCATTGCAGAAAATAAAAATAAAAATTCCATACCAGGTGCAACCATGGTTGCTGCAAATATAACAATTGAAGCACTCCGTTTTAACTCGGCAAAAACTGGGGTTACTGAACATTGTCTCCTGGTTGAAGAAGAATGATGCTCCAATGATCGATCCAACCGTCGGATGAACCAATCGAATGAGATGCAGATATGAATAAGAAACACCATAATATCTTAATTTAGAAATAAAATAAGAATCCCCTTCATCGGGAAAACACAAAAAAGCTTAATTTAAAATCAGAATGAGAAATGTACCTTTTAGTTTTTGAGAAGAATATGAATTAGATTCGGAACCATCAATTGAAGATGGTGAAGAAGAAGTGAATGACGCCATTAACGAAATAATTGAAGGTCGAGTTCAATTCCATTGAATGACAACGAAATAAAACGGCGTAGACATTAGTAAAGGAGAAACCCTAGTTTTACAATTTAAACAGAATTACATGTCTTCTTCCGTTATTATAGAGAGAGTGAGTCGACTATGTTGTCACCTAAAATCACTAAAATTCACAGTAAAATTAAGCAAAGAAAAATCAGAAAAAAAAAGAAGAAGAAGATGAGATTATATAAAACGGCGTAGACATTATTAAGGAGAAACCCTAGTTTTACAATTCAAACAGAATTACCTGTCTTCATCCATTATTATAGAGAGAGTGAGTCGACTATGTTGTGAACTAAAATCATTAAAATTCACAGTAAAATTAAACAAAGAAAAAAAAGAAAAAAAAAAAGAAGAAGATGA
Organism: Papaver californicum; assembly: GCA_023531435.1. Taxonomy (NCBI): domain Eukaryota; kingdom Viridiplantae; phylum Streptophyta; class Magnoliopsida; order Ranunculales; family Papaveraceae; genus Papaver; species Papaver californicum. The sequence goes on from JAJJMC010006585.1 coordinate 2,520,987, forward strand.
GATTATTAGAAAACTAAAAATTTGTATGTTTTAGGGTTTACCTTCTTCTTCCTAGCATAAATTTATAGAGATCTTTCAAACCTAGCTACATAGAACTGTAATTCTCTTTACCTCTTCCCATAAACTTTTTCTCAAGAATAATTGCAATCAATCGAAGTTGAGTTGAGAACATTAAACACCACGCATAATCACAATATAATTGAAGGAGTTTTTTTTTCTTTTAGAGCAAGTTAGGGTTCTATTGGCTTCTTAATTTGATTCCTTGCCAATTTGATTTCTGCGTCATATTAATGCAGGTTACACCTTATCAATCATATTAATGCATTAAGATTTCCGTGTCTATAAGATTCCTTCTCGATGATCAAACGTTTCTGAAATGAGCATATATTTAATTAAGAAATAATAGGGCTGTTAATACTGATTGAGTAACCGACGAACAATTAATGGAGAACTTGAAAAGGAATTGGAATTATGCGGACACCCTAAGGGAAAAAACATGTCTTGATCGTCGATCGCTCCAGGGAACCAATTATGGACTATGGGATTGGGCTGAGATCATAACCCTAAATATCTATTAATCCTGATCACTATTTACACATATATTGACATATCCTAGACTTCTTTTATCCCCCTTAAAACAGATTACAACCACTCTTTATTTATCCCATGACATTTTAAAACTTTAAATCCAGACCGCTCTTTATCAATAACTAAATATGGATCCTATAATACGGACCACTCTTTATACCTCCTAAGAACCCATCACATCCCCTATTTATCTTTCACCAAACGAAATCATAGCCACTCTTTATAACTACGTTGTGTTTTATATTCTTGATAACTCTTCCCCGTCTATGTATCCATTTAAAACTTCTCTTTGTCTACTTTTTTTCTTCTGAACCTACGCATAAACTTCTTCTTCATCCTCGGATAGAAGATTACAGAAACACGTAGAACAAAACTAATATAGAAGCAAATACCGATTTCATAAGATTCATGCTTCCAACTACAAAATACATGAATAAAAAGAATAAATTTGATTAAATTTGATATCCATGAAATATATATTCATATAAGAAATTCATTTGATTTAGATCATTATCTAATATATCGAATACATGAAACCTATCAATGCAAAAAATACTAAATTACTTTTTCATTGAGTTAATCTGCATATATAACTTTTTTATTGAGTTAATCTGTCAGAACCCATTCATATATAATAACTTTCGATCTGAAGTTTTCACCACATTTTAGAAGTATAATGTAACACCCGTAATTTTCACGTGATGTTTACTCAGGGACGTGACATGACATGGGTTGAAGCTCATCCTCAGCTTATAAAGCTTACTTAGGAATGCATCAGGGTGTGGATACATTGGCCTTGAATTATGCGTGATGCATATTCGAGAATGTATCACAATTCAAAAATGACCCTTACTAGGGAAAGACACAAATGGCCTTGACGCGTACTCGAGAGCGCATCATAGTACTAAGGCACTATTGTGCCGTGATGCATACCCGAGTATGCATCACTGAAAAGTGCAGTCAATAAATTCCCCTAACCCTCCTTATCTTTACTTATAGAAATAGTAATAAAACATATATAGGGAGAAGGTGTTGGTTAGAAATTCATGTTGCATATCCGAGAATGCAATATAGTGTTAATGCATTATTATGCCGTGATGTATGATCGAGAATGCATCACTGACCCAATGTTGCATACCCAAGAATGCATTATAGTATTAATGCACTATTATACCGTGATGCATGATTGAGAATGCATCACTAACCCTATGTTGCGTACCCGAGAGCGTATCATAGTGATAGGGCACTATTATGCCGTGATGCATACCCGAGAATGCATCACTATAAAGTGCGGTAAATGAATTTTATCTACCCTCTTTATTTCCACTTGTAGAAATGCTATTAAGACACACAGTGAGGAGGTGTTGGTTGTAAATTCATGAAGCGTACCCGAGAGCGCATCATAGTGATAAGGTACTATTATACCATGAAATTCATGAAGCGTACCCGAGAGCGCATCATAGTGCTGAGGCACTATTATGCCGTGATGCATACCCGAGAATGCATCACTAGAAAGTGCAGTAGATGAATGTCATTTACCCTCCTTATATCCATTTACATAAATACTAATAGGACATATATAGGGAGGAGGTGTTGGTTGTAAATTCAAGAAGCATACCCGAGAATGCATTGTAGTGCTAATGCACTATTATACCGTGATGCATGCTTGAGAATGCATCACTGACCCTATGTTGCATACCCGAGAATGCATTGTAGTGCTAAGGCACTATTATGCCGTGATACATGCTTGAGAATACATCACTGATCCTATGTTTCATACCCGAGAATGCATTATAGTGCTAAGGCACTATTATGCCGTGATACATGATTGAGAATGCATCACTGACCCTATGTTGCATACCCGAGGAATCTTCACTAATCTGTGATGTGTACCCGAATATGCATTATTAAAAAGTGCAGTCGATGGATGTCCCTTACCCTTCTATTCCAAACATATGGAAATGAGAATAAAACATATATAGGGAGGGAGCTTTGGTTGAATGCGGTAATGCACATATATCTGATGTAGCCTATACGTTGGTGCATACTGGATGCTTAAGCATCAATATGCTTGTAGCTTACCCGAGCAAGCTTAAATTATGTGAAAGCATCATTCATCCATGTTGCGTACTCGAGAATGTATTACGCATGCTAAGTAGAGATTGTTATGCATAAGCTGGTACATACTTTGTGAAAGTCCTTTGGCCTATATGATACGGGCGTAATTCATACATATTTACCGTCTAATTTATATTTGTTAGTATTTGATTTTCTACTAATGTTATTATTTTTATCTTTTTATAGGTAGCATGCATAAAACCCGACGCTACAATTAAATTGGCTAAATGGACTAATTACTGGCGTCACTTTTTGATATTCCAAGCACTCACTAAACAAGTGGTGAACGGAAGGGCCATGGGTGTTGGATGACGTTCTATTGAAGTAAAGTGGACAAGTTAGGACGTGGGTCAGTTGGCTAGTTTGGGGGACAAGGTCAGTCAAGGGAGTCAGACGCTCTTAGGTGGTTGATTGGAGTTGAAAGGAAATTGAGTGTGAAGTTTGGCTGAGTTGATGTGGCGCATAAAAAATCTGCAGATAGAAAAGGTGTGGGACCTGGTTGGACGTGGCAGAGAGTGGAAGAAGTTGGTTCGGTCTGGGCTAGAAGAAGTTGAAATGCCAGGATGAACTCTAAAATGTGGGTGTGAGGCATACAGTGAAAAGAAAACATAGAAGAGAGAGGCGGAGATAGTGCACGTGATTGGAGTAGAAAGAGGAGAGTGATTAAGGAACTGGAGGGATGAAAAAGTCTGAAAACCATATAAAAGGAAAAGAAGAGTTAGGGGGAGTAGACTTCTTTTAGGTTTACTTTTAGTTTAGCTTTCTTTTGAGGTTTTGGAGAGAGGGGGACGATGAAAGGCTAGAGAGGAGAGGCTGTATGGTGGAAGAGATAGTAGGAAGAACACGTGAAGGTGGAAGAAAGACCTAGGGAAGAAATAGAGAGGCTAGGGGGAAGTAGGTGGAAGAGAGAGGAGGGAAAGTGTGCGGCTGTTGAAGAAAGTTGGAGACAGACAGAGAGGCGTCCGGTTCTAGGCGAAAGAGAACAACTGGGTTCTTTTTCTTTCTCTATAACTGCTAGAACAAAGAAGGGTTTAATCTTTTCCCTCTATGCTTTTCTTAATTATTTTTATGGGTTCTGAGAAACCCAACCCCATGTCTTGCTAATTGATTTGTAGCTAGGGTTTTATGTTTGAAACCACATTGAGTAATAGACCAATTAAATTGAACTATTTGGTATACACTATTATGATTTGAATAGATTAATTCCGTGATTTTGTTTTATTGATTTGATAAAAAATTAGTTGTTTCTTCACCGGTTTTGTACAATACAGTAACCTATGCGCAAAATTAATAGGATATCAAATATGTTTGTCTACTTATTTGATATTTCATGCTTGGGTTAAATCCTTAGATGGGGTATGCTTAGAAGAGCCAGATATTATTTGTGAACCTATAATTAGTTTTGTATTAATTTCTCGCTAACGCAATTAGATGGTGTCTGCATGAGACTTAGAGTTTTTGATGCGCCATGCTTAGGGCGTCCCAGTGACATTTGCGACTCTAATACATATAATAGGTGATGTCAATAGAACGAACAATAGATGAATATTCAGGAGTTATGTTTCACTTAATAGTGGTGGATACTAAAAACCCTGGTTACCGACTCTCTCTGCTTATTTGTTTTATTAGTTTATTTTGTTTTATTATTCTATTCATAAACAGAAAAATCCAAAAATATTGTTCTTGATTAGTTGATTAGAGATATTGATTGCATTATCGTCCCCGCTCCATGTGGTTCGACCCGTACTTGCTGGTGTCTGCATTGTAGACACCGTGCAATATGCTTGTAGCTTACCCGAGCAAGCTTAAATTATGCGAAAGCATTATTCATCCATGTTGCGTACCCGAGAATGTATTATGCATGCTAAGTAGAAGTAGTTATGCATAAGCTGGTACATACTTAGCGAAAGTCCTTTGGCCTATCTGGACTAGACTTTGCTTGGCCTTTGGCCTTGCAATGAAGTTGGAATCGATGTTGGTTTTGCCTTAATAGGCTTAAATTGCTTATTTATATCCGAATGAACTACAATCATGCTTGATCCATTCAAGGTACGGGTTAGGTATGTAAGCAGCTGCAATGCAATGTATTGAGGTGCAACACATTGTCGCTCATATCATCTAATTTAGAGGTGATTGCGACATTATGGTAACTCGTATCATCTGGCTCGGCAATGCCAATTCAAGAGATGATTGTTGCCACACTTGATGAGGTAGTTGCATTCTATTTGATGGATGTTCCTATTTCCTATAAATCCATACAGTATGAACGGAATATGCCTGGTTGTTGCACTCTTGGCAAGAGCAAGATCAGTGCATGCACCCAACGCTTAGTCGAAACAGAGTTGATGAAGCGAAAAATAGGCCTGAAATGGCCTAGGTTCTAGTCCAAGGCATGATTTAGGCCTGGACAATGCTTGTAAGCGTGTGATGCTTGCCAAAGGCATTTACCATTGGCTTTAATTGCCCTATACCCTTTGCAGAACAAGGGTGATTTGGAACGGTATGGAAACTACGTTTCGAGTATCATGCTTGTAAGTATGTTTGGAAAGGAAAATATACCTGCATTTGCCAGCGAGAAGTGAAGCTTTAAGTCCCGGTTACCGTTTTTCAAGCCGCATATCGTGGAGCTCTGGCCTGCCCAGCGCATAGCGCCGGAGGCGGAATTTTCCGGTTCGTGGCATATAAACATAACTTTGACCTTTATTCACGTTTCCTACTGATGGTTAATGATAATAGAAGTAAGACATATATTCATAGTAATAGGATTCTTAGTGATCAAAAACTCTTTTATTAAGTTTTTCTTAGAGCAACAATTGAATGCGGCCATTGTCAATGGAATATTACAAGCACGGTTTGGAGAGTTCATCAAGCTCGCATACGACTACAAGTGATTTTGTGATCTCTTGATTGCTTTCAGGGATAATTTTTTTTTTTTTTTTAATTTTGAGTTTCAAGTAAATAGATAACGTTTTTTTTAACTTAAATAATCACTACCGGGACCAAAATATTGCAACTAGGAAGTTTTACATAACTTGGCGGCTGAGACTTCTTCGAAGAACAAATGAGTACTAAGAAAGCGTGAAAAGAGGAAAACCATAGAGGAATATCTTGGATTATATCCTAGTTTATTTTCTCCTCCAACTTCCACAGTTTCTAAAGAGAATACTCGTGATTCATGTTGTCACGCGGATGCGTGCGTGAAAGCTATTATGAACTCGTACCTAGGTACCGTCAGATGTGCTTTCTTTGAGATGCAAAATCTGACGGTCCGTAAATTGAGTGTATTTTCTTTTATTCAGTATTTTCCTTATTTTTGAACCCTTACAAACTTTAAATTATTTTATTCATCTCTTTCAAATCAGCACAAATGTTGAATTAGACTGTTTTATCATCCTCCAAGATTCAACTTTCATAGTTGAACACGTCAGGTTGAAAGAACATCCCAGTACTATCGTGATTCAAGATGGAATCAACATAGCGCCATATGATTTGGCGGTAGAATACTGGAACCGTTAAATTTTAAAGTTTAAAGAAGATCTGATTGATAAGATGTAAAGCGCCAAATGGTTTGGCACAAAAAACATAATCGTTAGATTTTAATTTCTAACATAAAATCTGATGGCTGAGATTGAAAGCGCCAAATGGTTTAGCACAAATAGTAAAATTTACAGCGCCAAACCATTTGATGCCACAAAGTTGATTCCATATTGCATCAAAGCAAACCCTTGAACGTAATCTGGAATCAGACCCTTTAGCCACGGGATGTGAAAGTTGAATCTTGGACGATGATAAGACTAAGTCTTAGAGAAAAACGTAAATCCCATTTTTTGTCTCTTCATCTTCATCTGCTTCGGATCTAAACACAAGTAAGAAAAAGAATCAAGCTCTTATATTAATTGGTTAAATTATAGCCTAGGATAAACATCAAAGTTGAAAAATAAAACAAAACAAAATTAAAATTGATTTAGATCCGAGATGAGATACTGAATATGGGTTTATAAAATGTGAGATTGTTAAAAGGGAATATTTCTTTGATGGGATTGCAGTCTATTTAGTCCATTTAGTATGTACATGAGGCAGTTTGGAGCTTATTTAGTATGAATTTGTTATATAGACCCGTAGATCTATGCTCACTCTTGTAAACTGTTTTAACTCAATACCAATGGATATCAAATAGATTAAGTTTTACTCATTTCATGAACATTTCTAAAGAATCAACAAATGAAGTTATACATTTAATAAGAAAGATTCTTCTTGGAGTTGAGGTTGATCTACTTGTGATGATGATAATGATAAGCATGTAAATTTTTTAACAATAAGTGTTCGGGTTAATTCTCCAAGAACGCTCTCATTGATTTTAGAATCTGGATATTATCATCAGTTTGATCAAGTCAGCTGCTTGATTGATTGATCTTGCTCATCTCAATCTAGATTTTATTTGAAAAAGATTCTTAAATAAAAATCTGATCAAAATTATCAATAAGTATAAAGGTAAAAAAATTGTTGGTTAATGATTTTATGGTAAGAGGAGAAAAATAATAAATACTCGTTACATGTGAGAAGGACTAAATAATCAATAGTAATATATTTTATAGGTGTTAATGATAAACAAAATTATGACATTTTTGAAATAATAAAAAATATGGGATATTCACATTTTACATCCCTGGGAAGGTACATCCAACGGTGCTTAGGCGCGAGTTCATAATAGCTATCACGCGGATGCGCGCATGACAGCATAACTCAATACTCATTATTAATATCCGATAAAAATAAATAAGTTAAATTACGAGGGTTAGAAATATAGCCTCTAAGGGCAAGTCCTATGCACCTCTAAAACATCAAGTTTGAGAGAAAACACCCACTATGGACTTAGCAAAAGATCAAATTGACCTCTCAAATGTTCAAGTTTAAGCGGATGCACAACGCGTTAAAGTCTTGGTCGACCGACAAAGAGTAAGTCGCTGGCGACTAAGTCTTTATCGCTCGGTAAAGACTTTGTCTCTAACTATTTTAAATATTTTATATTCTTTTCTCCTACTTTTTAGTTATTCTAAGATACTTTTATTATATAAGAGACTCACTAATAATATTATAATATCTAAACATCCCACTAAACATATATAAATAAATTTTTTTATTGTTAAGAATCCCACAAAATACAATTAATATATTACTTTATTCAAATTTGATAGTTTACCATAGTGGAGAAGCACCTTTGTCCGTTCAGCCACGTGGATGGACAAATGAGTTTCCCCACTATGGTAAACATATCAAATTTGAGTAGAATGATATATTTAATTGTATAAAAATAAAAAATATGTTTATATATATTTGATGGGATTTTTAGATATTATAATATATTTAGTGGGTACCTTGTATAATAAAAGTTTGTTAAAATAACTAAAAAGTAGGAGAGAAGAATGTAAAATAATTACTTAGAGACATAATCTTCGTCGGGCGACGAAGACTTGGCTGCCAGCGAGAAAGACTAAGTTGCTAGCGACTTACTCTTGGTCGCTCGACCAAGACTTTGACGCGTTGTCCATCTTCTCAAATTTAATCATTTGAGAGGTGCATAGTGGCTCATCACCTCTCAAATTTAATTATTTGAAAGGTGCATAGGAACTGGCCTAAGGAGGGGAGGAATGTGCGCTCCGGGTTAAGTGGGGTGCACAAAGTCATACTAATTATGATAATACACATACATCATAAATAAGAATATACATGGAAAAAAACGTCTTATAATTAAAATTATGTTTATCTAATGAGACAACAATAAACTAAAACTTCAACTTTATATGCGGGATAAAGGAAGTATTTATTTTTAGCCTAACATGGATTAGTAAAGCTAAACATTTTTGTTCTGGTTTTATTTGGATCCGTTAAATATTATTTGTAATTTTAAGATATATTGAAAATCATGTAGGTTATCATTTTGAATGCTTGTTCACTGACCTTGGTTGGAATCCTAGAGATTTTTTAGAGAGTTATAGACTCTCTAATTCCCGAAGTGATTTCTGATCAAGACATGTAGATCTTATTAGACATGTGAGCCTCACGGAAATTAAAAATACTTTCAAGCAGCTTGGACCTCTTAAGACCTTAGGTCCTGATGATTTACAGGGTATGTTTTTTTACTAAATATTGGTATATTTCTAGCCCAAATTTTGTTATTGTGATTAGAGACTTCTTTGGAGCTGTCTTAACTCCTAAAGTTGCTATCGTTTAATGTGTTAAAGGAATTTAGACTCATCAGTTTATGGAATTTTGCTTTCAAACTTATCATGAAAATCTGAACTAATAGGTTGAAAACTCATTTACATAAACTTGTTTCTGATTCTTAGCATGAAAGTTTTTATGCTAAGAATTAATTATTAATTAATAGGTTGAAAACTTACTTGCATAAACTTGTTTCTGTTTCTGAAAATTTTGTCCCTGGTAGATTATTATTTTATTCTATTGTTCTCACTAATGAGATGTTCCATTTATTTAAGGATAATTGTAAGAACCCAGGTTAATAACTATTGACTTGCTAAATGACGATTTCACCGTGTATTGATTAATCGATTTGGAACAATAATTATATCAATCAATAAAATAATAATTTAAACAACTAATACCATTTGATAGATTTTGAAAATTATGTAAAATAAACCGCTAGAACACGTCCGATGGAGAAAATATGCCATTGGAAAGTTTGCATGTAAAGCTTGATTTTGGTAAACTCAATTTAACTGCGGGAATTGGCCAAATTAATGGTAGGCTATAATTTTTCATCTAATTATGATTAGAACTATTAATTATACTTATGGTTACTAAACCTTTTACTTTATAATAATTATATAACGTGTAAGAGAGATGTAATGGTTTAAAATTTTAAAATGAAGTAAAGGGAGTCCATTATTTTCTTCACGTGTGTAAGGTGGTGGTGTGGTATCGTGAGAGAAACAGGGAGATGGTTGATCAAAAGTTGATAAGTTCTGAAACAGAAAATTGTAAAGTAAAACATGAAGAATCAATCGTTAAGAATACTAGTTGAGAGAATAAGAGAAAGAGAGTGGAAAGTAATGGAAATAGAGGAGAGAAAGTTTAGATAAGGATGATGATAATTTTGAAGATGATTCATGATGGAACTTGTATATATATAACCAAGGTAACCTCTTTAAGCTATTCTAATGTATTATTTACGTTTTGGGTTGTTAATATATATGGAAATAGGTTAGCAACAGTTAAGTTCTTGAAAATCATGATAAATTGTGATTTTACGTGAATTTAGGGTTTAATTTCTAGACACCATATAGGTTGATTTGAATCATAATTCTTTTTGTGAATCATAGTATATTGAACTACAAAGCAATAGAAATTGAGTTTGTTTAATTTGTTTTCTTGGACCACTTAAGTTTCGAATTAGTTTTCGGTTCTTTCGGTAAAGTTGTAGAATTTTTGGAGAGCTTTCCTATGATACCTGATTCATCTTATTTAGATGTGTAGGTATTTATCTATGATAAAATTACCGGATACTAGGTTATAGAACCATTTTTAGAATTAGAACCATTAGTAATTTCACTTAGCTATTAACTGTAAACATGTATGACATTGTGTAATGCTTATTGTGTGAGCCTATTGACTATATTCTTAGAGTGCTTGTGTGAGTAACAGTTACTCAGGATTAACAACAATCGATTTGAAAGATGAATCAGTGGATCACGAATCTCGAGATAGGGGTGGCTTGTCATCAAATGAGGTGAGAATCAATAGCGAACTCTCTTTTATCCATTATTGTTTTACAAAGATATTTATTCTGAAATTCATGCATATCTTTGCTGCTATATGATATGTGTAAGCATGTTGTATATGTATGTAATACAAATGTCTGTATTTTGGGATGTGAGTCCCAAGGTATACACTAGATCTATGTACCTATAGGGGCGGAAGTTGCAGCCAGTATTATTATTATTTCTATCGGGGTAGCTCATGTCTCATACATGGATGTTTACTGTTCTTTGAAAATTACTTTGAGAAAACTATTATATTATATTTTGGTATTTAAAGAGGATGATATTTTTATTTTATTTTCCTCTCTCTTCTCCCATAACCGTTTTTTCCCAAAAATTATTCAGAAACTAATTTCTTCTTCACTATATTCATTATCTTCAACCTAGATTTGCTCGGATCTACCGAGTAGATCTAGGTAATCTTAATAAGTGTCTCTAAATTATATGTAATTATTATTTAAAATAAATTATAATCCCTATTTAGGTGATTATCAGGGTTTGTAAATAATGTTTTTATTTCATCTTCAATTGATTTCATCTCTAATGGCTTATATATGCCAATTAGATGTTTTTTATCGCTTTAATGGTATCTCCTTTGAATAATACATTCAACACAGATATATCATCGATGGCGATTTATCAGAAGTGGTTGTGGTTCTACAATTCTTTGAAGATCAATGGATATAAGAAGTTATCGTGATAGCGATGAACCAGGCAGATTACTCCCTTCTGGGACATTTTATTCTTAATGAAGAAGATAAACTTCAAAGACATAATATTATTTCACATGCCATTTTTCAAATATCAGTTTCATTTATGAAACAAGATATATGTAATTTTTCATTGTTCTCATCTCTGATGTATTTGAAATTGATGTATTCGATTTTACCATATTAATGAAATCAAAGATGTTTCCTTCAAATAAAAAAAAATATGATTAATGGATTACGCATGGTTTGGATGAGCACTCCATGATAGATTCTTCTGTCAGATATAATGTTACCACCATCAGTTTTTTTAAATGCTTGATGTGTAGAGTGCGTGTATGAATGCGGTACTGGTGAACATACAAATTTAAATCTGACTTCGGGAAGCGCGCTTTAATGATATTTTAAAAATGCGTAAGATTAAACCTTACTACTCCGAAGGATTATGTCACTCAACTATATTATTGTTATAATTGTGTGTCGGATGATTGGTTGGCAGAGCTTTATATTTCCCCACATTTATTATCTGATATGATTTATTTGTTTTTCCGTGTTTTACCGGTTTTCAATAAAACTTGTATTGTTTTCAAACCATGCTAGTGATTACTTAAAAGTTAGTTATTATTCCTCTGGGCACCTATTTGGGACGATGTGCTCACTCTATTCCCATTTTCAGTTTCAGAGGCAGATCAAGTAGTGCACGTGACAGTGACGGTTCAAGATTCAAAAGCTTTGAGGAGTTGAATTCGTTCGTCGGTTAGCTTCCGCCATGTTTATTTTGTGTATGTATTTGATTTGCAAATCAACTCACTATTGTATATGTATCATCTGAGAGGTGAGAGGGTTTAGATTTGGTTAATTATTATTTAGAACTTTTAAATTAATGCTTAGATCAATTTTTTAGATCCTTAAGATCTCGGAATGTAATATGGTCTCTTTGATTTCTAAGTAGGTGGATTTTAGAATGATAGAAAGAAATGTTAGACGATCCTCAAACTTGATTTTAAAAAGGTATATGATAGGAGAAAGGTTAGACGACCCTCAAACTTAATTTTAAAAAGGTATATGATAGGGTGAGATGGACCTTTGTGGTTGACGTGGTTAAGTGTTTTGGTTTTTAAAATTTTTGGATAAAACTTATTTATAATTGTATGTTTACCGTCTCTTTTCAAGTTTTCGTTAATGGTTTCCTTATATGTTTTTTTACCCAATCTTTCCCATTTTTTACTACCTCCGTTTCAACAAAAGTGTTACTATCGTTTTTCATTTTAACCTATTTTTAGGATAAAATGAAAAAGTGATAGTAACACTTTTGCTGAAACAGAAGGAGTATTATTTTAGTATTTATAGAGGAGCTCATAAAAGGTCTCATAATCTTTGTGCTGATTATATTTTTTTTTTGATCGGAAAAGGAGGATATTCATTGAAAAGAGAAGGTACTTAAGAGGGGTACCTCAACTCAATGAATACAATAGTGAGCAAAACAATTATAAACCGCTAAAACCGGTATTGAAGAGTAAAAACAAAATCAAGAAAAGTGAAATAGAGAATCCCATAGAGCGATCACCATATTTGCCGTTAGGCCTAACATCCTTGTGTTTGATTCGGCCCAAAAGAACGCTTGAAGTTTAACGTTTCTAATGAGGGTTACCAAACTTCTCGTTTTTTTTTCAAAAACTCTTGCATTTCGCTCTTTCCATATGCACCACCATATTGCGACCGGTATGTTGTTCCATCATCGGCTAAATCTTTCGTCTCCCCAATTAAAGCTCCAATATTTTACATTCGAGGTGACATTCATGCTATAAGTCCAACGACTACTAGAGACTTCCGCAAAGTAATCCCAAATTCTCCGGGTCCTCCAACAATCATAAAATAGATGCGATCTATTTTTATCCTCTTCGCCACAAAAGCAACATAAGCTAGAAACATCCATACCCCTACTTCGTAATTTATCCTTTGTCATTATCCTATCATGAGAGAGTAGCCAAAGAAAAAAGTTGATTTTGTGAGGGTATTTACGGTTCCATATGACGTCGGTTGGGAAAGTAGTCTCATCTTGATCTTTTTCATTCCTAATACCATCCTTGACCTTGTATTGACCATGATCATTTCCGACCCAAAGACGGCTATCAGGGACGCCTTCTTGAATAGAGATGGAAGAAAGAAAATTTGATATGGATAAAACTTCACTTGAAACGGTTTGATAGTATCTTTGTCTAGACATAAACCTCCATCTGAAGCCACCATCCACCACCTCATACATGCTTTCCACCACAAACCCCTTAGTCCTTGAAGCATTGTAAGCCAAAGGAAACAAGTCATATAATTTACCTTCACCGAGCCAATAATCTTCCCAAAATCTAGTTTCCTAGCCCGCTCCTATCTTAAATCTAATATTTTTATTGAAATTCTTGAGATCCTTATATATATTATACCAAAAGCTCCTACCTTTTGATCCTCTTGGTTGTAGGGTTTCCCATCCGGAATTAGTTTCGCCGAATTTTTTAACTATAATCTTCCTCCACAACGAATCTTTCTCTATGCCAAAACGCCACCACCATTTTTGTAACAAAGCCGAGTTCACTTGCTTGGTTATTCTTATGCCAAGACCGCCTTTATTCTTTGCTTTTGAGACCAAAGTCCAACCAATATTGTGAATTTGTTTCTTATTTTGACCATCTTCCCAAAGAAAGTTCCTCACCAATTTATTGATTTTCTTCGATATGGAGCATGGGGCAAGAAAAATGGAGAGGAAATAAATAGGTAAACTAGCTAGAACACTTTTGATGAGAGTTAGCTTACCTGCTTTTGCTATTGATTTTCCGTGCCAAGAAATAATTTTTTTCGAGCAAATTTCGAGAGTATTTTCCCATTTTTGAATGCCTCCTACCTTGTATCCCAAAGGTAAACCAAGATAGATACTAGGAAAGCTAGCATACTTGCAACCTAACATGTTCGCAAAAGTTTCAACTCCATCTTCAACCGCGACTCTGTATAAACTACTCTTGGAAAAATTTATTTTCAAACCCGAAGTTAGTTTGAAGCAAAGAAGTAGATATCGGAGGGCGTCAACTTGATTTTTCTTCGCTTCAATAAAAATGATAGTATCATCGGCAAATTACAAATGATTTATTTTTGTTCCCCCTTTCTTAACCGAAAAACCCGAAATTTGCTCGCAATCTTGAGCTTTGCTCAACATACAACTTAAAACTTCACCAACAATAGTGAAAAGAAAAGGAGATAGTGGATCCCCTTGACGAAGACCCTTTTCACTACCGAAATATCCGTGAGACGACCCATTAACAAGAACCGAGAACTTGGGAAAGGATATGCAATTTCTAATCCAAGCCCTCCAAACACCACCAAACCCCATTTTGTATAAAACTTCATTTAGAAAATTCTAATTCACATTATCAAAGGCTTTCTCAAAATCAAGTTTACAAACCAACCCCGGTAATTTTTGGCGTAGTCTAGAATCCACACATTCATAGGCTATCAAAATTCCATCAAGAATTTTTCTAACTTTAATAAAGCTAGATTGATCTTTGTGCTGATTATAATATGATTTTCCTAAATGCCACTAATTTTAATGCTTTAACTTTGAAATATGTTTTGGATATATATTGTAGGTTGTCATGGGAGATATGTAACTTTTATAAATTTAACCTGATTACTTGTGGGAACCTCAGGTAAGAGGGATTCTAGGTTTCTGGTTCAAACTCTTGGAGTTAAGTATTGCAATGGTCCTGGTAAGTATCTAGGTGTACCATGACTTTAAGAGAGTAGTTCTGCTACTAAAATTAAGAATATTGTCTTTCCAACCCTGAAATCTAGCATTTATTTAGTTGAACCATAAAAGATATTAAGACTTACATTTCCCTATTAGATTGTGGTGGTCTTGGTGTGAAAGATTTGCCTAAAACCAATCTTGCCCTTCTTGGTAAGATGTCATGGATGACTCAAAGGCATGATTCTTTAGTTTTTAAGATTTTGCAGGATAAGTACTTTAGGATTTCTAAGCGGTGGTGTTTCCAACCTAAAGGGAAATGCTTTTTCTTAGATGGAAATGTATAATTCAAGATATAAACCTCATTAGGGAAAGTTTAAGATGGAATTTAGGAAGCCGGGAACAAATAAACTTCTAGAAAGACAAGTGGGCCAAGGAGGTTCCTTTGGCATGTTTGGTTAATAATGTCAATATTTCAAACATTAATCTGTTGGTGAAAGATGTTATTAATCATAACAGAAGAGAACAAAATATAAAAGAGTTGTGTAACTTGATTCATGCTAATGTTGTGCATGATAGTCATTCAGTTTTTATTCCTAACTCAGTTTTTTTGGAGATAAACAAATCTGGCCACATACTATCTCTGGAAATGTCACTGTCAAGAGTCTTATAATCTCCAAGTGTACTCCAATCCTAGTATCACTGTTAACTGAGACTAGTGTTCTATTTGGAGCTTACCTATCCTCCAAATTTTATGATGTTAATTACTTGATAGAATTCAAGTTAAGAAAAATTAAATAAAAAAGGTCTTGCGTAGCGGATCATATATGTAGTTTATGCAATCAAAGTATTGAGTATAGTTTCACCTGTTGTTTAGCTGCAGTAAGTTTCAACTTATTTAGAAGATGTTCTGGATAATTGGGGGATTAAAGTGGAGTTAGAACCTTATTCTCCATCTTGGTTTAAGAAAATCTGTATGCATGCTTAAGAACAAGTCTACTAGTGTGAATTGGCAGACTATTTTTTCCTTACTTTGGATATCTAGATTGCTAGAATAAGGATATAAACTGCAGATTTATTGTAAGCAAGACTTTGAAGGACTCTATTATCTTTCAAAATGCTTATGATAAGAAGAGGAAAATGCATCCAATCCAAGGTGTAAACATTTATGTCAGGTGGGAAAATCCTTTAGGTGGAAATGTAAAACTGAATACCGACGGGGCTTATGATGGTTCTTTGAATGCACGAATCAAAGTAATTCTCAGAGAAGAATGGAAAAATTATGGCTTGCTTTGCAAAATATACTTTCAACTGTGGGAGCAATGTGGAAGAAGTTTGTGGCACCCGAGAAGGATGTTTCTGCCAAAATAAATGAGAATTAGGAGGATAGAAATCCAAAGCGACTCCATCTATGCAATTCAGTTGTGTAAGGTGATAGTTGCTTTCCCATGGTACTTGAACAATATCGTTGCTGAAATTAGAATAATGATGAGAGAGTTTGAGTTTGTGTCTTTTAGTCATGAGTCATGACTCATGAGTATAGGAAAGCTAATATTGCTTCAAAAAAAAAGTGTGGTTGAAATAATAAAAGTCTGTTATGAGTTTGGTTAAACAGGCCACCTCAAATTGTTTGTGATGACAATATGTGGATGACTTATTCTTGAATTATTAAGCCTTAGTCTCTGACTATAAATAAAGAGAATACAAATTAGTGAAGCTGGATATTTTTGTTTTAATTTTGCCCACGTTTTTATATATTATTTATACTCTTTAATCGATAATTCTAGAGTCAAAAGGTAATTTAGTTGGCACATTTATATTAATGAAAAATTCCACTTTTATATTGGGCCATTTTATTTTTGTGGTTTTTGAAATTAATTTAAATGTAAAATAGTAATTTAGTTCCCCATATATTACAAAAAGTACAATTCTATTTTACTATTAAATGATTATTTTGGTTCTCATCTTACCACCCATGGTCTTATAAAAATGCTTCAGAAAAAATGTTCTTATAAATTAATTTAGATTTACATAAATTATCGTGTGGTGCAATGATAATTTATCATCAATTAACATTTTATGCTTTAGAAAAAATTAGTTAATATTTTGACCTTACTAATTATCTTCTATAATTACGATATTACCATTTTGCTTTCAATTTAAGATGACTAGGGATTAATAGTTGATTTTGTATCTTTGCAATGACCTATGCCTACGAAAATGGCAGCGCCCAACAATTTACTTTTGTTAACATATAATTACAACATAATTTCCATTAATTTTCAACGAATAAGAAATTAATCTTCGATTTATTTCTTTGTAATAACTTGGCCGAAGATTATATTTTTGACACACTCATCATGCGTGCTTACTGATCTATATATAATTTTTAAGTTATCAAATCCTTTCATTAATTCCATCTAACTACTGTAAATACGTGTTTGGTTGACGGGAAAGAAATGTAATCTCTTGAATAGGATTTCAGGAATATGTGATTCTTTTACCTATTGTTTGACTACGTCAGGATTAAGGATTGTGGATAATAATCATTTTTTTTATCACTTCAAATTTTTGTTTTGTACAGCCATGAATCATTTTTTTTCTTATTACACCCTTTTGAGTATTTTAAATTTAAAAAAAAAAAAAAAAATAAGAAAACCCTTGGAAGTGGAGAAAGTAAGACATATATATTGGTATATCTATCCAATATTTTTTTGTTTACATAATTATTAGAGAAAGTAGGAAATGTATATTAGTATATATAATTACAATAAAAATGTAAATAATATTAATTTTTCATATTAATTTTTTTGAAGTATTTTTTTAATATTAATATATCTTTAATAGGATAAAATATATAAAAAAATCTATTCCCTTTAATGAGAATCCTAAACCCAACAATAGCATGGGTTTTCTATTCTCCTATTTTGAAAAACCTAAAAATAGGGGAAATAAAATTCCTATGGTTATTACACTTTCCAGATAAAGGTATGGAATCATATTCCCAGGAATCTGATTCCATACCCAGCAAACAAAACACAATAAAGGTTACGGAAATTTTTGGATCGTCACAACATGATGGACTAACTTTATATTATAGACGTAATTTCAAACATCATGGTTCATGAAAAAACGTTAAAGGTGACGTTCTTATGCTGAATTCAGTTATCCATTCCAAAAAAAATATTGGTTAGATTTCACTAAAACTTAAAATATATCTCTCAAAAATAATTTTACAAAGAAAAATTTTTGATAGATACTTAAATAATGCTCTCATTAATAAAGAACCTTCATATAGGGGCTTATAGTTCCAATAGAGAGGTTTTTCCAAGATTGAAGGTGTCCAAGTAGTTGGTTAGGGGGTGTTTTTAGACAGTAGCAAATGTCTAACTTACCCTTCCATTTATAAAAGCCTAAATTACCCTTCTATCTATTAAACCTAAAAAAAATGAAAAAAAAACTAAATCTAATTCAAACCATTTTAACCTATTATACGCCAAACCGTTTCTTCTCTTCTCTCCCTTTTTATTTTTTTTCCATCAAAATACATCGTCTTTGATTAAAACTAACTAATAACCCTATTTTATCCTTATATGAAAAACCCATCTACAAAACCATAAACCCCAATATAAAGGTCTTGATAAATAACATAATTGTTTGATGTTAGTATCAAAAGTATACATCTTCATTAGTTATATTTTACCAATTACAAGAGTGAAAAGAAAAAGAAGAAAGAAACCATGCATTAACGTCATGATTTACCGGTTACAAAGAATATATGCATCATAGAAAAGATAACTCAAACATAAATTTCCTTTTGGTGTGAGAATCCACGTAAAGGTATATCCGTTCATGTCTAATGTATAGGGGTGTTCATGGCCGGTTTCGGTTGGGTTTCTGGCCAAACCAAAACCAAAATCGGTATAGCCGGTTTGCAAAAATACTTACCAAAATCGAACCTTTAACCGTCGGTTCGGTTTTTAAACGGTTCTGTCCGGTTTCGGTTAATCGACTATTTCTGTCAGTTTTCTAAAACTGACAATACAAATCAAAAAAATAAAATCAAAAAAAACAAAAAAGACCATTAAGCTGAAATACAAATTCAGATGAAATACAAGAAGCTAGGTTGTGATATGTTCAGATATTAAATACAAAGCAGTGTCTATCTTTCAGTTTGCGTGACGATTAAATTACATCTTGTAATTTTTGTATACCAATTACGAAGCAATGCTGGGGCGTTAGATGATGGAACCAGATTCCAGACCTACAACTCTTAATCATTCATCATCAGTTAGAAATGTTATAGCAGTTGACTCCCCAAAAGGCAAGAACTTCAGACAATCTTCTAGTAGCTGGTTTTGATCTCCATCTTTCGTCATAGTAATGTCAAAAGAGCAGATAATGGTGATTGATCCAAAGAGTGGTTTCTGTTCAGAAAAAAAAAATACCTTTGAGACAAGTACTTAATCACTTAAAGGTAAAGACAAGTTAGTTCAGGAGCATCCAAAACCAAAATATAGAGAATATGGAGTCAGAAGAATGAAAAAGGAAATTGACCCTTTGACTAGTTCAAGTAGTTATCGGTAGAGCTCAAATTCCCTCAATCTGATGATATCTGAGGAAGTAGTTGTTGAAATCTTGCAACAATGAATAGCAGCGTTAGATGTATCAGAATAATATATAAAGGACTTAATTGAAAACAACTCTACCAAGGACAACTACGAGGGCAGAATCACAGGTTCAACAAGTTGTCCTTAACACATTAGTTCGCGGGTATACTCGAGAAGAGCAATGCTAAACCCCAACGTGCGAAGATGTGTCCAGGATAAGACTGCCCGATATAGCTTGTATTAGCACAATACAGACTACCCACTCTTGAACTTAGCAACAGGGAAGGAAGGGAAATAAACAATCAAAGCGCAAAACAAAGCGAGAAGATGGTGAAAAGAAGACAAGATAGTAGCCGCTTCTGGGATATCTTTTAACTCTGAAAACGTTTTGTATTTATAGGAAAAATAAACCTTTAGGGTTTCGGATTTCGTGTAAATCAACTTTTCCCAAAATATAAAAGGAATCCTATAGGGTTTCGGATTTGTAAAACTATATAGGGTTTCGGATTTGTAAAACTATTTTTAGTAAAAATAGTAGATCATGATTGATGTGTTTCTCATTGGCAAGCCCAATACATTAGTTAGCCCATGTATTGTTTGCCCACCCCATTCCACCCTCTTGTTTGTCTAACTATCCACATGAGAATAGTTATATAGTGGACATCCTTCTCTAGAATACCCAATGTGGGACTAAACTAGAGAGATTCATTCACATCACACCAAGACCAAAAAACATTTAATTTAAACTCATTTTTCCCCAACAGTAGTCTCCATGGCTTAAAAAGCCACCATCATTCTTGATTCCAATTTCTCAATTTCTTTTTTGTTCTTCTTTATCTTCATATAATCACCTCCTTTAATCTCTTGTTTCCTCAACTGAGACACTCTCTTCTCATGTTCTATCCTAATACTCTCAGCTTCCTAAGACAGAAAAAAATAATCAAAAGTCAAATATATCTTATCTAACAGTTGCAAACCCCAATTTTTAAAAAATTTCAAACAGAAACTGAATTATGAATTGTTAACAAAATTGAAGTACCTTTACTTCTTGGAAGAGTTTTTTCTCCGAAACATAAAGCCTTTCAACAGTAGAACAGTGACTAGTAGTAAGAAAACTTCCACTACCAGCATTACTTCATGTTATTATCTCCTCATCTAGGCTACCAAACCCACTTGATTTATAATTTGAACTCCATGTCCACATTAATGGACTGAAGTTCCTCCCATAGTTGTACACCTTACCTGAAAGTAAAATAACATACCCATTAATTCAATATAGAACCTACTACAGTAATTAGAAGTAACAAAGAAAAAAGAAGAAAAACTCCATTCACCTGATGTTCTCAGCTGATCAGAAGAAAAACTAGAATTTGAAACCTCTAAAAGAACAGAAACATGAGCACCAGTATCAGCAGCTTTGAGGAAATACTCATCAAGGTCTTTAATAATCTCAACAAGATCTTTAGTATTTCTTGAAACGACCAAAGCAAGTTCACTAGTAACAGTAGTATCTTTAGAACAAATAGTGATAACAGAAGGTGGTGCAGCAATACTTGCTGATGTAATAATTGTTGTTGTTATAACTTCAGAAGTAGTTGTGGTAGTAGCTTCCAAAAACCAAAACTCAATGAACTAACTATGTCTTTACCTTTGAGATAGTAATTGATTGGGGTTTAGATGAAATTAGTAAAGCAAATTTTTAGAAGTGAATTTTTAGAAGAAGAAGAAAGTGGGACTCGGTGGGGTGGAGGTTGCTGCTGCAAAAAAATTTGGAAGTGAAGAGAATATGAAATGAGAATTAAGTTTAGGTTTAGTTTATATATGAGGGTGATTGGAAGGTGTAGATTTAATCTATCAAGTATACTAAAATCTATATCAACGGTCAGTCATTTTCGATTTTCCATGGTAGTTCGGTTCGGTTTTGAGCACAAACCAAAACCGAAACCGTTACTATCGGTTTTCAATTTTTTTTACCAAAACCCTTCCTTTACTAAACGGTTCGGTTCGGTTTCTCCCTAAAAGGTTCGGTTCGGTTCGGTTTCCGCGGAAACCCGTTACCATGTACAACCCTACTAATGTACGATGGAAAGATCGAGAAAATGAGGTTCACATATAACATACATATGGATCACAGTCGGACTCTGAGGAACATGTTATACTCGGTCCGTTTGTTATAAATTGAACTATTTCAAATTTGCTTAATTTTTGAGATAAGAAAAAAAGGGATATATTTTTAAGTTTTTTTTTAATTATATTCTTAAGATAATAAAATAGTAAAATTTAGAAATGATATATCTCTCGAACTATATCATGAATATTTATAAACTTTATATCGTTGGAAAGAATTTTAAAATACCTATGTAAAAAATAGATACATGACCATCAAATTATACATATTTCTTACACTAATAGTAATTAGTCAAAAATATAATGTTAGAAATCAGGGGCGGAAGTATGCCCGGACTAGTCCTGGCTGAAGCCACCCCTAACCATTTATTTTTTCTTTACTTAAGGTAGTAAACTCAAGCCTAATCTTGACCAAGCACAAGTGTAGATAATGCCAAGCCTGGATAATAGTTTACTAAGCGTGAAAGATGAAAGAAAATTTCTTCGTTTCACTTCACTTCGTTTTAACGAACTGCAAGAGAGGGGTTGGTGATAATCACTTTTTGGTAAAACACTTTCATGTATATATTTTGGATATGAGTTGGTGATAGTTTTTGGTAAAACACTTTTATATGTATATTTTGGTAAACTTGATATAATATATATATATATATATATATATATATATATATATATATATGATAATAAAAACCCTTTTGTTTAGATTCATGATGTTGTATGGTCTCAAAATATTTGTATGTTATTACTTGTTAATAACACGTGCAGGTTAATCTTTCATTACTCATTAGGGATGGCAAGGCTAACTACATTAGAGCTGTTGTCAGGATCAGGTGAAAAAAAGAGTTAATTGCAGGTAAAAAAAAATTTCTTTTACATGTGTGCAGAATTTTTTTTCAAACCCCCCTTAGACTCAAATCCTAGTTCCGTCACTGTTAGAAATATTGTTTTGTTTAATAAAATAGCTCAATTTTTAACAACCAAAATTTTAAACTAAGTAGCTCAATTAATGAGAAACGGAGGGAGTAGTTCACTATAGGGTAGTTCCTTTAATATTAAGATGTCTAAATTATTTTGCTACCTTAGAGCATAAATGAAGCTATTTTCAGAAGGCGTGGTTAAGGGTGGGTTTGGTATTGTTTTGTTTTCCTGCAAAAGCACTTTGAAAACATATACTCCCTTTGTTTATGGAAAAAAGATACTATCATTTTTTCATTTTAACCTAAAGATAGGGCAAATTAAAAAAAATGATTGTATCTCTTTTCTAGAAACGGAGGGAGTATATAGTAACATATTTTTGTATTGGTGTTTTAGTAAAACATTGTAAGGCATTTTCTATCAAAAGCAATTCTGGAATTCTCCAACTTTTTAAAAGCTCCAAAAGCAAAATTTATGGGCCACAATGATTATTCCATATAATTTTCTTTTTCTATCCCTATTAAATTTTATAAATGACAAAAATTACCCTTAATATTTTCTGCCATCATTTTTTATTCTCCGTATAATTTTTTTTCCATTTTCAAACTATATTTTATCCGATTTCAATGAAAAATATATTTCTTATATTCATAAATGATTTGTATTTTCTTGATATTCATTTTACAATAATATTGTTATTGATAAATTTAATGTAATATATATATATATATATATGAATTAAAAACTAAATATAAGTTAAAAGTTTAATTATTTTCAATAAATTAAAATAAAATATTATGAGAAATATGTTTCTTTTTGTCTCAACAATAGTTGAACCTAATATTTACCAAACACAGTTTGATCACTTTTTAAATGAGCTTTACCTTTAGTTTATAGTTTATCAAACGTTCAACCGTTTTTTTTACACAACACATCAATGCATAGTAGAAAAAGAGCTTTTACAAATCTCATAACAGTACCAAACTAAACATAATTCTCACTATTTTTTAAAGTCCCACCTGACATGAGAACCAATAAAATATAACACCAGAAAATATATGGTTTTGTTGATAATTAAATGTGAAATTTAAACTAACAACGGTAAAGTATAACGAGTTATCATGAAGTGGGTTAAATTTTTGAAGGAATATTGAACATAATGAAGTTATCTTGTGGAATCTTTCTTCACAAAGGATAACAGTCAAAAGATTTTAAGTACCAGAATCCCTTTAACTTGTAATGACAAACTCATTTGTCCACACACCAAAAATGGCTTTATCACTGTTAAGTCAGTATACGTAGTACTAGTTAGTTCCCCTAATGATTCTGTCACTCCTCTTACACTTATTTACAAATCTCTTTGGAGTTCCCAGATTATGCCTAAGATTCAGCTTTATGCTTGGAAATGTATTGAAAATATTTTACTCACGCAAACTTGCTAATTATGTCTCCCACCACAACGTTCATTGTTGTTTGTGTAATGATAGTCAGAATGAAACAATTGAGCATATTATACTTCATTGTAATTTCTCTAAGGCTGTTTGGTCTCTTGTTCCCCATGGTAATCTGGTTTTATCTGAACTTAATCCAAATATTACTATCTTGGATTGGATGAGCAAGTTGTTAACCTCAAATAACAGCTCAGAGCAAATTTTCTCTTTACTTACCACTGCTTGGTGTATTTAGAAAGAGAGGTGTTGCAGAATTTTTCAGAATAAACATTGCAGTCAGATTAGTATATCTAGATTTGCAAGTAGAATAATTAATGAAACCCTGAATGCTATAATGCCTGATAATGAGAATAGTGATCATCTTCAAATCCATCCTATGGAGGATATATCTGATCCATTAGAGTCTCTCACACATGATTACCTTGTAGTATTCTGTGATGCTTCTTTTGATTCAAATAATCATAAATCTGGTATTGGTTTGATCTTAATGGATGTTGCAGGGAATTACAGGGGCTGCAAAACCATCTCAGGGGTAGCAAAGGATGCTGAGGAAGTTGAAAGCTTGGCAAATCTAGAAACAGTCAAATGGCTAAAGATCCTGAATCATCCAAAGATTACTATTATAGGAGACGCCATGAATGTGATGAACTATTTTAATAAAATGACTAACCAAATTAGCTAGTATAGCTCCTCCATATTAGATGATTGTGTTTTTTTTTTTTGTTGAATTCCTTTTTTTATTTTAAGTTTACTTATGTTAAAAGGGACCTTAATGGTTTGGCAGACAAAGCATCCAAAATATAGTTGGAAAAATGATGTAACAAGTGAATAGGGAGATAACCCTCCTTATTTCATCTCTTGAACCCTGTAACTTCTGATTTTTAATTCAATTATTTTTCTATAAAAAAATGAAAAGACTTATATACTAAAAAAATGTAATTGAGAGGGGAATTTGTGACCGGGAGAGTCAAACAAAATTATTCGAATCACCAACTAGGACCGATTTATAATAATTTCGATTGAATTGGACAAATTTATTCTTATTATCACACACAAACAAAATTCAAACATTACCTAAAAAAAAATTCCATTCCCCTTTTTTCTTCTTCTTCCCACCAAAAACACCAAGAATATCATGTAACCATAAAAAAATATTTACAAAAATTCAAAACTCTCCCCAGTCCATCTTTATAGGTTTCTCAAGATATGGATGGACGAAATAAGCACTCCAGAAATCTTGGAAAATCTAATGGTCACTTAAATAAGTTGAAAGTAGATATTAGGGATATTTTTTTCTTTGCCCAGATTATAATTCACATTAATGGGTATAATTGATTTTATTTTTCTCAAATCACGATTTTATGTTTGATCAAATCATGATTTTGGTTTTATACTTTAGAATTATGTTATGTTCTTGGAATTCTTGAAGAAACATGGGAAATAAGAAAAAAGAATTAGGTTAGAAATTGTTTCAGTGTGTGTTATACTAAGGGTAATTTTGCCTCATTCGGTCAAAATGATGAGCCTGTCCTAGTTAGTGAATCGACAATGATTCTTCAAATCCCTAGATCACAAATGCGGGGCCCCCCCCCCCTTTTTTTTTTTGAAAAGGAGGACAATAGCCTCTTAACATTTATTACTAATGATGAGACCCAGAACTCTGAGTTCCCATAGCAGTTACAAGGTTTATGCATTTAGTTATGTAAAGATTGTTTAAAATTGCCTTAAGGCTATCTTCTTTACAAGAGTTTTGAATTGCATATTGATTACAAAAATTTGAAATATTTGTTGCCTTAATTTGAATCTAGGTATTAAAATAAACGCATTAGCTTTGAAATTCATCTCCTGATTTGTTGTTCCTACAAAATTAGTGATATTCTTGTATCTTTGCTCCCTAGCTTTTTCATATCTTCCTGACAAAAGCTTGAGAGTGGGTTTTAAGTCACTTTGGAAGATGACATTGTGGACACTCCACTCAGTTTCCCATAGGAAGGCAGCATCCGCTCATTTTTCCTCTAGTTTCTCTGTACTGGTACAATCTGCATAGGATCCCCTAGCTTCAATAGTTTTTTCTGTAAAATCTGTAAGAGTTAGTCCAATACCTGCAATATTGTTTGGGTTCAACATTAATAGAGATATTGCAATTGTTATTCTCAGACTCATATATGTTTTTTCTTTTTCCGGTTTTCTTTCTAATATTTCTAGAGTAGCATCCTTCATAGGATCATAATATAAATTTTGCATGGTGTTATACTCAGGTCTGTTAACATACAAGTAGTTATTGATGAATCATACTATCATCGCTACTGTTTTTTAGATATTTTGTTGGATGTGTTGAAAATTTTACCTCACATATGGCTTTCCATTTATGCCATATGATTATACTACATAGTTCTGGCCATTCTATTATACCATAATTTTTGTTCTTTTCATCAAACCACATATTCATCCATTCATGATAAGTATTACAACTGTTAGTTACATTGTGCATATTAAAGTTCAAGTGATTACAGAATTACATTTAAGGAATAAATGTGAGAGTGATTCATCTTCAACATTACACAATTTGTATTTAGTTTCAATATTTGGCAGAATAGTTATTATTCACATACTTGTTGGAACTATGGCCTTCGCTGCTTTCCACACAAATATTTTGATTGTCGGGGTTGTATTTAGCCTTCATATTCTATTCCAGTCTACATTATTATCATTTTCACCATTTATTGAGTTATACAGAGACTTAACTGTGAACTTACTTGTGTTGTTCAGATTTCATAGAGCATTATCATCTGTGTTAGTACTTGATATTGTTATTTTCTTTATCTTTTCAATTGTTATTTGATCAAACTAGATATTAAGTTTCTCTACATCCCAGTTTTTATTTTCCGTAAAAAGATTGTTTACTTTTTTTAAGTTATTAATATCAATTACAGGCTTGGGAAAAGGGGTAATCGTATCTGGGATCCAGTTGTCTTCCCGTATGTATATCAACTTACTATTTCCTAGTTCCCACTTACAGTTCATTTTTATTTGCAATACTCCACTATGTAATCCCTTCCATATCCAGTTGTCTCCTACTCTTGTGTTTGTTGTTTATGTATAGAATATCTTCATTAGGATAATATTTTTCTTTAAGAACTTTAGTCCACAGAGAATTGGGGTTTTCTTTTAGCCTCCACCCGATCATGGTTATCATAGCCAAGTTGAAATTTTCTATGTTTTGGAGTCCTAGACATCCTTCATCTACAGATTTACTAATCGACTTCCACGCGTTTAGATAAACACCTTTTTTTCCCTTTTCCTTTTTTTCGTTTTCATCCTTTCCCCACCAGAAGTTTCTTTGAAGTTTAGTTAGTGATTTACAAAAAAAAATGGTATTTTAAAACAGCTCATCTAGTACACTTCTATGGAATAGGTTACTTTTTTAATCATTACTGTTCTACCAGTACTATTTAACATATTTCCTTTCCAACTTTTTAATCTACTGGTCATCTTCTTGATTAGAGGCTCAAAACTTTTTACTTTTGACATGTTGGTAAATAGGGGGGCTCCTACGTATCTGCCATCTAAAGGGATTGCTTTGACTCCCATAATTTGTTTAACTTCATTCTTCATTGTTGGGTCATCAGTTTTCAGGCTAAAGAACACTCCCTATATACTGAGATTTATTAGTTGGCCTGATGTGTTTCCAAACTCCCTAAACATATTAACCAGGTTATGACATGTTTTGTTATTCTCCTTGCAGAAGATGTGGCAGTCATCTGCGAAACCAGAGGAGCATTTCTATATCTTTTAATTCCTTTTATGAGTCCAATATTTTCTACATATATGATTGTTCTTGACAGAGATTCCATACATATGAGAAATAAGTATGGTGAGACTGGATCTCCCGAGCGTATTCCTCAAGTTGGTTTGAATATTTTTTTTGTAGATTCATTTAGAAGGACAAAAAGGCTAGTACTGGAGATACATTGTTTTATCAGACTACACCATTTTTCCGAGAAGCCTAGTTTTTTCATGATTTCTATTAAAAAATTCCATTTGACTCTGTCAAATGCTTTTGACATGCCTATTTTTAGTCCTATTGTCCATTTTTTACTCTTAGTATTTCTTATTTTATGTATAATTTCATGTGCTATAGTGATGTTATCTGATATTTGTCTTCCCGGTATAAAAGTTGTTTGGAAATGACTTATAATTTTATCTAACATATTTTTCATTCTATTTTCCATTATTTTTGAAATTATTTTCTATGAAGTATTACTTAGGGATATTGGTTTGAATTCTGAAGTAGTTGTGGGATTTAAGGTCTCGGGGATTAAGGAGATGAATGAGGTATTCAGCTCTCTAGCCAAGTGACCAGTCCTAAAAATGTTTTGTATCATTGATGTAAGGTCACCACCTATAATTTTCCAACTTTGTTGGAAAAAAACTAGAGGGATGCAATCAGGTCCCAGGATTTTGTCAGGGTCTATGGAGAATAAAACACTTTTTATTTCATTCATTAAAGGAATAGCACAGAGGATATTATTGCCACTATCATTTATGAAAACATGAATTTGATTTATTAGTTTTCTCTCAACATTTGGTTTGATAGTTGTCGCAATGTTTTTGAAGTATTTAGTTATACAAATAGCTATTTCCTTTCTGGTATTCATCCAATTCTCATTTTTATCCATGATAGTTTCTATTTTGTTTCTCATATACCTTGGTTTTGCTTTACTATGAAAATGCTTTGTGTTTCTGTCTTCTAAATTTAAGTTTTAGTCCCTACTTTTATCCTTCTAAAACTTTTCTTTTATTATGTACTAACTTGTTAATTCGTTATTGGTTCTGACTAAGTTTGTTGATTTTTCATAGTAGTATTGTCTCTTATTTATTTCTTCTAGTTTTTATTTATGTTTTCTTTATTTGTTCTTATATGACCAAAGGTACTTTTGTTCCATATTCTGAGGGAATAATTGACCTCTTTAAGTTTCTTAGAAAACATGTATGTTGGGGATCCTCTAGGTTGGGTATTCCAACATCCTTGAATAAGACCTGCATACTTGTCATGTTTCATCCATTCCCCAAAATACTTGAATGGAGTAGTTCCATCATTAAAAGTGTTATGAGTACTTAGGGAGATGGGGACATGGTCAGAAGATAGAGGGCCAAGATGTCTGATATTTGAGTTAGGAAATCTGATATTCTACTTGTCATTTATAAGAGCTCGATCTAGTCTCTGTTCTATAAAATGAAGTCCTGATCTTCTACTATTTCATGTAAAGGTATACACATTGATTCCTAGGTCCATTAATCCATAACTTCCTATTAGATTTTTGAAATTTTCCGTTTCTCACAGTTTGAAAGGGTAATTTTCTTTTTTTTTTCCTCCTCATGGAGTACAACACTACAATCACCTATTACAATCCAGGATGTATTAACAGTGCTAGCTATTTTTTTATTATTTCCCAAGAAGCAAGTTTGTAGATTAGTGTATGGGCTCCTGTAGAAACACGTTAGCATCCAAGGAAGATTACTATTGTCACTCTGGAAATTAACATTTTGTAGTTATAGTTATAGTCTAATATTGAGATTTGTACATTATTTTTCCAGATTAGGCATAGGCCCCCTGTTGTACCTCTGGAAGGTACAAGACAACAATTATAAACACTAACTTTACTCATTATTATATGCATTTCCTGGTTTTTTTGTTTAGTTTCTGAGAGGAAGATAATATCTTGATTTTTTTTGTCCATCTAGTTGTTAAGACTACTAGTAGTTTCAATGTTTCCTAGATCTTGATAATTCCAAGCTAATAACATTTAGAAATTTCCAAAAATAGGACACAACAGGATATTCAATTTTAGTAAGATATGAGTTTCAATCAAAAAATTGTTTTTTCCTATTTTTTCTTCCAATTTCCTTTTCCTATGTATGCTTTTTCTATTATTGCATAATGATTTAGGTTTATGCTTACCTCTTTTTCCATTGTTTCTTTTCCCTCAACCTCATTTGTCTCTGGTTGTGGTACTATGTCCTGGTTCTACTTTACTGATGCTACATTTATCACAAATATATGTGTTGCTTTTGTAGATTTAATTTCCATTTAATTGTGTTCGGTTCCATCCTTTTGCTTTTTTAGACTTTGTAGATCTGTTGTTTCCTTTCTCTTTAGATTTTCAATTTCTTTTATGTTCTCTGTTTCTCCCATGATTTCCTCTTGTTTATTCCTTTCCTTTGAATAGGTTTGGTTTCTCTTCCAACCTGATTTTTCCTTTTTTTTCTTTTTCCCTTTCATTATTACTCTCCTCCTTTGATAGTTGTTGAGATTGATCTATGAATTGGTTTGGGATTTCGTTTTCGAAAGTAATTATATTCTTGTCTGAGAAGATCGATTGGACATCTATTAGATTGTTGAGAAGATCAATTTGGGTTTTGTTCTTCTTTTTTTTTTTTTTCCGCCCTAATTTTTTGAATGTTGATTTGAGTTTTATTTTTCTCTCTGAGACGAGTGTTGTTATTTTTGGTTGTTTCTTGTTTTGTTTCGGGATGGGACTTGGACTCGGCTGGATAGTCAAAACTGGGATTTCTGTTTCCTTTTCTATTGATGAATGACCCACTTTGAAAATGCGTTTAGGACTCTCGACAATGATTTTTCTACCTGATTTACTAGATTTCTGGCTCTGGTTTATGGTTATTCTTGGTATATCATCTCCATCCTTGTTCTCAATTGTTATCTTGACTCTATATATCTTATCAAAATTATCAAGCCATCTATATGGTTTACATAGGTATAGATTGAAGAGTATGTATAAGAATTCAACCCAAGTAGATTTGAATAGGTTTGGGAAGACCTCCGATCCAAATGGTAGAGAGTGTTTGAAACTTATTTCAACAATACATTCAAAAATAATTCTAGTTCATCTATTCCATAAGGATTCATATGATCTATATATTTACCCGCAGGCTAGAAGATATCAATCAAATTTGGCTTTGTAATATACCCTTTCGGTATTTTTTTGATACACATCATTATTTTTAGGGCTGCACAGGAACCGTCCCGAAAAACCGTAGGTTTTAAAACCGAACCCGCCCACCGCGGTTGGTATACAGTTTTGAAAATAAAAAACACGGTCATCACGGTTCGGTTTACGGGTTTAGTACAGGAACCGCCCAAACCCGCCCGTATAAACCGATTATTTTTAGCCATTGATTGAGATTACTATTTTTCATCCTAGCCATCCATCTAAAGAGAAACTTAACTAAACAAAAAAACTTGATCTTCATTTCTCGTTCTCGGTTCTCCTGTTCAGCAGCTGTTCTTCACTTCAAGTTTATGCCGCTGCTGGCTGCTGCCTCTCATCACCATCACCATCATAATCTTTCTATTATCATAATCCAACTAAGATTTGATTTCGCCATCACCATCACTCATCAGACAAACATCGATTTAAAAGTTAAAACATACATCATACAATCAAGTTCATTTGTTGTTCATCTGATTTCATCAGAAATTGGGGGTTCATATGATTTCATCAACAATCAAGTTCAACATACAACTTAAATATTACAACAGACAAACAAGGTGGGGGTTCATTGATTTCATCAGAAATTGGGGGTTTATTATTTTTTTGGGAAAATTAGGGTTCATCAGAAATTGGGGTTTATGAATACTTCTGTCTCAAACTGGAAATACTGTGGTATCGTTTAATTGGTTTGCTTATTTTTTTGTTTTGCCTGCATAATATGTGTTTCCCCATACCAAGTTCCTTACATGATCAACAGACATTAAATTCACAAAAGGGGTTTTGGTATCTCAAACTTTTCTGGATTGTTGCCTGCTTTGTGTATAATACATTTGCAATGAACTGCCAATCAGTACACAAATTAGATTACTTGGGG
>JAJJMC010006585.1:2553297-2604100 GCA_023531435.1 Papaver californicum
TTGTTGGATGTTTTCTACACTGCACTAATTTAGCTTATGTATGTATTCTCTTTGCTTCCTTTATGCTCTGAGACTGAAATGTTTCTTTGACACTTTTCACATAAATGTGATTCATCTTAGGGTTTTGGAATATATAGGCAAGGGTTTGGAGTGTTTTTTACTTGGGTTAGATTGTATGCCTGTTGTCCTGGATTTTGTTTTTCCTTTCTTTTCTATCTTAAGATATGTTGCAGCTTAATTGCTTTCTTTTGCTCTAGTCTTCACTTGGCTATAAAGCTGCCAAGGTTATATTTGTTTGTTCCTTGTAGAGTCTTGCAAGCAATGAACATCTACTTTCAGTCAAACTATCTTTGGCTGGCTTTTAGTTACTAGATATCTTCATCTGTTTTTCTGAGTTTGATTATAAATTTAGGGCTTCTTGTTGGTTTAGCAAATTGAGTTCTAAAGGAGTCCAAAGTGTTAGTTTGGTACTATCCTGAAATGGGCATGAATGGTAATGGTGATTTGGAATTTCAACAGAGACTTGAGATAATGTTACTCTTTGGTGAAATGTTCCAAACTGTTCAGGAGATTTTCTGTCTGTTCAAGTTTTTTTTTGTCTGTCAATGTAATGCGGGTTAAACCGCAACAAAACCGAACCCGCCCGACCCGACTCGGGTCGGTTTGAAACCGACCCGCCTTAAACAGGTTGGTAGTTGGTTTTGATTTTTAAAGCCCACCTATAGACGGATTGGTAGTTGGTTTTACCTCAAAACCGACCTGCCCGCCCATTGTGCAGCCCTAATTATTTTTGTCTCATAGAACTACTCATTTTCAATGGTACTTGGCCCTTGAATTGGGAATTCCACTAGTACTATCTGTTTCCCCATAAATATCCATGATACCCCCTTTTAAGTAGGTTAAAATCAGTAGTCGATTTTAGATGGATTTCATAGAAATTTCTACGCCTATCATACAGTTTGATTTGAAAACTTCCCTTCAGATTCCAATCTTTTTTTACCTCATCTATAATCTTGTTTACTTCATAAAAGATTTACTATAGTATCTTCCTATTATTGTTTGTTTCCATCCCATCTTTTCTTCCATTATTACATTTTCTAGCTTCAATTACACTTTTGGTTTGAAATCCGGTGGTAGCACTAGGTTATTTTGCATATGAGCTGTGATATTTTGAAGCGACTTCTCGAGACTAAAATTGGTAGCCTTGAATGGATTTTGAGGGAAAATAGTAGTTTGAGAGATATGAATAGGAAGTTGTAATGAATGTTGAAATTTCAGTTCCCTGGTTGAGTAAATGTCTAAGTGTAGTAGGTTGTTCTGATTTAGGTTATAAATTACTTTGGTTATCTTCACAAGAGGTTTAAATTTGAATAAAGTACTTGGGAGAAATTATTTGACATTTTCATTCCATGCGTATGGGTTGGAGCTTGGCTAATTGCCTGAAACTTGAATTTTAACTGAGCAGTACCTTCCTGAAAATGTAGCTCTTGGGTGGTTGCGCATAGCTGTTTGAGTTGATTTTTCAACTCTTTGCCCCTTATTTTAAGTGAGTTGGCCCTTTGGATCGGATACATCAGCAGGATTGTTGATGGGTAAGCATTTTTTCTTGTATCTTGAAAAGGTATTGGGCTTCTTTGTACTGTTTAAATTTTGTTAAAATATTTCTGATGAATTTTCCATTTACCTCCGGTTTATAGCTCTTTCCTTAGGACTTGTCAATGCTAATTTTCTTTTTCCTATTTTTAATTCCTGATTATTCCAGGCTTTGAGATGGCTTAGATTAATATGTTTATCTTTTTCATGGTATTTCCATTTCCTGTAGATCCTGTAGAAAGTTTGGTCATCTGCCCTATAATGGGTAGGAGGAGACAATGGTTAGATGTAATTGTGAATAATCATCTGAGAAAATATCAAAAATTATAAGGAAACGAGTTAAGCAGGACTAGGGATGTTATAAGAAATAAAATACAAATGGACTTTTCAACTATCCTTAGAGCAACTGCAGTGGACGATCAGACCAAAGAGTAAACACCAGAAATGGTCTTTGGTCCGATTTTGTGAGCCGCAACGGACGACTAAATGTAGTATTTGGTCCAAAAATTGAACAGTATTCGATCATGTTTAGTTAAGAAAATGGTCCAAAACAGATATAGTCTGACGCCAATGTAAAACAACGTTTTGGTAAAACGTCATTATACGAGGACGTTTAAAAAAACAAACGTCATTACTGAAATACGTCTACCAAAACGTTTGTTTAGAGTAGCGCTTTTGAAACGTTGTTTCAATACAACGTACTTTAAACAAACGGCAAGTTAGAATAGCGTGTGGGATGAACGTTCCTCTGTTGTGGCGTTAATCGGCAAAACGTTGCAACACAAAGACGTTGAAACATTGATGTTGGTCCACAGCAGCGTTTAAGAATAGAAACCTCCTTTACAAGAGCGTTAAAAACTGAAACGGTACACTACAGAAGCGTTTTAGTTTTAAACGTTCACATGATGTAGCGTTTACTTGTAACGCTCCACCACAGCAACGTTTGTTTTCGAAACGTTTTCATATTGTAACGTTTTGTTGAAACGTTCTCATACTGTAACGTTTTGCCGGCCGTTAATTTGTAGTCGTTGTAAATGTGACCGTTTTTTTTCCGTTCAACGGCTATTTTTTTTTCCTTCAAATTTTTAATGCTGCAACGTTTCGATTTCGGCATTATATATAGAGGAAGTTTTAATGTTTCATGTACAACCACCGTTCATTTGAGAACTTCGTATAAGAAAGTCCATAATTGTTCTGAATTTTTTTTGGTCTTTCGTTAACAGTTTTTCTCTGTATCAGAAATGGCACCAAAACCAAGAGGTCCAAATTTTACTACTAATGAAGATATAACAATGTGTAGGATTCATTTATCAATATCTCAAGACCCTTGTGTTGGTACTGATCAATCGGAAGAAATATTATGGACTCGGATCAAAGCCGGGATGAAAGAAGCTATACCTTCAATGGCCGAACGCAGTTGGACCTCCATTCAAAAACGCTTTCAAGGAATAAGTAAAGATGTTGCGATTTATTCTGCAAAAGAGGCAGAAGTGGAACGTGAACACCATACCGGCTGGGGTCCTGAAACAAAGGTAAAGTAAACCTTTTTTAGTTTCGTTGCTCAAGTTTTGAAATGGATTGTGATGCATTAATTGTTTTCTAAACAACAACAGACACAAGAAGTAAGGCGACTATTCAGGGAAGCAAATGGTGATAAACCATTTAAGCACGATGAGTGCTACGCAATTATGATAGAAAATATCAAATATTCCCGTCGTTCGACAGAAATATTTGATTCATCGCAAGCTGAAGAAGATTCGTACAATAACGATGAAGACCTACAAACATTTTCACCCAGTGCAGGTCAATGGAGTGGACATGAAGAAATTGGAGATATTCCAAACACGTATCCGCGGCCGATGGGCCAAAAACAGGCTAAACAACTGAAGCATAATGGACGAGGAAAATCCAGTACCCAAGCAGAAGCCTTGGAAATAATAATCAATAACCAAAAAAACTTCAACAACAGCTATGCAGAAAATGCAAAAAGGAAGATTGATCAAAGACATGCCGAGTTAGCATCAAAAGAAGAGCATCGCCTAATGAAAGAGGAGTATCAATTAATGATGACGGACGTCTCCAAATTGGATGACGTAACAAAAGAGTGGGTTATGCTTAGGAAAGCAGAGATTTTACGAAAAAGAAAAGAATCTTGTATTACCTAAAACAGTAAACAACAAATATTATTTTCCTTCTAATTAATGAAAACCATTACTTTCATATTTGTTGTCTACACATAAGCATCGACTGAAATCAATTACTAACAGTAAAAGATATGAATTAAAACCAAATTTTAAAAAATTTGTTTTTCAAACATCACCAAAATGCGACCACAAATGTTCGATCAAGTCATTTCTTAATCGAAGGTGCGTTTGTTTGCTATGGACTGCTTGTCGTCGTTGGTGAGTTGTCATCCTTGAAAGTGCATCAGTTTGTTGCCGTGATATAGTTACTGGTGCAGCGTAGCGCCCTTGATCATAATCATGTGGCCAAACACCCGGTAGACGTTCATCCTCCACAATCATATTATGGAGAATAATTACTGTTTTCATGATATATGCAAGTGCGTCCGGATTCCACATTCTAGCCGGTTGTTTAACGATGCTAAATTGGTTTTGTAGTACACCAAAGGCTCTTTCCACATCTTTTCGAGCACCCTCTTGCATTGCTGAGAATTTTCGCTTCTTAAGTGTATCTGGATGCTTGATCGACATGATTATGGTTGCTATCTCTGGGTATATCCCATCGCCAAGATAATACCCCATATCGTAATGGTTACCGTTCACCACATAGTGTACCGGGGGTGCCTTACCTTTTATAATATTTTTGAAAACAGGTGACCGGTTCAGAACATTTATATCGTTGTTTGAACCGGGCATACCAAAAAAGGCATGCCAAAACCATAGATCTTGTGAAACCACCGCCTCCAAGATGATACTTTCATCGCCTTTGTATGCGGTGTATGCACCCGATTCGGCCGTTGGGCATCTATCCCATTTCCAATGCATACAATCTATACTTCCTAGCATTCCTGGAAATCCCCTTGTCTGGTTCTGGTTAAGCAATAGTTGAACATCTGTAGGTGTAGGGCTACGCAAATACTGATCCCCATATAGCTGCACAATCGTGAGGCAAAACTTACGAGTTGCTTGCAATACAGTAGATTCCCCAATCCTTAAATACTCATCTATTGCATCTGCCGCACAACCGTAAGCTAACATTCTAATTGCTGCAGTAATCTTAACATGTGGTGTTAATCCGAGTCTGCCGGCAGCATCCTTTTTCTGAACAAAATAAGGGTTACGTCCCACCACATCCCGCAAGATACGATTGAACAATTCTCTGCGCATTCTGAATCTTTTCCGGAAAAGAATATGACCAAAAGTAGGGTATCTTGAAAAGTAATCTGTCCATAGTTTCTTTGCTCCCTCCTCCCGCTGCCGGTCAATTTCGATTCGAGTATTTGGCCAGTCTATATTAGAAGCGAACAATCCAAAAGTAAGTGCTTGTTCATTTTAGATAACTGCAAATGAATTTTCGTCTGATGAGGACGTCGAGTTAGTACTATCATCATCGGATGTAGAAGATATGAGTAAATGATTGTGAGGAATATAAGAAGAGGAAGAGGACAAACCATGATATATATTGTTATTCTAATTTCCTTCCAATGGTTGATGGGGTTTGTAGTTATGGTAGAGGAGGTTTGTAGTTATGGTTGACGCTTTTTGTATTTTTGTTTGAGGATGATTCTACTTGTGGGTGTGGTTTTAATGGAGAGAATGTTATTTATAACATGGGAATTCAAATAAGTTTTTATCGAGACCTAACAACAAGCCAGTAATAAAAGCCTCAAAAAAGTTATGACAAGATGCTACCACAAAAAGCTGACCAATCCATTGTTGTGATGTTATCGAGAAATAAGTAGTGCTCTGTACTCTTGAGTAGACAGTACATGCAGGAAATTAACTCCAACATGAATGCTATGAGAGTATAAGATAAAGCTGACAATTCCAATTTTAACTTTTTTGGTAACATCATTTTGTTGAATTATTAAAGTCATACATTAAACCAAAGTAAAAGAAATATTAAAAATCACTAGATTTTACTTAATCACTTAAGTAAACCTATTGTGAAACCTTAAGGCTTGGTTTGTAAGACGTCGTGGATGACGTGGTTCACTTCTTGGGAGAATAATCAACACAAAGGGATTAAATTCTTCCAAAACCCTTAAAATCTCGAAATGAGGTTTGTACCTGAATTCAAAACGTTTCCATCTTATCCATTCCTCTAGTGATCTAGAAACAACTACATCGTCAGTTTCATTCCTAAGACGAAAATCATTCACTTTGGCAGTTAAAGAAGAAAATTCATGTACTTCCTTTGTGATTTGAACATATCGACAAAAAAGGCCGGCTCTGTTCCTGTTGTTGGGATTACCGGTTTCATTACAAAAGTTAGCATGAGTATCTTCTAACCATTGCATGCTCATTACACCATTCATCCGACGTTCATGGCCCCTAGCTGGATAATGCAATACAATGTTTCGACATATTGATAAATCTTCCTCTAGTGTAAAATTTTCTGCATTCAGGCTAAAATTTTCGTAACTGATAGACACCTTTTAGTGTCTAAATTGCACCTTAATTTCTAGTGAGTTAGTATTCGATTTTGTGTCTATTACGTGTTTTTATGCTTTTGTAGGTACATTAGAAGAATAAAGATTTGTGAAAAAATTGGCTCAAAAAGTGTTCAAAGCACCCGGGAAAATGGATCAAGGCACCCACACTTTGGATTGGGGCACCCTTGGATCGGGCTGAGCTGGATCGGGTCAACCCAGCGGGTCAACCAGGCGAGTCAACCCAGCGAGCTGGATCGGGCCGAGTCGCTGGTTAACTCATCGGGAAGTCCTGTTGCAAACAGGAAAAGGATTTGGGTTCGATTTTTGGGTTGTTTTCGGCAATTAAAGATGACCCATTGCGATTAGAGTTGGAAGAAATCAAAAGACAGTGAAAAATCCCGTGAAATCAGATCGGGAAACCCAATTTTGGCCGGAATCAGGACTCGGTTCCTGTTGGGAGTTTGATTTGAAGATTGGAGTGATTTGAGAGAGTTCTATTAGGTTTAGAACTCTCTCTAGGGTTTGTTAAGTCTATAAATACCAAGAGATTCCAAGAAAAATAGATACAAAACCCTAGAGATCGATTCAGAGAAATTCCGGTGGAGTTCCGGCACCGCCGGTCACCTGCTGGTGCATCGCTGGCCCTGTTCTTCACCCACCATCGCTGAAGAAGACGACTAAGCAACATCTTTAACTGTTGCTGTTCCACTGTTACAGCTCTGCTCCTGTTGCCTTAGATTTTGAACATTTCTGTTGCTTAAAGCTCTCTGTAACAGCTGAACCCTGTTCTGTGACACTTATATACGTATCTGTTCAGCTGTTGCACTATTCTTTAACCGTGTAATCAATATTTTGAGCAATGAAATCAACTTTTGAGCAAGTTTTCTTCACCATGAGCTAAGTATATCTACTGGGATGATGGAGGAGGTTTTTCTCTCAATTTATTGTGGTAAGTCTATTTTTAATTAATTAACTATAATTCTTTATTTGTTAAAATTGCATAGTTTCATAATAGAAAAACGGTTTTCATTCAGTAGTGGTGTTTTTGTTTGATGGGTCATGCTGGGTTAACGACCTCTGATGTCCCATGCTTATGATTTACCTCTACTTGTTTGCATAAAACCTATTTTGGCAATATTTGAGCTTAATTTATTTAAAAGAATTACCCGATTAATCATACAAATTGTTAGAAATAACCGAATCTTGATTCCTGGTTTTCTCCATATTTTCTAAAAATCATCTCTAGTTTATTTTCCTGATTTTTATTAGTTTAGATTAAGTCCTATATTTTCTAAAATCATTACCTTCACAAGTTCGAGAATCGAACCTCTTTTTACCACTATATAAAATCACATCAGTAACCCGCCATTAAATGAAAACCGAAGATGACAAATTTCTTATGAAATGTTAGAATGGTGGATTTGGAATGAGAATAAATGATACAATATGTCATGTATTTATAGGTAGATGGGGAATGAGAATGATGGATTTGTTCAACGGTAATAATCCATAACGGTAAGAAAACGGTAACAAATATAAAAATCAATTATTTTATTTTAATTTTCAAAATTGGTTGTATGGTGACACGGCAGTATTAACATTAATTGAGGAGTCATTAATATTGTGGATAGATAGAGAAAAAAGTCAGGTTGGATTTACTAAAAACAATAAAGTTGTTTAAAAAATGTCATAGATAAAGTGAAAAGTAAGGTTGGATTTGCATGCCAATAAAGGAGTCAATAAAGTAGTCATTTAAAAGCATAATGGAATGTGTAAGCAATAAATAAGGATGATTATCAACTACCGTCCCCCTCCCCACGAGAGGTGCGAGGGGGCATAAACGGAGGCATCGATGAAGAAGGAACATGCCCCCCGGTATTCCACATTTGCGATGGTAGAGTTGAAGAAAAATTTCCAAAACCTAGTGGTGGATTATGTAAACGACCATGCGAAAGTTGTAACTTCAAATTGGTGATTTCATTCTTATATTCCCGCAAATCTTCCATCCTTTCCCTCGATTGTGTCAAATGAAAGTTTTTGAACTCTTGGGTAAAGTCAGCACTGTGTTGCGCAAAAGCATAACAGTCACCCTGTTATAGACAGTAGGTCATATTTAGCCTGTCAACCCGTAAATTCAGAAACTAAATAACGAATATATTAGAAATGTACTTACGTATGACCAATTATCTATAGGCGGGATGGGCACATGTTCAGCAGGTTGGTTGATGGTTTCTTTAACTAAGCCACCCAAACTGTCGTATGTTTCCACATCCCAGTCTACGAGTTTGCAAAACTTGTTCGAGTTAGTAACATGGCGCCAATAGTCCAAATACCCCTAATACGTAACCTCTCCTTGGAGGTACTCAGTTACATCGACCTCAGAGGTTTCCTTAAGTTGGGTAGCATCTTCATCAGAGATGTCACTAACTCGAACTGGGGGGTTCATCGGAATGCGGTAGCCATCATTGTTTTGGTGCCATAACCGATCACCGAGGTATACGTTATGATGTTAAAAGTATGATTCCACTAATAACTATTACAATAAAAAATAAAATAAATAAAATATGCTATGAAAATAAATTAACTACTCACAATGCCATTCCAAGTAAATACAACGCGCCTATTTGAGAGAACCACCGCTGTCGTGATTACGTCATTTTATTAGTGGGATTGCGGTCCGCCAAGGGTGCCATGTCACATCGTCGGCAGTCATTGCATTCAGAAGACACCGTGAACGCACAATATCATTACTCTTTTTTCGTGTACTCTTCCACCTAGAACATCTAGGCCAAGTAGTCACTGTCGCAGGTGGTGGATTGTGTGGTCGACGTATGCCGAGATATTCGTAACCCCAAAACTACAATTTGTTTTAAAAAAAATAAAATATTTAAGTTACCACCAAACGTTTTTTTAAAAAGCAAATAAAATATTTTCTAAAATTTACCTCTAATATTTGGCAGGGTCCGGTTAGTGACTTCTGCCCCCTACCGGATGCGCCAAGGGCGGAATATAGTTTTGAAAAACAAGCACCACCCCAGTCGTAAGTTCCAATTAGTTTTGGATCCTCAAAAGCCGCTAACCATCCGGCATCCACATAGTTTCTTGCGTTGGAGAAAAAAATTATCCTAGAACATACATCCAAAACGCTTTTGCAACTCTCTCAGCTTTGGTAGCATCATGTTGCGCCCCTTTCAAATAATCCTCTGTAAAGTATGACCCTAAAAATGCCACCGTTGGTGCATCACAGATCCACTGAATTGAAATATTGTTAGTTACACAATAGTTGTTGTCTTTCAGCTCTATAAAAATATTCTGCTGGACATATTCAAAGGTGTACTTATCCTCATCGTATGGAATTTGCCCTCCAATTCCAATACTGAGACCGGTCAACATCACCCAGTCTAATGGTGTAAACCCCATTTCACTGAATGGGAAGTGAAAAGTGTTCGTCGTGTCCCAGAAACGCTCCACCATGTAATCAATCATGGCGTGTGACGAGTCACCAGCATCCATTGCCAAAAATCTGTCCCATCCAGCCATTTCGATAATAAATTTCTCCCTTGAGCAGAATTTCGATATACTTTTAAGAGATTTAAGAGACCCCCGATGGATGTACTTTGTCTTTGGGTCTGCCCTAATAGTCATATCGTTGCTCTTAAAAGGACTCTTAAGAGCCCTCAAGATCATCTGTCTCTAAATCTAGTATTTATAGAACTCTTAAAAGGAGCCCTCAAGATCTTATCCGTCTAGCTATTTGATCTTATCTTAATCCTCTTAAGTTATTTGTCCCGTATAATTTTTAAGTGTTTCGTAGGATACGAT
The DNA here is from genome assembly GCA_023531435.1 of Papaver californicum. Classification (NCBI taxonomy): domain Eukaryota; kingdom Viridiplantae; phylum Streptophyta; class Magnoliopsida; order Ranunculales; family Papaveraceae; genus Papaver; species Papaver californicum. The sequence continues at coordinate 2,563,331 of JAJJMC010006585.1, forward strand.
GCGGGTCTTTTTGTTTTATTTGATCACATGCTGGGTGGATCGCACCTTTCCTTGCGGTCCTTCCTCTTGGTTTGACTGATTATATTCTTCCACGTAATTATTCATGTAATCATGGTGCGAGTATATGGATTTATGGACCGTATAATCTTTTATGGGTTGTTGCATGTTTGACACGTGGTATGCTGGTAAGATAAGTCATGTTTTGGATATATTTGTATCATGTTTATTTTGCATTCTGCATGGTTGACACGTGCTCTTCATACAACAAAAAGTATTATACTTTGACTCCTCTGTCCCGCAGTCTGCATGATTGACATGTGTCTCTTATGCAGTAAAGGTGTCAGGTCTGTGAAATCTATCTTATCGGTTTAGCCATCAGTTGAACTTATCTGAACCGTTGATTTTTCTTCGGGATATGATCAAGAGCTTTTAGGTCTTGATTTGGTGCTTCTCGATTTATTGTAATTTGATAAGTCTTTCTTCGATTGTTAACACGTGTACATCAGAGATTTGATATTCACAATTTTTCCTTTTTCTTCATATTTTACGGAGGGTATAATTTGGAAGAAAAATTGATCACGTTTTTATCAATCTTTACGTTCTCTTTAATAAAACTCCTTTTTTTTATTTAATATGTTTTTATTCTTATGATGGTTATCTTTTTGAAGTGTTCTTATAAAGTCGAGTATTATCAGATTCTTCAGTTATTACCTTTGTTGCCTTTTTCTTCTACTTCATAAAGCTCGTATTTAACTTTTTCAAAAACTTTTTCTTCAGAGAATATAAAAATCTGATTAGTTCAATTCCTGCTCCAATCTTATTAAAGATTTATTTTCACTGAGATTGAGTATCAATCATCTTTTAAGTTTAATGCTTTCTTCCAGAAGACTCTCAACTTTACCATTATTGTAGGTAAAAGCTCTATTTTTGGTTTTCTGATACCATAATGATTTTGACTTTTCGATTTGTTCAGTTTGAATTTTAATGATAATGATTCTGAGATGTTTATAGCTTTGATCTATTGATTTTTTTTTCTTTATTTGAATCATTTGAACTTTGATGATGAATGATGATATCGAGATGTTGATGAAATGATATTACCTAGATGTTGATGAAATTATGATTTTGAAATGTTGATGAGATAATAATTCTGAAATGTTTATGAGTTCCATTCGCTAATTATTTTTTATGAGATTTTGATTGAGTATTGGTTTTTGATCTAATTTTTGATGTGATTTGCTCATGTTCTTCATCTGTTCTTGCCCCTATTCATTACTAAACTTGAAGATGACTCTGTTATTATTATTATTTTTTCCCTGGTTGATTGTAGATAAAATTCATGTCAAGAGAAAAAGATAATAAAATCTCTAAATCTGTCCCGCACCAAAGTAAACAGTCTTCTGAGAAGAAAACATCAGTATTTTGTAGATAAACCAAAGGCAGGAGGAAAATCTAGTCCTCCAGACCCTCAACCCCTTAATGTGATTCATCCCGTACAAGCTTTACCAGATGTTGTAGCTACAACTAATGTTGCGGTCAAGAAAATTTCTTCCCGCAGGAATAAGCGGGCCGGTGATAGTTTAAGTTTCAGATCTGAAGATCTCGAAGAGTTTAAAAGAGAGCACAATTTATACAGCCTCGAGTGGAAGATAAGTCTGGGAGCGATGCGGGAAAGAAAAGAAAAGCTATTGCTGCAAAAGAAAAGGTATATATTATCTAAAAATATCTCGTATTCAAGATGTCCCGCTTCAATCAAAAAATCAAGAGAAGGATATTCTTGTTGAGTCTGCAAGTTCTAAACTCGTAGGTGAGAGTCAATCTGCTGGGCCCCAAGATGTTCTAATTCAATCAACAAATCAAAAGCGGGCAGGTGAGGGTCAATCTGCCGAGCTCGTAGATTCTTCTGCTGATGTGGAAGAAACTAGGACTGGCGATTTAGTGAATCATTCCGTCTCCTTGGAGTTTGGTATTGACGCATCTACCTCTCAATCTTCTGCGGCTCAGTTTTCATTTTTTCCTCCTTAATTATCACCCCCTTTGTATGAAGATGATTTCCTCGTACATTCTGTTAGCGAGGAAGGAGGTTTGTCTGATAAAGAGGAACTGGAGGTGACTACCACTATTGTTACCAATGAAGGTGGTAATATAACTATTACTGATTCTCCCAGTAAGAATGGTAATGAAAGTGCTTTGAACAGTGACAAGGGCAAAGTAATAATTGGAGATGAGAGATTTATTGGTGAAGAAGAAGAGTTTTTTCGCTGGTTTATGTCAAAAAATTTGACGTTTGTTCCGCACAATTTTCATCATATAGAAACTGATTCTCCCTCAGTGGCATCTTTGCATGAGCGTATGCAGTTCGCTCCTTATGAGTCAGTAAAATAATCATGGTTAAAGGATCAAGGCGAACTTGTCCGCTCTTCTTTTGATATTAATCTTTCTTCTTCTCTTTCTGATGTAATTTCTCTTGTGGATGGTACGACATATTCTTTCCTTCAACAAGCTATCTTACAAGTGTATATATATATTTACTAAATAATCAAAAAATTGTAGCTTGCCCGTGGTTAAAATGAAGCTTATGTTGCGTACAAGTACTTCATGGGACGGTCAATTAGAATGGAAACAAAATATAGGCAAGTAGAAGCAAAATTAATCAAGGATGAAGAAGATAATGCTAGCTTCGGGGCAGAATTGTTATAAAAGAATATTGAGGTACAAAATACAGAGGAGTTGAAGCGGGACAGTGAGACTCTTCGTCAGCAAATATTGGATCTTCATAATCAAGGTTCATTCTCTTTCCCTTGGTATTTCCTTCAATTGATTTTTATTTTTCTCTAAATCATATTTTATGGGATCAGCGGGGGATTAAGACCTTATAAACAGGATGCGTGCTAGAAATCAGAGGATGACTAATCGTGTGATTGAAGTTAATGAAGAGATTGTGGGGGTTAAAGAGAGATGTAATGCGTTAATTGGTGATTTGGAACGTGCAAAAGCTGCCATGAAAATTTTTATACAAAGTATACATATTGCATTCGGATATGCTTCATAATAAGGACAAATCGGATGCGGCTCTCTCTTGGACAAAAAAAAGTGTCACTGAGGCATGGATGCGAGTAGAAAAGTTGGAAGATGAAACCCGTAGGCTTTATGTGGAGTATAAGAATATTCTCGCAGAATTCTCTTCTTCCGGGTCATTTTATGGTTCTCAATATTCTTCGTATGTTGCTCAATTTATTAAGGATAGAGATGATACGGTAGCAGATGCTCATGCTAAGGGAAATGCATTAATAAAAACTCGTTCTGAAATTTCTTGATTATTATAAATTTTTCGTATGCATGAAGTTTATATTTATCATTTCCAAAAGGAACGGAAAATATCATAAATGAGATGAATAAATTATGTCACGGAGATGGATTAAAACAGGTAGAGTAAAATCGATGTCGTGAAAATCTTCGTCGTCTTACTGACAATTATGAAAAAATATCTCATGAATATGATTATTTTGATGATGCATGGGACGTAATAGTTCATGAATTAGAAGAGTCTTAATTCCTCGCTGGAGGTATCTTATTATAATGCATAATTGTAGTTTTGATACAATTTCTTACATTAGTTAATCTACCACTTTACATTATATTACATGCTTTGAAGAAAAACTCAGAAATACGACTGCAATAGTTAAAGAAATTGAGGAAAAACTCGATACTTCAACAACTAGTGTTAGAGAAATTGAAGGAATACTCCAGCTTGCGTCCACCAAATCAGAGGAGGTTGAGGGACAATTGAAGCTTGCGACTGTCAAAATGAGTGAAGTTGAGGGTCAACTTAAACTTGCAATTGTTACGGCTGAAAAGGCTGAGGGAGATCTGAAGCTTGAGACATTTGGAGATGGCAGTGCATCGCATGATTTATCCATTCAACAAGGACATGTGAAATTTGGAAAAATCAGGCTGCTGTATTGGATATCCGGGCGAGAGAAGCTGCAAGTCAAGTTACTCAGTTAAACCTCAAACTTGGAACTACTCGGGCCAAAGTTGTATGGCTAAAAACCAAAGCAGCTATAGGAGTGGCTAAAGGAATTAATATTACTTTAGATAGAGTGGGGCAGGATGGATTTACCAAAAAAATATCTTCGTAAAGAAGTTCCAAAACATCCTTATCCAAGTGTTGGTCCCACTGACCCTTAGTAATTTATTTTCATCTTTTGGTGCACATGTATTCTTCTTTTTGATTTGTACAATTTAATACCTGTGAAATATTCTGAACATACACACACACATATATATACTAGTATTCTAATCTTAGAAACATAAGTATTTAATTGAATTTTGCAATGAGTGTGAATTGATAAATTACAAGATAAAAGTATACCTTGAGTTACCTTTAAGGGCACAGTTACATAATCAACTTCACCTTGGCCAAAATAAGGTTAACAATGCAGTCCCAATTGTGAAAGCAGTATAAAGATTACACCTGTTTTCACAATGTATAAAATGACATGTTAGGCATATCTTGTCTTACAAAATATCCATTGGTCATACACTCATAGACATCTACATGGAATTTTCTAGAGAAATCGCAATTAGCATGCTTTACCTAGTTTGAAGCAATGTGATGTGATAACATATTTTTGTGATATTCAAGTTGTTGTTGCATGATCCATTTTCATTTTTTATGGATAATATGGCTTAAGGTATTGTGCATTCCAAGGATGCCGCAATACTTCTCAGTTTATTCCATAGATGATATGATCCTTGTCCCGCAATATCATGAATAATATAGGGTCCTCCCCATGTGGGTGCAAATTTCTTTGCTTTTTTATCTCTTTGGTATTCCGGATTTGGCGTAGCACATATTGTCCTTCCACGAATATTCACAGCTTTACTTTCTTGTTGTACTCTCTGGCTAATCTTCTTTGATAATTTCTCATCTTCTGGAGTATAATTTCTTTTCTTTCTTCTAAATCATCTAATTTTTCAAGCATCGGATCTGTGTTTAAATTCTTTTCCTAAGCTTCTGTCTTTGTAGTTGGTAAGATGATTTCGGTGGGAATAATTGCTTCTGCTCCGTAAGTAAGAAGGAATGGTAATTCACCAGTTGATTTTCTCCTTGTTGTACGATAAGCCCATAAAGTATTATAAAGTTGTTCACACCATCTTTTATAATGTCCATCTAAAGTCTTTTTCAGATTCATAACAATGGTTTTATTTGTTGCTTCAGCTTGACCATTACTTTGAGGAAAATAGGAGTGGACTTATTCTTTTGAATAATAAATGCTTCAAAAAGCATATCAATATTCTTTTCTTGCAATTGTTGTCCATTATCAGAGACATAGATGCTGGAATTCCAAATCTACAAATTATGTCTTCAAATAGGAACTTAAAAACATTAGTATCTCTGATCCGTGTTAAAGCTTTTGCTTCGACCCATTTAGTGAAATAATCAGTTGCTACAATCAATTTTTTTTTTCTGCGTGCCTTCCACTAAACGTCCAACTATGTCCACTCCCCACTTTACAAAGGGCTACAGACTCAATACGGAATTCAGTTTTGTTGCAGGGGCTTTGATTCTTTTAGAAAAACATTGACATTCTTCATATCTTGTTGCTAGATGAACCATATCTTTATTCATACATGGCCAATAATATCCTTGCATTCTTGTTTTGAGTGCAAGTGAGCGTCTTCCACTATGATTTCTTGTGTCCCCATAATGAATATCAGTGAGAATGTGTTGTCCCTCTTTTCTTGTTAAACATCGAAGCAACGGACCAAAAAATGATTTACGGTATAAATCCATCCCGTAATTGATAATTCACTGACTTGGATTGAATTTTTCTTGCATTTTTTGCACTTACAGGCAATATTCCGTTTTGCAAATATTGGTATAATGGGTGCTTCCAATCTTCTTCAGGTTGTGATTAATCTTTTGATCCATGTGGAAGTGTTGCATCATCTTTTACGGCTTCATCTTCAATATCTTCACCTACCAATTCTTCCAAATTTTCAACTGATTGTAACTTGATGGATGGTTCATATATTCTTCCAATTTTAATTGTTGAGGTGGTTTGGTCTTTCAGCATTGATGAAAGATATGCTAAGGCGTCAGCATGATGATTTTTTTCTCTAGGTAGATGATGAAAAATGATGTTCGGGATTTGAGATTCCAGTTGTTAAACTAAATTCTTGTATGATATCAGATCTTCATTAAAATCTTGATATTTTAATTCAACTTATCGAATTATCAGTTGCGAATCACTTTTGATCCGAACATCTGTTACTCCTAATTCATTGATGAGCCTTAGGGCATGAACCACGGCCTCATATTCCACTATGTTATTTGTATGCTCCCCAAGTTCTAAAAGAAATGCATGCACCATTCGATCTCTAGTTGGAGTCGTAATCACGATTCCAATTCCTGCTTCTTCTTTATTTCGTGCCCCATCAACAAACACTTCCTATCTGTGGGAATTAAAAGAATCTAGAATATCTTGGGAATCATCTTCATCCTTGATAGACACATATTTGTGTCTAATTTGATCTCACTTCTCTATTCTTGTTTAGTCCTTATTTTGTACTAATATTGCATTTTCATTGTGTTTGTATGTATTTTTGAGAAATAAATAATTATGAAAAATTGGCTGAAAAAGTGTTAAAGGAGCCCCTAATTTGGATAAGGTCACCCAATTTACTAAAGGCACCCACCAGTTGAGGCACCCATTCTTTCTCGTTTGAAATTTGAAATGGCGGGAAAATTGTTTTTCAAAAAACGTGAATCTGTGTTTGAGTTTATGAAGATATTATACGTGATTTTTTGGCTTTAAAACAGATAATATATTGACCATATCAAGAGTGATTGTATAGAATCAAAAGATACGCAAAATCAAGACAAAATAATCAAATCAGATCACGATAGTTATGAGAAAATAATACCCGAGTACACCTCCTGTTAATGAAATATCTTTGAAGATTTCTTGGTCTGTGGTGTATAAATATGTTGGGGATAAGCCAGAACAAGGGAAGAGAGTATTGGGGAAGATTGGAGAGCTCGGGAGGTAGCCAGAGATCAAAAAAAAAAAAATCAAGAAAAATATTTTTTTCTGCTGGTAGGAAGAACAGGAAGAACATAAGGCGTCAGGAAACTATCGCTGATAGTGTTGCTGGAGCAGTCTTATTTCAAACAGCACCAGAAGTCCGTCCTTTATTTTTGTTTTCTTTTCTTTCTTCTGTAACGTAGAGAACAAGTCTCTGTAACGCTTATAAGCGTTTCTGTTCTCCTGTGTTACTATAAATCCATCTTTGTAAACACTTTTTGAGCTATGACAATCTATTTTGAGGGTGTTTCCAATACAATTAGGAGCTAAACCCTATCTCTGAGGCGACGGAGGAAGCTAATTTTCCAAATATTATGTGGTAATGTTTATTTAATTAATCTATGTAATTTATTTATGATTAATAGCCTTGGTTAAAATCGATTTAATGATTTTTGTTAAGAAATTGTGATTTCGTTAGATGGTATATGCTTTGGCCTAGGTTTTAGATGTTCCATGCTTTTGTCATACAATTGTTCTTTCGAAAATCTACTTGTTGCTATATTTTAGAATCAAATTAAACGTAAAATTGCATAATTATAATTATTGAATTTAATCATTTTAAAAATTGGAAATTAGTGGAATCCTAGCCTCAGTTTTCTCTCAACTTCATTATCAATTTTATTTGAGTTTTGCTATTTTTAGTCTTAGAAATTAGATTTAAAAACAATTTTTCACAAGTTCGAAAACAAACCCTATTTACCACAATCTACAACCACATCAATTTTTGGCGCCGCCGACGCGGACTTGTTTTTAGAAATTTTTTTAGATTTTTTTAGGTTTAGTTTAATTTAGGATTTATTTTTAATTTTTGTTCTTTTTTACGCTTTGGTATTTTCTATTTTTTTCAGATTTGAAACGAAACTAAGAAGAAAAGGAGAAAGTGCTATAAAAAGAAAGTAGAGCCAAAGAAGGAAAGAAAAGAGGATTCCAAAAGGAGTGAAGAAGATTTTATTTTTTTTGATTTATTATTTTTTTTGATTTATTATTTTTTTTGATTTTTTTGATTTTAGTTTTTTTTTAGAAACTGTATTAGGGTTTGCTATAATTTTTGTAATTGTTTTTGGACACTTTTTGAACTTTGGACTTTTGAACATTATTATTTATTTTTTAACCCCATGGAAGGGTATTTAAATATAAACTGCAACAGGGAAGGACGAAAATTACGATATTGTCTCGGCCCCTCAGGTTCGTACACTAACACAGGAGTTGGTGGCCCAAGTCGACTACAACCGATTCATCCCCCGTCTGGTACGGGAGGTAAGACTCGATCAACCCACGAATCCCCTGCAAGTGGGTTTATTGTATTCCTTCGTATGCATATATGTTGAGGAATTGAATACGGACTTATTTTCTAGGAAAGGGCAAGGATTGGCCATATAAGATAAGGACTCGGATTTCATCACCGTTTCCTTCTTGCCCGCCTTAGGAACACGTTACCTAACGCTAACCTAATCCTTAAAATTTGACTAGGAAGAAGATCGATTAATAGGTATCGAGCTTATTGGAAAATCATTCAAAAGGACTGTATTGGTTACTTTGTTAGCATAGCTTAAAGTTCAAGAAGATTATTTTAAGTTGATTAGAGCCACCCTGTAACCCAGGGAAAAGTTTCCAAAGAGACAGGGTTATCAAAGCTTCTTAGAGCTTATCCTGTTTCTATTCGACTTAATCTAATTCGGATCGTTCTGAGAGATTCGCTAAAACTGTAACTAGTTGCCTTTTGGAAGAATAGAAGCTGGTCTAGAAACAATCCAAATGGAGCCATCATGCTTTTTGTTTGCTAGATTCAATTAGGTTTGATTTGGTTGAGACGGCCTTGTTTGTGTTTGTTTAGAAATTCCCTTCCAATTAGGAGTTATTTAATTGCATGCCCAGGACGCCTGAAGTCTTGAGTAAGCGTTCCTGGAGAAGAGATTCTATTGGTCGTTTGATTAGTGACGGAAATAGAAACTCTGCCTTTGAAATTGAGAATTTAGGAAACCCTTCTTTTGAGAGCCGAAACTTTAGTTTTGAGAATTTGTCTCTTAGTGAGGAAGTTATTCCTAATTTTCTAGTTGTGCCAGAAATGACAACCTTGAAAGATTTGTTGAATCCTACTAGGACTTCTCGTCCATCATGTATCAAGTTAGCTGAAACTCAAGCAAACTATGAGTTGAAACCTGGGACCATACAGATGCTCCCACTCTTCTTAGGGAAAGAAAATGAAAACCCTTACTTTCACATTAGGGATTTTGAAGAAATATGTAGTACCCTAAGAATAACTCACCGCTTCCTTGAATCCATCGAGGCCAAATCTTGGTTATATAGTTTGCCATTTGAATCCATCGAGACATATGAACAACTCACCGCTGCCTTTTTATCTAAATTTTTCCCTAGCACAAAATATCATCTCTTAGGAAAGAAATTTCCACATTTGTGCAACAAGAGGGGGAATCTGTGTATAGGTATTTGGAAAGGTTCAACGAATTAGTAACACAATGTCCCCAACACGGTTTAGAAGAGCTTAGATTAGTCCAAATCCTTTATGAAGGGCTAGATTATCCAACAACGACCATGGTTGAGTCATTGTGTTCAGGGAGTTTTGATAGTAAAACTGTTGATGAGGCAATGACATTTTTGAATGAAATTGCCGAAAAGACCCATCAATGGGAATGTAGTAAGGAACCCTAAAGAAAATTTTTTACTGAGCAGAGGTAATGTCAATAGGGTAGATGGAATTCTTGAATCAAATGCCAAAATTGCAGCTATAGCAAAAAGGTTAGAAGCCTTAGAATTAAGTCAATCTAGTTGTGGAATAGAACCCAAGTCATATTGGGAAGGACAGACTGTTGAAGAGCAAGCCCATGCTCTTTATAATAACACTAGATATGATAACCGTCAGAAGTTTGACCCATATTCAGAAACCTATAACCCTGGTTGGAGAAACTATCCAAATTTTTCTTGGTCTAAGGGCCAAAATCAAGGTCAGTCTAGTAACCCTCAGGTTCCACCAGGTTTTGGTTATACTAAGAATTCTTCTGGTCCAGCACAATTTCAGAGCCCTTCAGGTAAGAAGATCATGAGTTTAGAAGAGTCTCTCAACTTGTTAACTCAGAGCATTATAGATCTTCAGCGTAACACTGCTGAGTTTCAGCAATCGGTTAGACAAAGTTTAGATGACAATAAAAAGATGATCCAGGCTAACTCTCAGGCTATTTACGATTTACGAACCCAGTTTAGTCAATTGAATAAGTCTTTGAGAGAAAAAAGAAAGTTCCCTAGTCAACCACAACCCAACCCTAGAGGAGTTCATGAGTTATCTTCTGACCATGTGAATTCAATTAAAACCCTAAGGAGTGGTAGAGTAGTAGACAATAAGGTAACCTTGCCCGATATTGAACATGATGTAGTTCACCCTTCTGAGCCTATAGTTGAAGAGACTGATAAAGTCTCTAAAGAGTCCAATGCGGTTCCCGTTGAGCCTGATTTTGTCCCCAAAGCACCATTCCCACATCTTCTAGTACCAACTAGGAAGGAATCTAACTTTAATGATATATTGGAGATTCTTAAGCAAGTTAACATTCATCTTCCTTTATTAGATGTAATTAGGCAGATTCCTTCTTATGCCAAGTTCCTTAAGGATCTTTGCACGCGAAAGCGAAACCTAAATGTACAAAAAAAATCCTTTATAGCTAGTCATGTGAGTTCAATTATCCAGAACAACACAACTCCTAAGTATAAAGACTCAGGTTCCCCTACCATTTCTTGCACCATAGGTAACTACCATGTGGAGAAAGCGTTACTTGACTTAGGAGCTAGTGTGAACTTACTTCCATATCATGTGTACCTCCATCTAGGACTTGGTGACATGAAACCTACCCAGATAACACTTCAGTTAGTTGATATGTCTGTTAAAAATTCCTCGTGGTATTGTCGAAGATGTTCTTATTGAGGTCGATAGGTTTATTTATCCTGTGGATTTTGTTATCTTAGATACCCAACTTGTTCCTGACCCAGAAAACCAGATACTTGTGATATTAGGTCGCTCGTTTTTAGCTACATATAATGCGATCATTAACTGTCTAATGGTATTATGAATTTGTCTTTTGGTAATATGACTGTTGAACTAATTTTCCATATTAATAAGCAACCCTATGAGTTAGATGACACGTGCATTGAAGAGGTGAACATGATAGAAACATTAGTTCATGGGTCATTACCAAACATCTTGTCTGAAGATACACTAGAAAATTGTTTAACCAATTTTGGCTTAGATTTCGATGATGTTAGCACCATTGATCAAGTGAATGCTCTGTTAGACTCTACCCCTGTGTTAGATACTAATAGATGGAAAGCTAAGTTCGAACCACTACCAGTTTCTAATTCTACCTTAATTCCTTCTTTAGAAGAGCCTCCTAAGTTGGACCTCAAACCATTGCCAGATACTCTGAAATATGTGTTTTTAGGCCCATCCGAGACTTTACCTGTAATTGTAGCATCCGACTTGGATAATGATCAGGAAAGTAGGCTAGTGACTGTACTTCAAGACAACAAGGAATCTTTAGGGTGGACCTTAGCAGACATTAAGGGTATAAGTCCTACTGTTTGTATGCATCAGATTCATTTAGAGGATGACACCAAACCTTCTAGGGAGATGCAACGCCGACTGAACCCTAACATGAAAGAAGTAGTTCGAACTGAGGTGCTTAAGTTGTTAGATGCGGGTATTATTTACCCCATTTCAGAAAGTAAGTGGGTCAGCCCCGTTCAGGTTGTTCCCAAGAGATCAGGTATCACTGTAGTCCGGAATGAAAAAAATGAATTAATCCCAACCCGAGTGACCACGGGGTTGTGTGTTTGTATTGACTATAGAAAATTGAACAAGGTCACAAGGAAGGACCACTTTCCCCTTACTTTCATCAACCAAATGCTAGAGCGATTATCTGGACATAGTCAGTATTGCTTGTTAGATGGCTACTCTGGTTATAATCAGATTGTTATTGCCCAGAAAACCAAGAGAAAACTACCTTTACATGTCCCTTTGGTACCTTTTCGTATAAACGCATGCCTTTCGGGTTGTGTAATGCACCCGCTACTTTTCAGCTTTGCATGATGAGTATATTTTCTGACATGGTAGAACGGTTTTTAGAGGTTTTTATGGATAATTTTTCAGTGTTTGGTTCATCGTTTGATGAGTGCTTGCATCATTTGACAGTAGTGTTGACTAGATGTAAGGAAAAGAATTTAGTGCTTAATTGGGAAAAATGTCACTTTATGGTTCGATCAGGAATTGTTTTAGGGCATATTGTATCTTCTAAGGGTATAGAGGTAGACAAAGCCAAAGTTGACCTTAAGAATTTACAGGTTCCCAAAACCGTAAGAGATATTAGGTCATTCTTTGGGCATGCAGGTTTTTATTGTCGATTCATTAAAGATTTTAACTTGATTTCTAGACTTCTTTGCAATTTTCTTGCAAAAGATGTTAAGTTTGTCTTTGATGATGCTTGTTTAAAGGCTTTTGAGAAGCTTAAGACTTTACTCACTACCGCCCCATAGTCAAGCACCTAACTGGAACCTACCCTTTGAAATCATGTGTGATGCTTCAGATTATGCTATTGGTGTCGTGTTAGGTCAACGAGAAAACTAATTCATTCATGTGATTTACTATGCTAGCAAAAATCTGAATGATTCCCAAATGAATTACACCACCACAGAAAAGGAATTGTTAGCCATTGTTTTTACTTTAGACAAGTTTAGATCTTATCTCTTAGGTTCTAAGGTCATAGTCTTTACTGATCATGATGCTTTGAAGTATCTTCTGTCCAAGAAGGATACTAAACCTAGATTGATTACATGGATCCTTTTGTTTCAAGAGTTTTCTTTAGAAATTAGAGACAAAAAGGGTGCTGAAAATGTAGTTGCGGACCACTTGTCTAGGATTGTCTTTGAATTCCCTGATGATTCCCCTCCTGTGAGGGATAGTTTCCATGATGAACAACTTTTTCTTGTTTCCCAATTACCTTGGTATGCGAATATAGTGAACTATCTTGTAACTGGTCGAATGCCCCAACATTGGGATAAACAAGATCGTTCTAAATTTTTAGCCGAGGTTAAGCATTTCTTTTGGGATGATCCTTATCTTTTTAAGTATTGTCCATACCATATTATTATGAGATGTATACCTGAGAGTGACCAGTCCAGTATTATTTCGTTTTGTCATGATCATGCTTGTGGGGGTCATTTTAGTACTAACAAAACCGCTGCTAAGATACTGCAGTGTGGATTCTATTGGCCTTCATTGTTTAAAGAAACCCATCATTACTGTGTTACTTGTGAGCGTTGCCAGAATTTAGGAACCATTTCCCGTAGAAATATGATGCCTTTGAACCTTATTCTAGTTATTGAGGTCTTTGACGTATGGGGCATTGATTTTATGGGTCTGTTTCCTAATTCTTTTGGTTATTTTTACATCCTTGTCGCTGTAGACTATGTCTCTAAGTGGGTTGAGGCGGTTTCGTGTAGAACAAATGACCACAAGGTTGTGGTCCAGTTTTTGAATGATAACATATTTGCACATTTTGGTACACCGCGGGCTATAATTAGTGATGGAGGGTCGCACTTTTGTAATCAACCATTTGGGATTTTTATGAAAAAATATGGTATTACCCACAAAGTAGCTACCCCATATCACCCATAGACTAGCGGTCAAGTAGAGGTTTCCAACAGGGAGATAAAACGTATCTTAGAGAAAACAGTTAATCCTAATCGGAAAGACTGGTCATTGAGGCTTATTGATGCCTTATGGGCTTACCGTACTGCATTTAAGACCCCCATTGGAATGTCACCTTATCGTCTAGTTTTTGGCAAGACATGTCACCTACCCGTCGAGATAGAGCATAGAGCATATTGGGCTGTAAAGCAACTTAATTTTTCGATTGACAAGGCGAGAGCTCACAGGAAGCTCCAGCTCAATAAGTTGGACGAGATTCGTAGAGATGCATACGTTAGTGCTAAGGAGTATAAGAACAAAATGAAACTTGTGCATAATAGAAATATTTTAAGAAAGTCATTTTCTCCGGGTCAAAAAGTTCTTCTGTATGATACCCGTTTGCATCTTTTCCCCGGGAAGTTACGCTCTCGGTGGACGGGTCCTTTTATAATTTGTCATGGTGCTATTGAGATTGAGACACTGGATGGTAGTAGTTCTTCAAAGGTTAACGGTGATAGATTGAAACCCTTTTTAGAGCCTTTTCCTGCAGGTGATATTGAGGAGGTCCCTCTGGAGGACCCTGCTTACCTTGATTGACCATCAAGGATGTTGTTGTACATTAGTAAGTTTTTGTAGGTTTTTGTTTTTATTTTTCTGTCTTATCTCCAAAGAAGGATTGTTACGCTTCGCCCATGTATTATCTTTAAGACTTACCTCTTTATTCCTCTAGTTACCTATATTTTTGGTATTGCACTTTAATTTGAAACATTGAGGACAATGTTAGGTTTAAGTTTGGGGGTAAGGGAGAAACTTTTAGTTGAAATAATAAAACTCCAAACTTTAGAAACTTGTGAACGATTGAGGGTTACACTAACCATTCTAGGTAGATGGAGAACTTAGCTCTTTTTTTATAGGAATTGGTGTGCCCAGCTAAATGGTCTATTCATAAAAGGATGCCTAGCTTAGGTGTTAGAAATAACATGATAGTTGTCACCATACCTCAAAATCTATCTTGACCATATCACCTTCTGTTTTTATTTTTGCAATTTTTGTGTTTCTCTAAGTGATTTGGTGGGGCACCAGTATCAAATTGTTATCACCGCCAGGATGAAGTGTTTGAGATCAAACCCCCATTATTGTATTAGTTAGACCACTATTCCAAAAAAAATAAAAAAAAATAAAAAATAAATAAAAATAAAAGTCGAGTATTGACACTTTGATAGCAATATATGTGTGTTCTCCCTGTTTCCGTCGCCTAAGCAAACTTGGAACGCAGGATCCATGAGAACTATCATGTACGATGTTGATAAGGAGCATGCACTTGGATTCATTTGATCCAATCATGTTGTCAGTACATTTAAAATATTTTCAATAAATCGACCGCTGGGACCCTTGTACACACCAGCTGAGTCGATATTAGTTTAAGGAATAAGACTAGTGGGAGCGTATCTCAATCCATTCATCCTGGCATTGACCTTCATACAGATATGGGAAACACCGTTCACCTTAGTCAACACGTGCAAACTTCATTTTGTCTGTATCCATTTTCTGAATCTTTCCATGTGATTGTACTTTGATAGATTCTGAGTATCGTGGCTGAACAACTATTTAAGTAGAGTTTTGAATTCTTGTATGAATTTTAGTACGCTCAGTGAAAAATCGTGTACAACAATTAGACCCATATAGGGTAATGATTCTTATAGGCGAAGAATTTAGTATGCCAACTAAATAGTTTGTTTAGTGTTTACCCTCAATCGTTCACAGGTAGCTATGGTTTGGAGTAAAGGTTTTGTGGGTACACCTCTTGTAAACCCTCACGAGACAAAACTCTTCCACTAGGGACACCTAGGGGTTTTAAGGCTTATTGCACACGCTAAGTGCAATCGCGATGCCTGCGAAAGTGAGTTAGGATTTGTTTTTTAGATTTTCTCCAGGACTAGCAAATAATAAGTTTGGGGGTATTTGATAGACACATATTTGTGTCTAATTTGATCTCACTTCTCTATTCTTGTTAGTCCTTATTTTGTACTAATATTGCATTTTCATTGTGTTTGTAGGTACTTTTGAGAAATAAATAATTGTGAAAAATTGGCTGAAAAAGTGTTAAAGGAAGCCTTAATTTGGATAAGGGTACCCCATTTACTAAAGGCACCCACCAGTTGAGGCACCCATTCTTTCTCGTTTGAAAATTGAAATGGCGGAAAAATTGTTTTTCAAATAAACGTGAATTTGTGTTTGAGTTTATGAAGATATTATACCTGACTTTTTGTCTTTAAAACAAAGAATATATTGACCATATCAAGAGTGATTGCATAAAATCAAAAGATATGCAAAATCAAGACAAAATAATCAAATCAGATCACGATAGTTATGAGAAAATAATACCCGAGTACACCTCATGTTGATGAAAAATATTTGAAGATTTCTTGGTCTGTGGTGTTAAATATGTTGGGGATAAGCCAGAACAAGGGCAGAGAGTATTGGGGAAGATTGGAGAGCTCGGGAGGTAGCCAGAGATCGAAAGAAAAAAAAATCAGGAAAAATATTTTTTTCTGCTGGTGGGAAGAACATGAAGAACATAAGGCGTCAGGAAACTGTCGCTGATAGTGTTGCTGAAGCAGTCTTATTTCAAACAGCACCAGAAGTTCGTCCTTTATTTTGTTTTGTTTTCTTTCTTCTGTAACGCAGAGAACAAGTCTATGTAACGCTTATGAGAATTTCTGTTCTCCTGTGTTACTATTAATTCATCTTTGTAAACACTTTTTGAGCTATGAAAATCTATTTTAAGGGTGTTTCCAATACAATGAGGAGCTAAACCCCATCTCTGAGGCGACAGAGGAAGCTAATTTTCCAAAGATTATGTGGTAATGTTTATTTAATTAATCTATGCAATTTATTTATGATTAATATCCTTGGTTAAAAATCGATTTAATGATTTTTGTTAAGCAATTGTGATTTCGTTAGATGGTACATACTTTGGCCTAGGTTTTAGATGTTCCATGCTTTTGTTATACAATTGTTCTTTCGAAAATCTACTTGTTGCTATATTTTAGAATCAAATTAAACGTAGAATTGTATAATTATAATTATTGAATTTAATCATTTTAAAAATTGGAAATTAGTGGAATCCTAGCCTCAGTTTTCTCTCAACTTCATTATCAATTTTATTTGAGTTTTTCTATTTTTAGTCTTAGAAATTAGATTCAAAAATAATTTTTCACAAGTTCGAAAACAAACCCTATTTACCACAATCTACAACCACATCAATCATCTTCCGCTCCTGGCATATTTTGAACTTCGGATCCATCATCCAAAGGTAAGTCCGTAAGAAAATCTACTAAAACTTGTGAATTTTGAGCAGTTTGTATTTCGAATAGATATGGAATTGTTCCAATTGTGCATTCCATTTTGCTATTCTCCCCACTTTTCCTGCATTCTTCAATACAAATTCTAATGGAGCTTTGCTTGATACCCGAACATAATGTGTTGAGAAATAAGTACGGAGCTTTTGTGCGGCAAAAACTAATGCAAGCACTAGTTGTTCAATCTTGGTATAATTTCTTTCTGCTGGATTAAGAGTTTTGCTGATGTAATATACTAGTTTTTCCACTTTCTCATTTGTTCATACTAGTACTGCACTCACAACATCTTCTGTTGCGGCTATAAGCTAATACCTCTTCTGGTTCTGGTTTTTATAATGAGGGTATTGTTGCGAGGTAATCTTTTATGCTTTGGAAAGCGCGTTCGTAGTTTTCATTCCACGCAATTTTGCTATTTTTCTTTAAAGTATCAAACAATGGTTTACACTTGTCATAAGATATTGCAATGAATCTGTTAAGTGCAACTAAGCAGCCATTCAACTTCTGAACTTCTTTGACATTTCTTGGAAAGGGCATGTTAACAATTGCTTAGATTTTGGCTGGATCAACTTCGATTCCATTTTTAGTAACCAAGTATCTTAAAAAAATTCCTGATGTAACTCTGAATGTATATTTATCTGGGTTGACCTTCATTTTGTATTGGCGCAGGGCTTCAAAAATTTCTTTTTAAGTCCTGGAGATGATCTTTTGAAAGTTTACTTTTTACAAGCATGTCATCTACATATACCTCCAATGTGCGACCTATCCATGGTTTAAAAATTGCATCTACAAGTCGTTCTTATGTTACCCCTGCATCCTTTAATCGAAATGACATTCTGGTATAACAATATAAGTCATGTGGAGTAAAGATTGCAGTATGTTCCTGATCTTTTTCAGCTAATGCAATTTGATTGTATCCTGATTGTCCATCCATGAAAGATAAAGTTTCATGTCCTTCAACTGCATCTACCAATTGGTTAATACTGGGGAGCGGATAACTATCTTTCGGACATGCTTTGTTTAAGTTTGTGAAGTCTATACATATTCTGACTCCTCCATGTTTGGTTTTTGATAATCTTATAAGCAATCTTGTAATCACTATTTTGGTTTGAATGAATTGAAATGTGATTTCTATAAGAAAAATAAAAAATTATACATATTTCTTATACTAGCAGTAATCAATTAAAAGGGTAGGAAAATATTCTCTTGTTTAATGATATAGATCACCTAAAATTTAAAAATAAATGAGTCATCTATTCTTGGACGGAGAAAGTATTTTATTTAGATTGTACCTTAAAGACACTCCATATATTACCCAGCTAATTCGTCTCACCAAATTAGGGACTACCAGCTACCGCTATAGGATAAAATAAAATAGGATCATCCAAAACTAATTTCTAAAACCTGTTGGCCAAATATTTTTTATAAATGATTAGACTGCCTCTTTTTTTTAATTAGTTTTAATTATACTATTAGTTAAATTAATTAGATTAGATTATACTATCTCCGTTTCAGCAAAAGTGTTACTATCACTTTTTTATTTTGGTCTATTTTTTAATAAAAATAAAAAAATGACAGTAACACTTTTGCTGAAAAGAAAAAAATATTAGTTAAAGTAAATATATAGATTAGGATGGGTATTAACATTCGAAAATGCTATCTGACCCGCCCTACAACAGCCGAATAACAGCTGATTTGACGTGGCAGACGATGTGGAGGAAAGATGAAATTTTTTCTTTTATCCACCTCATCAATAACCTATGCTCATCTTGATTCATCATTTTCTTTTTTTATAGTGAGTTCTTAGTTATTACCCCACTATCGTATCATAACCAAGATATCATCATGAGTATCATTGGTAGTAGTATAGTACTTAGCTGTAGCATCAACAAAAATCCTTACATTTTTAAAACTTTATCTACTGCATGTACTATTTCCCATCATGAGTTGTATCACCGTGATTCACGAGTAGGAGAACTTACCATTATCTATCGCTTCTACTACTTCCCATGTTCCAAATCCACAAAAATATGTGGATCATCAACTACTAACTAATCAAATGGACTTTTACTTTCTTCCGTGCATCATGATAGTTTTTCACCTAAAACAATCAAAATTAACATTAATCTATGGCCAATTTTCCAAGCCCTTAATTTTCAATTAAAACTCTCTCTCAATTTCATAGCATACAAACTTATCAAACTTGATTCAAAGTGAGGTTATTGATGTTGGTTATTGAATACCCCGGAATCCGACCCATAACATTAACAACTGCATCATGATTCACTTCAATCACTTTACATAAATTAGGTTATTTGTACCTGGAAGGGCTAATGGTTTGAGAAGAAATAATTGGTTGATTGATTTAAGGTATGAAAAGATTGTTTAACAAGATCCTTCTAATCATTAGAATAAGATGCAAAATCCTCTATTGAAAGTGCTTTGAAACTTCTGTGATTCTTGTTCATTCTAAAATCTGGGTTCATAAATTGATTGAGAAAATGACAAGGAAACTATACTCATTCCAAATCTGAGTTCATAATTAGAATCGAAATTAGGGAATTAAATTATATTTAACGTGGTGATTTAAAATGAAAATTTCTTTAAAAGAGTTTTGGAAATTCTCATTTCCTTGTTTTCTATTCTATGACGTGGGTAAGATGAGTAATCACCTCTTTCACCCACATCAATACACACGCCATAATGTGCTGGTATTCAACGTTTACACGGCTGTTCACCCAGCAAAATTGATTAAAATTAGATTTTTTTTTTAAAGCAAAGAAGAAGAAGAAGCTTTGGTGGGAAAAAAGTGAAAACTAGGGTTTAGAGAAATGAATGGTTCTAGTAGACAAATTGATATTGGAGAAGCTTCAAATAACAAAAATGATTATGTTGATAGTAGTGTTAATTTGAATTCTCAAATGGATTGGATATATTGTGTTGATCGATTAATATATGAAGACGAAAATGAGGGTGCAAATGAAGATCATATTGCTCAAATTGAAGAAACCAATGCTCAAAATAAAGAACCTAAAACTCAAAATACTCAGATAAACTACTACTAGTCTATGCATGGTCGACTTTTTATTAAAAATCGTCGAATCATCGTAACATATCAAAGTCACAGTATAAGGGCCGTCATGGTCGTGAGGTTACTACCATGACGATTCTTCAAAGTCGTGATGGTCGTCACATCACATCATGATGACCTGTACCTGTAACTTTTCCAGGTTATGAAAAATCGTCATGGTCTAACATATTACCATGACGACCCTTACCTAGCTTGTCCCAGTAAGCGTTGTTATTGTACTATATTTATATCATAACGACTCTAAAATCAAAATCTTTGTATGAAAATAATTGTTAGATTCGTTATGGTTGTATTCTTAGACAATGAAGACTCTAATGGACTATCACAAATTTAATATGAAGTCGTCATGGTCGATATTTATAAACCATGACGACTTCTATTGGGAATGCTTTGATTTTTATTTTCGTAAAAGCATTTCATTGAAACGAAAAAGCATATATACATCTTTCATAGCATAACATTGAAGGAAAAGAAATAGCATAGATCATAACATTACACTTAAAACTATCATATAGGTTGAAATCATAACAATGTGTTTCCAATACGCGATAACAATCATCATGCTCAAACTTTTTTCCATGGATAGCCTCATATCCGGTGA
Source organism: Papaver californicum (assembly GCA_023531435.1). Taxonomy (NCBI): domain Eukaryota; kingdom Viridiplantae; phylum Streptophyta; class Magnoliopsida; order Ranunculales; family Papaveraceae; genus Papaver; species Papaver californicum. Next base: position 2,584,164 of record JAJJMC010006585.1, read on the forward strand.
GAGCTATCGCCCACTGAAAAAATAAATCAATTTTAAGTTAGTATTATTCAAAACTATTTTTGATCAAAGACTTATTGATATACTTACTTTTATCGCACTTGCCAATGTGGGTTTAATTCCTTTACAACTTTCATTTCCTCTTTAAAAGCTTTCAATTCTTTGAAGAGATCCTCGAATCTTTTGTTAATGAATTGGAATGATCTTTCATTCGATTTCCGTCTAATGCCACAAAAACTATAACTATATGGCTCCAAAAAGAATCGAAGGTCTGATTTATGTTAATGTCGCGATCTTTTTCAATTTCTGTGATCGTCACCCACGCTCTAACAATGGCAGCATCTTCTTTATTAGTAAAGGGAGTGACCATGGTTTTGTTTTTTTTTTCTTCTTTTTTTGGATGAGCAAGAGATGAGAATGGATTTGAAAGTTGAAAACTATGGTTTGGGTGAGGAAGAGATGAGACAAATGTCTTTTTGTAGATCTTAAGGACCCAATGGCTAGTTTTTTTCAAACAACTAGACGTTGAGAGACTCAACCATTGGTCCAAGTCAAAATAAGAAATAAATGCTTTTAGGGTTGTCATTCTCGTGTTTTATAACCATGACGACTTCTGTGAAAGTGATGAGTCGTCAGGGTAATAAATGAATTCGCTATTGTATGGTATAAGAGCCGTCGGTCTACTAAATAGACCGTGACGACTCTCTGGATTGATAAATGACTTGATATTATCTTGTAAATCATCAACCTCCTAAAATAAATCATGACGACTCTTTTACCTGGAGAAACCCAAAACTGAAAGATCAACAAAGTCATCATGGTAGATAGTTTTATACCATGACAAATATATTTATTGTGTTTGATTACATTTGATTTCTTTGTAGGTGGGGGAACAACTCAGCGATCAACCTGAACTCGTACCTCAGATAGGGCCGGGTACTTCCCACCACTATATGATTGAATTGGTATATTACCTACCATTTGAGTTGATATATGTTCTCAAATTATTTGATTAGTCTTCTTGTGAATATATAAGGATACTTCTCATGAAAATCTAATTTGCGCAATATAGACATGGGCAAATAAGATGGGGAAAAAAAATGGGCTATCTCCAAGGAAAAAAAGAAAATGTGCGTATTGGTTCAAAACAACCAAGTCACTGCTACAAAATTTGAGATGATTTGCTAGACAGAGGCCGCAAGCGTGAAAACCATAAACGAAAGGATTATAAGTATGAAAATAAGACGGCGAGAGTCTACAGATCTAATACAAAGAAGTGTAGTGCCCGTGTAAGATTGTATTTAATAGGATTTATGAATATGACCTCTATGGAGATTGGAAAGTGTTCCCGATGGTCATCACAACCATCTGTTACCCCAAACTCTTATTGGACACACTCTTTATTCCCGGTTGAAACCAAATGAAATGAAGACGGTCTGGAAGATGAAGGGAAGTAGACATTTTAATATCCTTAATAAGATAAAGAAGGATGATAAAGATAACTTGTCGACCAATTCTATAATTTACGCTGCCAAAGCAACGATCAGAAGAACGAAACAAAATGGTAGATTAGTTAGCAAAAAACTAAACTACGCTATACAAACAAAGGTGGGTCCGGATAATAAAGTGATTCATATTTTCTTGCGCATCCAAAGATGGTGGAATTGGCTCAGTATTTTTATCAGGTTTTGATGATAGATTGTACTTGTAAGACCAATAGGTATAACATACCGATGTTGAACATTGTCGGTCATACTTCGGACAAGCGATTACTCACAGTGGCTTCGTTTTTTATGAAAAAATAGGAAGAATATGACTATATTCGGGGGTTTGAACAATTTAGATTGATTTACCGCGTTGAAGAAACTCCAGAGGTTATAATTACCAACATAAAAAATGCATTGATGAAGGCCATTCAACATGTTTTTCTACTCGCACAACATTTTCTATGTACATGGCACATCCAGTACAATATCCTTTCAAATTGCAGACGTAATATCCAAAATCCTAAGCTATATAACGGTACTCAGCGTTTGAAAAAAAACGAGCGTCTGAGTCAACTTTCCAAAGAGGAACGACAGGAAGAAAAAAGGAAAGAAAAGGAAAAATACGGTGAAAATAGAGAAAAAATGGAAGCAATTTCTAAAATATTGGACCATTTGGATCATTCCACTACCGAGGTAAAGTATTTTTCTAATTTGTAGAAGTTTATTGATGAAAGGAGCACGGATCATAAGAAAGCAGTCGATTATTGTCTTCATTCATGGTTATGTCCATACAAGGAAAAGTTTGTGTGCACTTCAAAAATGAGGCTACAAGTATTGCAGAGCAATCACATGGTCGGTTAAAAACCATCCTTGAAGATAGTCAAAAAGGGATTATTACGGTACAAAAATTTATTCATGAGCATGCCTTGAATGATATCAATAAGATAACGACGCAAATGGAACATAACAGGGATAGGTTTTTGTTGGGATATCTCAAGGATGTTGATTTGCTGAGGGTTATAACCTACCAAGTATCGCAATGGGCAATACACTATATGATGTTTGAACTTGAAAAATATAGGAATCAAGCGTCTGATGGCATTATGGTGTAATATAATTGTACGAACTTGACGTGGCTTGTCCTACCGTGTTGACATAAGCTTGGTGAGTACAAAGATGTCATTCCGCTTGAAGATATTGATCCATTCTATATGTAACTTTCTTTCGTCCCAAGACCCACATGAGCAGGTGATGAACAATTTGAGGATTTGGAGATTGGTGGTATTATAAATTAATCGTACGAGAAGACAAATATTGGTTGCTAATATGTGGTCGGTCGTCCATTGATGTTTGGAGATACAAGAGAAACCAATCAAGTAAAAAGCACAAGGTAGACCAAACACAAATATACCATTGAGAGAACAAGTGAAGGACAATAAGAGTTGCAAAAAAGACTTATAACGTCATGAGCATGTCTAAGCAGAATATAAGGAGTTTGAGAATCCGGTTGGTGCCAAGAAAAGGGGTCGTCCAAAAAAAGATGTATGCGCCTAAATTGACCGACAAGCGAAACCGAAGGTTGCCGCGATGCCATCAAAGCCACAAAGTGAAGGCCATCAAAATATGGATGTTGTTGAGTATGTGGTCGAGTCCCAACAAAGCCAACAAGTGAAATGGTGACGATAAAAGGGAAAGAGGGTAATATGCATACCCCTATGGATTCACAAGGAAGAACATATCGTATTACTCATACATTATAAGAAGAGTATCACTACACCATATCCTCGCTTTTGCAACTTATAAGTTTTTGGATGTGCAAATGTCGTTGCTGACTTAGTCACTTTATATATGTTGCTTAATGAAAAATATGTTGCTTTTAATCCTTTTTATTGAAAATAATTAAGCAACGTAAATATGTCTTTTATATCCGTTGCTTTTCTGGGGGTAATTACGTTTTTTTGTTTTATATTAAATTTTAGTATTAAATTTCTATTTTGGTTTTCATCCCAAAAACGTTAGAAACTTGTTTTCATTTCCCACCCACTCCAAAGTCCCCCTCAAACGAAATTTTCAGATCCCAAATTTCGCTCCCAATTTTTTCGTTTCCCTCCTAAATTTTCATGTTTAATAAAACCCTAATTTGTGATTCAGCTCCTCTCTCTTCTCTGATCAAAATCCTAGGTTTTCTCTGATAACAGTTTCACTTTTCCCTTTTCTTTGGTTCATTTCTAACTCGAGATCTCATAAACAACCTAGTTTTTCATAAATCGAAGTTATCTTTCCCCACATCTCATAAACCAAAATCCATCCTTTGGAAACCAAATTTCTCCTCCATTATCTCTTTATTCTCTACATAGCTGATTACCTACAAGTCCAAGAAGATGAGTTTATAAAAACCCTAATTTCTTTGTTTTTGATTTTCTGATTCTGATTTATAGTCAAATTTCTGTATGAATTCGCAGTTTTTATGCATTTTCATTGGATTTCATCGAGTTAGAATATTGGGTTTGGTTCTAATTTGAGTTTTATGAACTGAGTTTTGAGTTCTGTTACTGTATTTCTTTACATCTAGCTGTATTGATTTTCTAGGGTCTAATATTGCTTGGATTTTGTTTTGGTTTGGTTAGTTGAATTCAACCATTTAGATCTGAGATTTGTGGGGTTTATAATGAGTTTGTTTTTTTTTTTTTTTTCAGATGCTAAGAAGATTAGTCAAAAACATAGAGGCAGGAAGAGGTAGATTGAGGAAAAAAAACAAACAAACAATAAACACGTTTTTCAATAAGTTTTGTATTACCATGGTAGTAATGAAATTACAGGTTAACTTACTTTCTCACTTTATCTTATTCTTTAATACTTTAAAACACAGTTATGGCTCTTCATTTTACATCTTATAATCATTTCTAACTAATAAATTTATCATCTATAATCTGAAAACAGAGAAATCTTGGTATCGAAGAATAAGTACTTTGGAGATGGAGATGGATGAGATTGATCAGTATGGTTTTCTTAGTGTTGGTTTCTTGTGTTGATTCTTCTTTGTGTCCCATTGATGAAGGTATTACTCTAGTTTTCTGATTTTTGATTTTTTGGTTAGTTGCAAAGTGGATAAATACAATCTACTTCCGAATTCAAGAGAGAAATGAAAATCCAGAGTACATTGGAGCAACTAAATATTCTTAGTCTCTATGGTTTGTCCTTTAATGATGAAAGGATTTTCTTTATTCTTAAATATGCTAGTAAAGGTGAACTTTATGGTTTACCTAGAAAAATTGGACATCTTACTGAGAAACAAGCTGCTACTATAAGTAAAATCCCCTAATTTTTTTGTTTCTGTTGTTTCTTGTTGTTTTTCTTTGGGGTTTTTTGATCAGCAAACCTTTTTTCTTATAGTGTCTAAGCAAAGCAGAAAAGATTGAATGGAAGAACAGGTAAAACTTCTATTATGAACTCGGTCTATGCACTTATTTTATCAGTCCTTTTACTGAACTCTTTTCAGGAGACTATGATGTTCATACTTTATGGCACACAGATGCATTTGTCATTGCAATTGTTGCTTTCTACCTTGTGCTCTTTTCGGATAGCTGTAAAGAGAAACTCTACTCTATCTAATACCGTACTCGGGGTATGTATTATTTGTTGTAGAGAAACCTTCCCGGTTGATTCTTATTTGTTTATTTCGTACGAGCCTGTAACTTTACTATCATCTGTGTCCTTTTAGTTATTTGAGTAACCATAGTCATCCACCTTCAAGTACAGAACCGGGTATTGCCGGTGACTACTATATAAGGTTTGTGTTAATCAGTTCTCAAGTGCAGAATTTTATCTCTACCTCTTCCTTTCCCTCTGCGTCATTTCTCTTTTCTACTTTGATACGATCCATTAGCTTTACTATCATATGTATGCGTTTAGTTATTTGAGTAACCATAGTCATCCACCTTCAAGTACAGAACTGGGTTTCATGGTTGACTAACTATATAGTGGTTAAATGTGGTTTTTAAAAATAAGGTTTGTGTTAACCAATTCTCAAGTATAGAATTGTATCAGTACCTCTTCCTTTCCCCCTGCATCATCTTTTTTTCTACTTTGGTACGTGATTAAGAATTATGTCCATAAAGCTCCCAAAGGAAAAATAGTCTTAATGTTTCTTGAACTTCCATAAAATCATCTTTTATGGAGTCCAGTCTGGTTTTCACATGTTTGGATACTGACCAAACATACTGACCACCTCTCATACATATCTCGATTGGATATTTTGTCACGGACTTAGGGATGATTCTCTGGCTCTTTCCAGCTTTAGGTGGTTTGGAGTATGTAAGTATCTAATCACCTCTGATGACATTTAAAAAAGTATTATATATATTTCCTGAACTTGACAAGGCTGATCTAACCCAAAGTACATTTGGGCATATCTTGGTAATGTTCTAACTTGGTCGTTTAGGCCAAGTAGTGACCCACTGGTCACTCTTTTATACAATTATCTCATAATTCTCTGTCTTAGGTTCTGCATCATGGGCTCTCCATGTTTTCGATTCTTCTCTCACTTATAAGTGGCGAAGGACAATTATACATATTGATGGTTCTATTTCCAAAGAGCACAACTCTGTTAGTCAATTTAAGATGGTAAATTTCAGTAATCTAATTTGGTATATTTCACTTTCACGGTGATTATGTTCACCAATTCATTGTTGTCTTATCAACTAAATATATGTCAGGTACTTGGATTTGGCTGGACAAAAGGGCTCTAAGCTCTACATATTTAATGGCATTGCGATGTTCCTATCCTGGCTAGTACTCTTTACCCTCTTAGAGAATACTTTATGATTTTATTGCCATTATTCTGAACAGAGGTAATAATTTTTTTACTGATTTTATTTAAAATTTAAATTTTATATATGTTGGTGTTCTATTAGATTTGGTGGGTGTTCACTTATTTTTCTTTATATTTTCTTTCCTTTTCATTTTGATGGATGCAAGTGTACGCCCTCTTAATTAAGAGGTTTTATAGATCAGGTTGCAGTTATCTTAAAGATCTTTTTTAGTGGTGTGATTGATATTTGGCTCAAGCAAGTTGTATGACATTAGGTTGCAAGGATCTTTCTGTTCATCTATCCTTCCTCCACATGTTTCTCCATTTTGACGAGGTAAATATTACGTTGCTATACAGTGTATTTTTAGAATTAAAGCTCTGCAATCTAAATAAACGATTAAAGGTAGACCAGGAATGCATTTTAGTGACACATATTAATATGCATAAACCGGAAAGCAACATGTGGATATATATGAAGAATTGATTCAAAAATCATAAATTCCAGATGTTGTAACTCGCAATTCTGTTATGATTTTACTGTCAGCCAGATAATGGTTTGCCTGATTGAACTGAACTAGTCTGGCGTCCAACACTTGAGTCATTTGGGTCAGCCCTTTGAGATATGATGCATCTGTAACCTACTTTTCTCTCCCTCTCTCAGTGAGCTGACCAACAAATTCATGTCATTATCATTTTAATGTTTGAGTAACAGTAAATGATATGCATCTCTGCTTTGGTTCTATATTAAGTGTTTTACTCTGCAAAAATTGCAATTCACATTAGTTTTGTACCAGAGTGCTTGAATATATCAACCCTTGGACATTTAAATCATATATATAGGTGCATAAATGATCTGGTATTTTACTATGTGGTTGCAACTATTGAAGTCAAAACAATTTTGTAGCGTATGCAAGAGGGTTTTGTATCATTCAGATTGTGCTAGTTGAGTGAGACCATATATAATTATTTAATCTCTACTCTCGCCGAAATTAGCTACGATCAATTATTGATGAATTTTTTACTGAATTAGGTATGTTGTGATGGATGTAAACTTCAAGTTCATGCGAAATGTGACAGAATTTGTAGAGTATGTATAGACCTTATGAAGGTAATTCCAAAATTCATTGTTGTGATGATTCTGGACTTTTATAATATCCCTTGGCATGTCTTTTTTTATTATGACATGGTTGACTTTTTTTTTTCCTTTTGCCAAAGGATATGGAAACCTCTAATTATTACTGTCTCTGATTGTCAGCAATTTCACAGCTTGAACACGAAGGTAACTGCCACAGTATTTACAAAGATAATATTATTTCTCACCTTTTGGTGCTCATATAGTTCATAATTATATTATCATTTGGTTGACAGGTTCAACTATGCCTTGTACTCCTCAAGCAATTGATGTACTGAGGAAATCTAATGTTCTTGTTGCTTCAGCAAAGGCTGCTGGTGCTGGAGGGGTATGGTTAACTATACCAAGAAATGTTGTCACCTTCAGTTAGTTATAAGAGAAGTCTTAGAGTAAATACAATTCTTTTTTACTTTGGGGAGAGCGTCAAATTGAACTTCATCACCTGACAACCAAGTAGCACCAAGTAATTTTCGTATTGGGTTTTCTTTGATTCCATATCCTCTGAACCATAAATTACGTTAGTGTCAAGATTTTGATTTTGTCGAAAACTATCAAGCTTTTGTAACAACTTCAACTGTTGGTGGTGATGATCAATCATATATGTTTTGTTTTCTGTCATTCCTTCCATATGAAGAAATTAGGTCTTTTACTTCATCTAGAAATCTAGACTGGTATGCAGGTGCAGTCTAGAATGGTATATGGCTATATGCAGGTGCAGAATCGGCAGCAATTTTTCGATTGAATTTATTTATTTTTAAAACACAAGTTTAATTTGAAACGCATATAATTGTTGCTTAAACTTGTCATATTCGTTGATTTAAATAAATTAAGCAGCATACAAAAATCAATTAAAGCAACGTATATAAATGTTGCTTTAATAAAATTAAGCAACTTTTTTATATGTTGTACATTTCGTTGCAAATGTGCAACGCCGTGTTCCAAACGGAAAAACCATGCTTAAATTCAGTGCAACACAAATATCCATTGCAAAAAGGTCAAAATGGTGTAGTGTATATACAACAACTCCCTTATGTCATCTTAGGTTACCTTATATCCACCGACGACGTCAACGGGGATGAAAATTATGGTTTCCATGTTGCAACGGAACAATTAGGACACTATCCGATAAGGAGAACGTCACCCAAATCCAATATGTAAGAACCAAAATGTCCGTAAAACTTGTTGAGGACAAGAATCTATATATTTCAATGATGCTGGAAGGAGATACAAAAGATAAATAAAAGAAATTCAAGGACTTGGTTTATAGTGTAAAATGGCGAAAGTGGGCTAAGACGGCCGGTGCTAAGTTTTGGATGAAAATGCCTTATTGTGGGCAACTTTTAGTGGAAATATTCACTTGTGTTTTTCATGTGTTCTCCCCTGGGTTCCCTGGGGGCTCTTGTACATACGTACCCTCAAGAACTAAGTGTGAGATGGCGCTAAAGAAAAGAAAAATAATTACGGCACTTGTGAACAATAACCATTTTATCGGTTTGAAGATAAAAGAAGAGTGTCATTTACCACCGTTGAGCTATAGCCATTGGGGAGAGTTCTCTAAGGAGTGGACAAAATAATATGAGTACGGCATAACAATTTTCAAGACTTTGGATGAATCTCCAAAAAAGTTTGATTTTGGGGATTAGTCGTACATCCTTAAGAGAATTTTCATATTTTGAATATTGTATTTTGAAGCACGCTTTCAAAAGATTATCTCTTGAACTTGGCTCTTTGTATTTTGAAGAATGCTTAATCAATACAATGTGTTTTATCTTGTTGCATAACTTTTTTTTTCACTAGGTTCATCATGGTCAAAATTTATCGACAATGACGACTCTATAGTATTCTCTTTATCTTTGCGAAGGTCGTCATTATCTATAAGTGTCGACCATAGTGACTCATTGCTGCCATTATTTGGCGAGACAGGGTCGTCATGGTCGATACCTATGAATCCCGACGACCCAAGGATCCAAATTTTGGGTTCTTCCTGGATGTTTTTGTGTGCTAGGGTCGCTTTGGTTCATACCATATATCATGATGACTCATAGCTGCCTTTATTTGGGTGATATGGAGTCGTCATAGTCGATACTTATAAACCATGGCGACTCAAGATGTTGTATTTTGGGGTTTTCCTAGATGGTTTGGTCTCCTAGGGTCGCATCGGTTCATACCATATACCATGACAACTCATAGCTTCCATTATTTGGTTGAGATAGAGTCTTCATGGTTTATAAGTGTAAGCCATGACGACTCAAGCTGCTATATTTTGGGTTCTTCCTGGATGTTTTGGTCTCCTAGGGTTGCATCATTTCATACCATATACCATGACGACTCATAGGTCCCATTATTTGGGTGAGATAGAGTCGTCACGGTCGATACCTATAAACCCCAACGACCCTAGCTGCTAAATTTTGGAGTCGTCATGGTATAGTGATGCGTGTCATAAGTCCAGCAAATTACTCAAGATATTTCTCACTAATTAACTAGTAATATAGCAGTAGTAAGGATCGTTCCCGCAGAGAGATGTCTAATTGAGAGGTTATTTAGATTAGCAAAATTAGAATAAATACTAAAAAAGTAGGTTTGTTAACTAATTAACTAAAAATAACAATAAAGAAAATAATAAGAAAGAAAGATGATTAGGGATTCCTTCGCCGTTACCAAATGTTGACTTGATTAATATACTTATCTATTTTTCGTCAAAATCATTCATCACCAACCGTGAATAGTAGGTACGCTTAGTTATCCCCAAAACTCCTTATGTCACCAGATAACAGCTACGCTTAGTCACCAGATTCTATCCTTCTGATCCGCCTTGAGGTACGTTTAGAAGGTGTAACTTGTTCGAACGCTTTAAGATTTGTTAATTTAGGTTTGATCTAGTAGATAGACTCTGTACACTCGGTCAACTTGCTAGTGTTGTCTTCACACACAATTGTTCAACAGAATCCCTCTGCAAGGTCTCACGTTCTCTACTAGTGTAGGAGATAATCAACAATTACGGATCGCCCAACTCTCTACTAGCAATAGAATGATCAATAGATTAATCTAGCGTGCACTCCAAACAATATAACAAATCAATCATAAACCCTAGCGATGATGATAATAACTTCAAACAAACTTGTATTAACTAATAAAGCTTCACGCTTAGAACATTGAATTCATCCTTAAAAGGTTTATCTACTCATGATACAAAGAAGAATGGTTTCCCCCTAAAGGGGTAAACCTAGGTTTTTGATGTAGAATTGTAGTATGATATGTAGAAGGTTGTAGAGATTCCTTTCAAGATGTCTTGTTTGAGCCTTAGATGTCTTCTTTTATAGTCTTCAATGCTTGGGCCTCAAGTATCCTAGCCGGTTTAAGAAACCCTTTCCTAAAATAACTCTTATCCTAAGTAGGAAATAGTTGAGCAAGGTTTGCAAACCCTTTAATTTACAAATTCAGAGGTGTATGTTTTGCAAACCCGGTTTGCGAACCCTTTTAGTTTATGACTTCAAATGGGTAAGATTTGTGAGCTAATCTTGAATGTTATCTTGTTTTGCTCATAACTTCTTCACCCGATGTTGGAATGATCTCATTCTTTTTTCTTTGGATTCTTATTTCAATTCTCTTTAAGATGATGATAAAAAACTCTGTATTTGAACGAGTTGAATTGGTCTTTGGCCCGTCTCATGTTCTTGAGCATCTCTACACCTTTTCGTTGCACTTCTTCCACTTCTCTTGACTTGGTCATTTAGATACTTGGAGTACTTCATCTCTTAGCTCTTTTGTAGACATTTTCCCTTTTCTTCGAATGATTTACCTAATAGAAACAAACAAGAGAAAACAAGAGTAATAACAAGTAATATGCAAGAATTATAACAATTATTAGTATGGATTTGACACTGAAATCATATAAATTATGCACTTATTATATAGTTTATAGAAGTTGACGACTTTTTCTGGGAATTTTATTATTTTGGATTTTGTAATTGTAATTTCATTAAAAGGAAAAAGAAAAGGCATACCATATATCATAACATAGCATTACAATGAAGAAAAATACCTAGCGTAGATCATAACATTACACTTGAATAGTTATTATACATCAAAATATGATATATTTTCAGCCAAGGCTTCATAGCATGCATAATGCCTAAATTTTTTGCCACTGTCCTTCTTGTATTGGGCTTCAGCTTCAGCTCTCTGAAAAAGGAAATCAATGATAAGTTAGTATTATATTCAAATCGGATTTGATTAACATCTAATTGATATATACTTACTTGTTCCAAACTTTCGAGTTCAGGATAAGACTCTCTCATGTTGACCATATTCTTTTTAAAAAATCACATCGATATCATACAACATTTCGAATCTTTCCTTGACGAGTGTTAATGATTTTCTTTTTTCATTGCCGTCTAACGCCATAAAAACTATGATTATACGTTTCCAAAAAGAATCCAAGGATTGATTTACGTTAATCTTGAGTTGTTCGTCATACTTTGTGACCGACACCCATGCGCGAACTACGATAACATCTTCTTTAGTGTTGAATTTAGTAACCATGTTTATATTTTTTTTATGAATAAAAAATGAGAAAACAATGACAAGGAATTTGAAAGATGAGAAATAATTAGTGTTTAGGAGACATTGTTTGTTGAGAAGAAGGTTTCTTTTATAGAAATTAAAGACCCAACAACTAGTTTTTTAAAAAATAACTAGCTAACTAGTCGTTACGTATAGGTTCATAGCTGCTATTATCTGGAAGCTATGGGGTCATCATGGTCGATACCTATAAACCATAACGACTCAAACTGTCAAATTTTGGGTTTTCCTGGATGTTAGGTCTCATAGGGTCGGATCGGTTCAGACCATATACCATGATGACTTATAGCTGCCATTATTTGGGTGAGATGGAGTCGTCATGGTCGATGCCTATAAACCATGACGACTCCTGCTATGGGAAATAAATAAATTTATAGGAATACACGAGTTGTCATTATCGACAGATTAATACCATGATGACTCACTAGGGAAATGGCCACAACGACTAGTTATGTTTCCCAAATACTAGTCGTTGGGGGGCTTTTCTCTATAAAGATGTTAACCCCATGTTATATTAAGTTGAAAATCTTAAGGTTATAATCAAAGTAAAACTCTTTTGCAATGTCAAGTCCAACATCAACTCCCAATTCAGCTGAAGAGATACTCAGACGATTCAAACGAACTACTACATCATTATCAACTACCAAATCAATTAATGTTATGGAAGAAGAGATATACAAAAGAAGCAGACAAATAAATAAAAAGCAACTACATCATCATCAATTGATGTCATGGAATAAGAGGTACTCAAGAGAAAGAAACAAGGCCAAGACCAATTCCAACTAAGGAAAAGATTAAAGGATGTTGAGGAAAAGACTGAATAGGTTATAAATTTTTACGTCGTTAAGGATCTTCCCAAAAAAGATCAGGTTGAGCGTATATTTTGGAATCAAGTTGCAACAAGTCCTTTCGTTCCCAAGTTAGTTGGTAAGTACAAGAAACCACGTCCATATTATGGGGAAGACTATGTTTCTTCAAGGACCATTCATATTAAGAAATTGCGCTACAAGTATAACAAGTTTTTCGCTAGGCACAAAGGGGACTGGTTTGCGGCACAGGATGCATAAACCAAATGGAGAGGATAGCCATTTTATCATTTCGAAGACACCTTGATAGTTGAGTCCCGCACCGAGAAAAATAATAATATGTAATATGTTTAGTAGGAGCAACTCTCGTCTACAAGTTGTTAGTCTAGTTTAATGTTACTTTCACGTTCTAATGTACTACTAGTGTAGCCAAGTTTGAATTTAATATTATTAATCAAGTCTAAATTTTATTTAATGCTTATATCATTAACAGTCGTCATGGTCGATACCTATAGACCGTGGCGACTCTTAAGGTTATCTTTCTAATTGTACTCAACTTTAGCTTTGCCAGAATGACGCGGTTTATAGTTTAGGCCCGTGAAGACTTCAAAGCTGATTTGAAAATAATATGACTGTTGGGGTTTCTTCTATATAATACAACCCCCCTTCTCTAGAAAACATTGTCCCAAACCTTCAGTTTTCGTTGTTTGTACATCTTACCCTGGAAATTTGACATCAATGACAATGGCAGTATGGGAACAAGATGAAGATATAGATCTCGTTAAATATTTCATTAAGGTGTTCCATGAACGTCCGGATGAAATTTATTCAATATTTTGGAAGAGAGTGAAAGGGTTCTATTATGAACTCATTGCGAATCCCGAAAACCGAAAATGGAGAGACTTAATGTTTCAATCCAACTACATCAGATGTTCAATTCAGTTCGTTAAAGTTAGAAAAATAACGAACAACCATCATCCCCCAAGCTCCTCTTACTGAAAAAGTGAGTAACATACGAACATTGTTTGTGTACTTTTTGTTGACACCCTAATTTCGCACCCTCCATAAAAATCATTTTTTACGCCTCAAAATCGGATACAAGAAATGGCTGTGAAGTCAATTAGTGTCGATAAAACAGAGAAAAAGGAACAAGTGAGAAACAATATTCATTCCTCACCAACACTCCATTCCTTATTACTCACCAACCATTACCAAAAGTAGCAAAAATAAATTCATTATATTTTCTCCTACATTTATCATTAATTTTATAAACCAATATAAAAAAAGTGGGAAAATACATTTTCAAAAGGAAAACAAAATCCTTGTCACTCATCACCCTAGGAATTTCTTCTAATTCGTAGCCAAAAATAGGAAGAAACAAACAAACAAAAAAAACATTTCTTTTAGCCAAACTTTACACTCATTTTCTCTTCCATTTCAAATTCAAAAACAATTTAAAGCTCACCCAAAAAATTTCATATTATTATTTTCATTTCCATTTTGGTTTATCCCCACTAAAACCAAATTAAAATCATATAAATAACAAGGGAAGAAGATGAAAAAATTGATTCAACATCATAGCATCTTGGCTAGGAAACAATCGCACATAATTCTTCACTCCAATATCTTTTGGTTAGAGAATATGTTCAAACAACATATCTCATTTGTAAAAAAAAAAAAAGTGAGGCGGGAGAGAGTAGGAAGAGAAAAAGAATAATAAGAATTTTTTTATCAACTACTATGTATACATTACTCATATTTATATCTTAAATTATGAGATATTGTCAATCTTAAATATTATCCAGGATTTAGTTAGTTTTGCATCTCATTCAATCAAAAAAACAAAAAACAAAGGGAAATTTTAATTTTAGGTCCCATTAAATGGTATATGTTAGCGTTTAGGTCCTAACTTTGTCCAGCTTTGAGTTTGGATCCCGGTCAACGGGTTGATCATATTTGACTATCTTGACCGTCTAATGAAGAGTTAAAAGTTTAAAATTACAAATTAAAACCTATCATTTTATATATTTACTGACTATGCCCTCGTCTTCCTTTTACCATCTTTTGAACCCGAAATGGATTTGTTTAAGGGGTTTTTCTTCCTGTGTACTTTGGGTTATGATTTAAATGTTTTGTGGGTTTGAAATAATAAGGTTTGATAATATGTTTTCGATTTGGGTTTTTAAGGGATTGTTTTCGATTTTTCATCAAAGATTCATTTGGGTTTTGGGTAAAGTTTAGGGCGAAGAGTATACTGGTGGTGGTTTAAGGTTGTGAACCGGAAAACAAGAAAGAAGAATGTTTTGATTATTGGTGGTGGTCGTGATCGAGCAAGCTTGGGTTTTCAGAAGAGATAAGAAAAGATTGAAACGGGTTGTATTAAGGGGAGGATTTGGTATTGTTAAAATTTGGAATAGGAAATTAGAGTTATGGGAAATAATTTTTGTTTGTTGTTTCGATAAGCCGAGAAGTTACCGTAGTGAACTACTTGATCAGAAATGGATTTTTGTTGAAAGTGTAATTTGACAAGGTTACTGTACTAGAAAATTGAAAAAATCGTTTTAATAGTACCTTCTTACTTGGTGAAGAATCATTACACAATAAAAGTGTTTTGTAACTTTTCCTGATTTCTTGCGATAAACTTGCAAGATATGTTGATAATGTTGATATGGTGTTCTAGAACTAAGACTTCAATGAATCTTGCTGATATTTTGGGGGAATTATGATTAGATTTGCAAGAGACAACCGGAAAAATGGTTAATGGCTATGGATTAAAAATCACGTGCACATAACGTATTTCCAGTGTATATAAATATAAATTAATTAAAAATAAATAAACCATTATAACGATCAAAAGAGTCCACGTTGGTCAACCGTTTGATCGGGATCCAAACTTAAAACTAGATAAAGTTAGGACCTAAACGTTAACATATATTATTTAATAGGACCCAAAATTGAAACTTCCCAAAGACAAATTAATTTAATTAATCAAGTATTCTCTATAAGCTTTTAAAAAATTAGTATTAAATTACTGGTACTTTAATTACTTTAAGCATACTTACCGGAGGCAAGAAACCGCAACAAGAAGCCCTATAAATATTCCAGGTATAATAATTAATTATTCTTTCCGTTAAAATTATGTAGTCATGTGGGAACGGGATGATATTCCATCTCGTCGCATCGTGACTGCTATTATGTTATGTTAAAAAAATATGTTTAATTATTTTATACTGTTAATTATTTAAGTGGGGGTAAATCTAAGTGTGGGTATAAAGCGGAATTCCCTCTCACATTAGATCCATTGTCAAAAAAATAAAATGAAAAATTGTTAGATTAATCCCTCTTTTTCCCTATTTATGAGTCAGTTTGCAGGTAAATTTCTAATTTTGAAATTTCATCCAAATTTCGAGTTTGAACATAGAATTAATCTCAGCTCTAAATGACGGACCAATAGATGGATTAAAAGTATTCAGCAATATTATGCATCGATTTGTTCTCAATTCTTTGCAGATTATTGGTTTAATTTTGGTATTAAAACAAATTCTATAATTAGATCAAAATTAGTCCATAACTTAAAATGTGTAACCCATAGTCGAACTAGACTACTAGGTGACACCCGTTTATGTTTCAAATCGGCATTGAATTCTTTGTCGTCATAACCGGAGCCGCTCTAAAAATTCTGATAACTAAATCTATCGTCGTCCGAAACTTTAGATGATTTTTATCATGTTTGGGTTTGCCTTTAATCTTTTACTGACACGATAAACTTGGATTTGAACTAGACTCTTATTATTTTCAGCATATTAGGAGTTGGACTAAGCCCCCAAGAAACCCAAAATTTTAAGAGTTGACCTAAACTCTTGATATCAAAATCCATAATCGGAACTTCGCCAAGCTTTCAATTATGCCTCGATTCTACATAGAAAACATGGAAACCTATTCTCAGTTTCCAACAAATTCTAAATTCTAGATCCTTAATCACAAGCCTGTATATGTATGTTTTGGTAAAATAAATTATAAACATTTCTCCATTTAATCATGCAGTAGAGACCAATCTTACGATTGGGCGGTTGATGGGTGTCTAACACCTTCCCACCCCGTACTAGAATCTCCTTATTCAGACTCTCTGATAGAAGACCATAAATATGTAAGCCATAACTAGATTTTTTTTTCGCGTAAGAATTCAAACTAAATAAAAGAAAAATAGGTCTTGACTCCCTTTAGTCAGGTGGCGACTTCAACGCATCTCTTTTCATTTTCCGAGTTAACTCTTATTAACGAACCAATAAGAAATAAACTCAATAAGAATTATGCAATAAATATTCACGAACGGATGTTCACATCTTACACACTCCTTATCCCTTACCCATAACCAGGCAATAATAGAGACCTTAAGGGAAAAGGACCAACTCGACCACGACGGTCTTAGTACCTAAAAATTGATTCTATGAAAAACAATGTACTGTAGAAGTACTTTATTTAGATCCGGAAACCAAAATCGTACAGAGCCAGCCTAAACCACGACAGTAGCCGTTCCGCCCTGCTTCGGTCACGATGAGAGGAAATGGGTTGATCTTAGGGGAGGGAAGCAAAGAAAGTTAAAGGAATTATATGTGTTGAATGATATGTAGAGTTGTAGAACTATTGAGAGAAATCCCGGGTATTATCAGAATTGTAAGCTTGTTCTGGTTTTGAAATGGGCTAGGGAGCCTACTTATAATAGCTGGGAACACACGTATTTTCCTTGTAAAGTTGTGGGATAATGAAGAAATGGAGAGGTGGGAATCATGGTGTTAATGGCTTAACCGCCTTGGAATCTCCGGGAAAACATGAATCCATTTCTTCATTAATTGCTTCAGTCTCACCACTACTCTGTAACTTCCATTTCATGGGGAATTGCTACGCCACATTGCTGTAACCGCCAGACCAAAACCCATGATTAATTCCCCCTGTGTAACATGATTTCATTTCTCGTAGGAATCGGAGGAGTCGTGGACTCAGGATGGTGCTAGCACTAACCATGATTTTACTAGAAAGACCTAGCAAAGTTAGTACCGCAAAAGAAGGAAAATGTCAGCAATGGTGTTGGGGAGAAGGCCATGGCTAATAATTTAGCGTTGGGGCTAGTGTAGCGCTAGAGCCGCTGGCCAGCGCTTCCCAGTGCTAAGTTGGCGCTGGAGCTAGCCCATCTTCATCATTCCTAGCATTTTCCAGAGTTTCCCAGCGTTTCCCAGCATTTCCCAGAGCTAAGTTAGCGCTGGAGCTAGCCCATCATCAGCATTCCTAGCATTTCCCAGATTTTCCCAGCGTTTCCCAGCATTTCCCAGAGCTGAGTTAGCGCTAGAGATAGCGCAACGCTTACGGCACTACGGTCTGTTTGGCGCGCGCTTTTTTGGTTTTGTTGGCCTTTTGACTTTTTAGTTTTTTCCTAGCCTTTTGGCACATGTGTGTGCTACTCAATGGTATTGAGAGGGTGACTAAAGTTTTCCCAGGCTAGCATTTACTAGTACCATGATTATTTGCTATGCACCACTAGATATGATATTTATTAATGTCGTGGCCATATTTATTGTTTGTTTAGAGTTTCTCAATTGTATGAGATTTATTGTTAGCATTTTATGCTTATTTTTATGCAGTGCATACATAACATTTTCAAGAGATTTATCTATGGAGGTTTGCAACTTGAAATTATGTTTGATGCGACTCTACAGTTAGATGATATACACCTAATTAGCGTTTTTATTCAGATATGGCTTAGCCTCTATTCTGAATGAAGGCATTGCTGGACTGCATGTGCTAAACTGGTTACTAGGTGAAGCTTGTCACCTTTCTCTGAATGACGGTCGGTCCTGGAACCTTGGATGAGTTGATGAGCTTCTTCTCTTGATAACAGTCAGTCCTGGAGTCTTGGTCAGCAGTCTTGCTCAAATCCCTTTTCCTTAGGATAAATTCTAGGAAATCCCACTTATTTAAATTTTAGGGTTTCCTACCTTTGCTTATTTAAACAAGTGAATGACCCTGGCCATTTTTACTTCCATTCTCCTGACTTTTCATTCTCGTTCCTCCAGGACTCAGAATATCCTTGAATCACTTTATCAGTTCCAAAATGTCTGATAATGGTAGATCGAACCAAGGTAGTTCTTTTGTCAAGCGTACTACCTGGATTGCTAGTCTAGTAAGTTTCTCTTCATTCATAAGATTTCTTGCGTGTATGATGATTAAAGTAAAAGGTTAAACATGATTTGATTGTTGTTTTTCTAGGTTTTTCGTGTTAAGAAGGTACCAAAGTGGCATATGAGCATTAGGAACTTCAATGAAGTGGTAAGCAGTTCTCTTTCCCCTTTTTCTTGAAACCTCTTTTTTTTTGAACGTATCGTTACTTGTTTGGTTGTAGCAGGAGATGGAGACGAAACATGCTGGGATTAAGGAAAATGAAGAAGTCGTACCAGCAAATAATAGAGAAAATGTTGAAGACGGCTTTAAGAGTTTATTTAAAAGCATGACTTCCCTTGCGAATGTTGACTCGAGTCTTCCCACTCATGATTATTCCAATGTTGGGCTCCATTTTGAGTTAGAAATAGATTTAACATCTCAAAAGTATATTGGGAGGATTTGTTATGCAAAAATATCATGTAGATCTCTACACAAATATATGGAAGAAGTACGGGCATATTGCTATAAAAGAGCTGTTGAAGAGTCATATTCCCATCCTTGTAACAGCCGTCGCAGGACTCATTCTGATTATTTATGAAATGGATGATGCGCTTCCATATACAGTTACAGACCTCAAAATCTAGGAATGGGACGAGATATTGACTACTTGTGTGGTTCTCGTTTCAACATAAACTGGTTGCGTCAGCATTTGGAGAGTATCAAAGAAGCTCATGCAGCAGCTTTGGAAGAAGGGAAAGCCTTGAAGGAAGAATCCTCTAAAATTGAAGAAATGGCTCGAGATCTTCAGACTCGTTCAGAGAAATATGATGAGAGATTGGGAAAATTGCATCATCGCAGTTACCCTCTACTCAAAGATCTATTTTAAGCTATAAGATAGATAGCAAAACATTCTTGTTATTATTATTATTATTATTATTATTATTATTATTATTATTATTATTATTATTATT
>JAJJMC010006585.1:2604110-2758478 GCA_023531435.1 Papaver californicum
TTATTATTATTATTATTATTATTATTATTATTATTATTATTATTATTTTGGGTTTTGAATAATTTGAATAAAGAATGTTTCTGATGGATGTAACGGGTTTTGAATTTGAAAGTTCAAATACTTGTTTTGGAATTATATTGAACTTGTGAAAGGAAAGGTATTTTTAGGCGTAATATGCCTTGAGCCACTTATCATTAATGATTGTTCCAACAAATTCTCCATTCATTTTAACCAGTTTGTAATACCCTGTTGGAATGGCTTTGGAGATCACATAAGGCCCTTTCCATTTTGGAACAAATTTTAGAGCGAACATATCTTGCAGAATATGCTTAGATGTACTAAGTACCAGATCCCCTACTCGAAATACTCGTGGTTGCACTGCCTTGTCATACGCCCTGGAAATCCTTTGTCGATAAGTCTCTGTATATTTTTCTGTTTTGTCTCGTATAGGTTCGAGTATGTCTAAATATGCTACCCGAGAATTGGGTATTTCATACTCATCCCAATAAACTCCGCTCGCTGCTACGATTCTGGATGATGGGATTTTAATCTCTGCAGGTAGAGTTGCATCGACCCCATATACAAGAGAATATGGTGAGGTGCTTGTAGAACCCTTCAGAGAAGTTCTGTATGCCCACAAAGCCATATGCAATTGTTCGTGCCATGTTCTTGGATGATCATAAGCAATACGACTTAGGATTCTGATGAGAGTTTTGTTGGTGCTTTCGGCTTGTCCATTCCCATGAGGATAGTATGGTGTAGAGAATACCTGCTTGATGCCATATCTTTTGAGTAGTTTTTTCACACATTTGTTTGTAAATGAAGTACCATTGTCTGTCACAATGTGTTTTGGTACCCCAAATCTGCATATGATGTGTTCCTTGATGAAGGATGCGATTGTTGCTCCAGTTGTACTCCTGAGGGGCACTGCTTCGACCCATTTGGTGAAGTATTCTGTGGAAGTGAGTATGTGATCATGTTGCTTTGATGAGGATGGATTGATTTTTCCCAATGAGATCGAGTCCCCAGCTGTAGAATGGCCAATGACTGCTTAACGAGTGAAGAGGAAGGCATGGTGTGTGGATGATGAGGTTTCCATGAATTTAGCATAGGTGACATTTATGAACAAATGAAGCTGCGTCATCCTCCATGGTCGGCCAGTAGTATTTCTCATGGACTTGGAGAAATAGTTTTCTCTTGCCTTGATGTTTACCTTCATGTATTTCTTTTAGGATAATCTGGATGTCTTCTTCTGCCAAACATCGCAATAAATCTCTGCCAAAGATCTTTCGGTAGAGTATTCCTTCGTGAAAGATAAATCTCTTGGATTTTCGGATTAAGCGTGCCGCTTCTCGATTTTCTTGAGGTAGAATATTATCTTAAAGGTATTTGATATGCAACTCCCTCCAGTCACTAGTGTTGTGTATAGTTAGTATTTCCAACTGTTGCAGTAGGATCTGACAATTAGGGCAGGCTCCTTGCAATAATCGGGATTGAGCCTCCATGGTGGGCCAGTAATACCCAAGAAATTAGAGGCGTCTATATAAGGTTATTACTAGCATCTGACCGTATATTTTACGGTGTACCTGACTAAGTCGCCCTTGCGCCTCGTCGTCTCTCAGACATCTTGAAAGAGATCCATTTGAATTTCTATAATACAGTATCCCTTGTAGTGACAAGAAATGTTTCAAATCTTTAAGACTGACCTTCCCTTGGCTGTGCGAGTTGCTAAGCTCTTGGATGATAAGCGTTCTCCAGCCATTGATTTGTTCTTCATCAGGATTTTCCATCCAGGTAGAGGGCATGGTACGTCTCTGTACGGTGAGAGTTGCTTTCGAGTCTTCGAATTGGAGTTTTGAGGCTAGGGTCGCCAAGAAGTCGGTTGTATGTTGTTGGTACGTCCCGTATGTATAATTGTTACCTCGGCAAAGTGAGTTAAGAGTCTCTGTGCCTTGGCCCTATACGTGGCTAGTGTTGTTTCCTTGAGACAATATACACCATTCATTTGGTTCACCAGTAACTTCGATTCTCCTCTTATTTCAAGACGTGCAGCTCCAGCTTGCTTGTCTAGCAATAATCCCAGTAGAAGGGCTTCATATTCGTTCGAGTTATTGGTGTATTGGTAGTCCAACTTGAATGAATGTGAGAATATTTCACCAGTTGGCGAGACTAGAACAACACCATCTTCTCTGGTATTGTTACTAGGGGTAGCAGAGCCATCGAAGTATAATATCCATGTTTATTCTTAGGCGAGTGAAATGTTTGGGAATTCTCTAGGTACGTCTTCGTGTTTTGTAGTATCATCTTCTCCTGGAAACGCAGTGAGAAGATCTGCGATCGCTTGTCCCTTTATTGCTTTTGATGATACATATGATATGTCAAATTCTGACATTTATAGTAACCATTTTGTTGCTCGTCCTATGAGAGCAGGTTTCAATAATAATTTTTTATGGGATCATCCTTGACCATCAACACTACTCTATCTGCTAATAAACAATGCCGAAGTTTCTGAACGGCATGCACCAAGGATAGACATGCTCTTTCAACTTTAGGGTATCTCAACTTTACGTCTATTAACGTGCGACTGAGATAGTAGATGGGACATTTAGTCCCCATGTCATCTTCTTGAGCAAGTAGGGATCCTATGGCTACTTCACTGGAAGCCGTGTAGAGAAGTAATTGTTTCCCCGAAGTTGGAGATTCATAACAACTGATGATAATAATAATTGTTGAATCTGACGAAACGCGTTTTATTGTGTAGACGACCAGACAAAACTATGCTCTTTCTTTAACAGGGTTGTAAATGAAGCAATAAACTGAGCTAATCCATAAATAAAGCGTCGAATGTATGATACCTTTCCCATGAAGCTTTTGAGTTCCATGACGGTGCGTGGTGGTGGCATGGTGGTGATAGCCTGTGTCTTGGTTAGTCCATCTTGATCCCTTCTGTCGTTACCACGAATCCTAGAAACTTTCTGGAGGATACAACAAAGGCATACTTCAGAGGGTTCATTTTCAAATGGTACTCACATCTCTCGAAAACATGACGTAGGACGTCTGTATGGGATGTTCTGGTTTTGGATTTTACTACTACGTCGTCGACATAGTCTTCTACTTGCTTGTGCATCATGTCATGAAAGATTGTTGTCATGGCCCTTTGGTAAGTAGAACCGACATTCTTCAATCTGAAGGGCATCACCGTATGATATAAATTCCCGAGAGGAGTTCGAAACGCAGTCTTCTCAGCATCATACTCGTACATCTTTATTTGATTGTAGCCACTATAACCGTCAATGAATGAAAACATGTCATGTCCACTGGTAACATCCACGAGCATGTCGATGTTTGGAAGAGGAAAGTCATCTTTGGGATAGGATTTGTTCAGGTTCCTGAAGTCTACACAACATCTTATTTTTCCATTATTTATCTTGACGGGGACAACGTTATCTAACCAGGTGGGGTATTGGATAGGTTTGATGAAGCCTGCTACTAGCAACTTATGAATTTCGATCATGATTTGTTCCTCGACTTTATGTTTGAGATGTTGCTTAACCGGTTTGGCGGCTGGGGCAACGTGTAGATGATGAGTGACCGGTTTGTAATCCAACCTTGGCATTTCTTCATAAGTCCAGGAAAAGACGTCTTGATAAATGTAGTCAATATCGGATTCCGGTTCGTACCGGTCGAGAGCGATACACTGGTACACCTTTGTATCGGGGATATTTCGGTTCAAAATATCGGTCCACATATTTTATACCTATAATTATTATATCAAACATTTTTTCTATATTGGATTCATTAAGATATAAAACTAGTACTTATTTTTCTAAAATACCATAAAAACATGAGTAACAATTGAAAACCCTAGAACAACGATAAGGAAATTCGTTTTTTTTTTTAGATTTTTTTTTGGATTTTTTTCTAATTAAAAACCCAAATGTTGGCCCTAGCGGTCCATTTCGACCATTTCGGTAAAACCGCATCGGTCAATATCGACATATATTTTTGGGCAAAAACCGTTTTACCGGTATAGACTATTTCGTATCGGGTGAGGGCCGACACCGGTAAAACCGGCGATATTTCGGTCGTACCGGCCGAAATTAACTACAGTGGTCTTGATATTCCCTAAGTAGATTGACAAGCCCCACTTTTTCTTCTGGTGACAAGGATGAGCTGATTGAAACTAGTCGTGGACTTTCTTCTATTCCTAGATTGATAGTCTCCAATGTGTCAGCTGTAGCATTTGTGCCGTCTTGTAATTATCGAGACGCATCTTGAACTTCCTCATGATAATGCCCTTCACTGTGACTGCATATCTGTACTGGGGGAGACTCTTTGTAGGCCTCCCCTGTTAATTGCTAACAATGATTGTGCGGGTAGACCACTTTTTCCTTGTCGTCGCAACTAGTCACGAAACTGTGGCTTCTCTTAGCAGGTTACGTATTTGTGACGTTGGAAGTCCCCTGATGGTATCCAGAGGTTCTGGAAGCTGCTCTTGATGACCGGGCTTTTGCGGCAAAGGTCAGCGGTTCGTCTGCTATTGACGCCCAGTCGGGCAACGACGTGCTGTAGATTTTTTTGAACGGTTTGACGAGATCGTACTCTGATTTGAAGAACTCGACATCATATATTGGAGTGTAGGGTGATGGTTACGCCATTATGCGGACGATCTTCCCGTACAGCACTGCTTTCACGCATTTATGATAGGTGGAGAGAACTGCCTTGTTATCGTGTAGCCATGGGTGCCCTAATATCATGTGATATTCAGGTTCTTTTGCAATAACATGGAATTTAACCTTGGATATTATATGACCAGCTTGTAAATTCAAATAAACATGACCATAGGAATTAGTGCACTTACCTTCGAAATCCTTCATCACTATGGGATGTTGTATACTCTGGTTATGAAGGACCTGAGAATCTTTGAGCGTTCTGAGTGTAATAACGTTGGAAGTTTCTCCTGTGTAAATAAGGGCTCTCTTCAATTCGTTTTCTTTGACATGAGATGTGACATACAGGCTCGATTGTGACCTTCTTCAGTCATCATGTATTCTTCGGTGAAGCTGACGTTATTTATAACTGAGTTGTCTGGTATGGTTATCTCTATTTCTATTGGAGATTGGATCAAGTGCGTATCCACGGCTATGTGGTTGACAGCAGCAAAGGTGTCAACACGTTGATCCTTGGAAAAGTGAAGAAGCACGCACATGTTTTCAATTAGAAAAATGGCTTCTTGGTTCACTGGTTTTTCTGTAGTGGTGAAGATCCCGATGTTGTGGGGTAGAGAATCACCAGTAGAGAAATCTGTCCCTGGTCCTGTGAAGCCTGGTCCTCGCTCCAAAGCGCTACGACACCCTACTTATTATATTAATTTGACAAGGGAAGAGAACAGAACACCTATCGTAACTTCTAGTCTTGCTAGAGCACTCGCTTGAGCTGCTTGTCTTTGCATCAATTCAGCCAGGGTGATTGAGGTTTCAACCACATCAGTAGTACTATTGGGGAGAGGTAAGTTGGTGGTGTCATTGACTGCTGGAGAGGGGTTGTGAGCATCACCAATCATATTGACAGGGGGAATGCTAGGATTTGTGGTAATTAAATCTGATCTACGACCAACTATTTTTAGATAGTTGAAGAGTTGGATTCGTGACCGAGATATTCATCTCCCACCGTGGTCGCCAATTGTTAGTACCTAAAAATTGATTCCAGGCAAAACAATGTATAATATAATAACTTTATTTAGATTCGGAAACCAAAATCATACAGAGCCAGCCAAAACCACGATAGTAGGCGTTCCTCCCTGCTTCGGTCACGATGATAGGAAATGGGTTGATCTTAGGTGAGGGAAGCAAAGAAAGTTGAAGGAATTTTGTGTGTTGAATGATATGTAGAGTTGTAGAACTATTGAGAATTGTAAGATTGTTATGATTTAGAAATGGGCTAAGGAGCCTATTTATAATAGTTGGGAACACACATATTTTCCTTGTAAAGTTGTGGGAGTAATGAAGAAATGGATAAGTGGGAATCATGGGGTTAATGGATTAACCGCCTTGGAATCTTCGGGAAACCATGAATCCACTTCTATTAATTACTTCAGTATCACCACTACTCTATAACTTCCAGTTCATGGGGAATTGCTACGCCCACGTTGCTGTAACCGCCACACCAAAACCCATGATTAATTCCACCATGTATCATGATTTGATTTCTCGTAGGAATCGGAGAAGTCGTGGACTCAGGATGGTGCTATAACTAACCATGATTTTACTAGAAAGGCCTATCAAAGTTAAAACCGTAAAAGAAGGAAAATGCCAGCAATGGTGCTGGGGAGAAGGCCAGGGCTAACAAGTTACCGCTGGGGCTAGTGTAGCGCGCGCCGTTGGCCAGCGCTTCCCAGTGCTAAGTTAGCGCTAGAGCTAGCCCAGCGTCAGCGTCCCAGCATTTCCCAGAGTTACCCAGCGTTTCCCAGCATTTCTCAAAGATGAGTTAGTGTTGGAGCTAGCCCAGCGCTTAGGGCGCTATGGCCTGTTTGGTGTGCGTTTTTTTGGCTTTGTGGGCCTTTTGACTTTTTATATTTTTCCTATCCTTTTGGCACATGTGTTTGCTACTCATTGGTATTGAGAGGGTGACTAAGGTTTGCCCAGGCTAGCATTTACTACTACCATGATTATTGGCTATGCACCACAAGATTTGATATTTATTAATATCGTGGCCATGTCTATGGATTGCTTAGAGTTTCTCAAATGTATGAGATTTATTGTTAGCATTTTATGTTTATTTTTATGCAGTGCATACAGAACATTTTCAAGACATTCAGTCGTGGAATTTTTTGCAACTTGAAATTATGTTTGATACGACTCTGCAATAAGATGGTATGCGCCTAATTAGCGTTTTTATTCAGATATCGCTTAGCCTCTATTATGAATGTTCGAAATTTTGTTTAATCAGCGTGTTCTGTCTTATACAAATAGTTCGCATAGATGCATATGAAATAACGAGGATTTAATTGATTACGGCTCTGAAGTTCCACCATCAGTAGACGGACACCTGTCCCGTGTCTTTCCATAGTTTCTACACCTTTCTCATAATTTTATGTTTGCAAACTAACATTTAATTATTTTAATTTTATATAGAACAATTTAATGGCCTATGGCGAATACCAAATGGGGAAAGAAAGGTCATTCACGAGAAAGAATATGGGGTATTGTACAATCGTACTCGGAGGTTGATTGACGATATACTAATGTGTGGTATTCAAGAATATGCATACTAACTCTTATGGAATGCAAGATTGATATACTGTTGATTTTTAAACGTAAACATGACAAGGGTGTCACACTCGTCAAAAATATATTCCTTACTTTCTTACAATAATTGGTAGAATAATGATAAACAGGTTCGTCCCTAAGGGAGAGTTGAGTCAAAATTGTCCATAAATTTATGAAAATAAAACTAATGCAAAAACTACAAAAACAAATAAAAGAATGCGATATGAGGAACATGAATACACGTGAAATCTTCTTCAAAATATGTTACTTAAAAACCCTAGACAAGTTATGTTTACAAAACATATTTATAACTGAGCTATCTGGTATGGTTGTCTCTATTTTCATTGGAGACGGCATCAGGTGCGTATCCGTAGCTATGCAGTTTAGAGCAGCAAAGGTGTCGACACGTTGATCCTTGGAAAAGTGAAGAAGCTCACAAAGGTTTTCAATTAGAAAGATGGCTTTTTGGTTCAATGGTTTTTCTCTAGTGGTGAAGCTCCCAATGTTGTAGGGTGGAAAATCACCTATAGGGAAATCTATAACTGGTCCTGTAAAGCCTGGGCCTCACTCCAAATCGCTATGACACCCTACTTCTTCTATTAACTTGACAAGGGAAGAAAACTGAGCACCTACCTCAACTTCCAGTCTTGCTAGAGTTCTCGCTTGAGCTTCTTGTTTTTGCATCAATTCAGCCAGGGTGATTGAGTCTTCAACCACATCAGTAGTACCATTGGGGAGAGGTAAGTTGGTGGTTCCATCGACTGTTGGATAGGTGTTGTGAGCATCACCAATTATATTGACAGGGGGAATGTTAGGATTTGTGGTAATTGAATCTGACCTAAGACCAACCTTTTTTAGATAATTGAAGAGTTTGATTCGTGATCGAGAGATTGATGTCCCACCGTGGTCGCTAATTGTTAGTACCTAAAAATCGATTCCAGGCAAAACAATGTACAATAAAAGTACTTTATTTAGATTCAGAAACCAAAATCATACAGAGCCAGCCAAAACCACGATAGTAGCCGTTCCTTCTTGCTTCGGTCACGATGAGAGTAAATTGGTTGATCTTAGGGGAGGGAAGCAAAGAAAGTTGAACGAATTCTTTGTGTTGAATGATATGTAGAGTTGTAGAACTATTGAGAGAAATCATGGAGCTTATGAGAATTGTAAGCTTGTTGTGATTTTGAAATGGGCTAAGGAGCCTATTTATAATAGTTCGGAACACACGTATTTTCCTTATAAATTTATGGGAGTGATGAAGAAACAGAGAAGTGGGAATCATGGGGTTAATGGCTTAACCGCCTTGGAATCTTCGGGAAACCATGAATCCCCTTCTCCATTAATTGCTTCAGTCTCACCACTACTCTGTTACTTCCAGTTCATGCGGAATTGCTATGCCCACGTTACTGTAACTGCCAGACCAAAACCCATGATTAATTACCCCATGTAACATGATTTGATTTCTCGTAGGAATCGGAGGATTCGTGGACTCAGGATGGTGCTAGCACTAACCATGATTTTACTAGAAAAGCCTAGCAAAGTTAGCACCGCAAAAGAAGGAAAATGACAGCAATGGTGTTTTGGAGAAGGTCAGGGATAACAAGTTAGCGTTGGGGATTGTGTAGCGCTAGCGCCATTGTCCAGCGCTTCCCAGTGCTAAGTTAGTGCTGGAGCTAGCCCAGCATCAACGTTCCCATCATTTTCCTAGAGTATCCCAGCTTTTCCCAGCATTTCCCAGAGCTGAGTTAGCGCAGGAGCTAGCCCAGCGCTTACGGCGCTATGGCCTGTTTGGCTCGCGCTTTTTTGGATTTGTTGGCCTTTTGACTTTTAGATTTTCCCTACCCTTTTGGCACATATGTGTGCTACTCATTAGTATTGAGAGGGTGACTAAAGTTTGGCCAGTCTAGCATTTACTAGTACCATGATTATTTGCTATGGACCACTAGCTTTGATATTTATTAATGTCGTGGCCATGTATATGGCTTGTTTAGAGTTTCTCAATTGTATGATATTTATTGTTAACATTTTATGCTTATTTTTACGCAATGCATACAGAACATTTTCAAGAGATTCATCCGTGGAAGTTTGGAACTTGAAATTATGTTTGATGCGACTCTGCAATTAGATGGTATGCAGCGTTTTTATTCAGATATGGCTTAGCCTCTATTCTGAATGTTTTGTATAATCAGCGTGTTCTGTCCTATACAAATAGTTCGCATAGATGCATATGAAATAACAAGGATTTAATTGATTATGGATCTGAAATTTCTGTGATACGTATATATGTGAAAAGAGCTACAAGGCTAATTTTGCCAGGAGATGAGTATCCCTTCTCGATTTTCTTGCAGAATGTGGGATAGAAGTAATATTCATAATTCTGATGCTTGTTAGGAAATTATGTATATTTATTTTGCACTTCTGCATCTTGGCGAAAAACAATATTATAAGAGAAGTATTACAATTTTTCTCCTTTGTCAAAATTCCACCATCAAAATACGGACACCTGTCCCGTGTCTTTCCACGGTTTTTTAGACCTTTCTCATAATTTTATGCTTGCAAACTAATATTTAATTCTTTTAATTTCAGCTAGAACGATTTAATGGCCTATGGTGAATACGAAATGGGGAAAGAAAGTTCATTCACAAGAAAGAATATGTGGTATTGTACAATCGTTCTCGGAGGTTCATTGACGATGTATTAATGTGTGATATTCAAGAATATGCATACTAACTCTTATGTAATGCAAGATTGATGTACTGTTATTATTTAATGAAACCAATTTTTTTTTATCTTTCTAAAGCAATCAACGTAATCATGACCAAGGTGTCACACTCGTCAAAATTATATTCCTTACTTTCTTACAATAATTGGTAGAATAATGATAAGCAGGTTCGTTCCTAAGGGAGAGTTGAGTCAAAGTTATCGATAAATTACTAAAAATAAAACTAATGCAAAAACTACGAAAACAAATTAAAGAATGCGATATGAGGATGAGAATGATTAAGGAATCTTTCTCCCCTAGGGAACATGAATACAAGTGAAATCTTCTTAAAAATATGTTTACTAAAAACCCTAGACAAGTTATGTTTACAAAACATATTTATAACTTAGTTGTCTGGTACGGTTGTCTCAATTTCCATTGGAGACGGGATCAGGTGCGTATCCACAACTATGCGATTTAGAGAAGCAAAGGTGTCGACACGTTGATCCTTGGAAAAGTGAAGAAGCTCGCACAGGTTTTCAATTAGAAAAACGGCTTCTTGGTTCACTGGTTTTTCTGTAGTGGTGAAGCTCCCGATGTTGTGGGGTGGAGAATCACCAGTAGAGAAATCTATCCATGGTCCTGTGAAGCCTGGGTCTCGCTCCAAAGCGCTACAACACCCTACTTCTTCTATTAATTTGACAAGGGAACAGAACAGAGCACCTACCGCAACTTCCAGTCTTGCTAAAGTTCTCGCTTGAGCTTCTTGTCTTTGCATTAATTCATCCAGGGTGATTGAGGTTTCAACCACATCAGTAGTACCATTGAGGATATGTAAGTTGGTGGTGCCATTGACTTCTGGAAAGGGGTTGTGAGCATCACCATTGATATTAACAGGGGGAATTTTAGGATTTGTGGTAGTTCAATCTGACCTAAGACCAACCATTTTTAGATAGTTAAAGAGTTGGATTCGTGACCGAGATATTGATCTCCCACCGTGGTCGCTAATCATTAATACCTAAAAATTGATTCTAGGCAAAATAATATACTGTCGAAGTAATTTATTTAGATTCGGAAACCAAAATCGTACAGAGCCAACCTAAACCACGATAATAGCTGTTCCGCCCTGCTTCGGTCACGATGAGAGGAAATGGGTTGATCTTAGGGGAGGGAAGCAAAGAAAGTTGAAGGAATTATGTGTGTTGAATGATATGTAGAGTGGTAGAACTATTGAGAGAAATTACAGAACTTATGATAATTATAAGCTTGTTGTGATTTTGAAATGGGCTAAGGAGCCTATTTTTAATAGTTGGGAACACATGTATTTTCCTTGTAAAGTTGTGGGAGTAATGAAGAAATGGAGAAGTGGGAATCATGGGGTTAATGGCTTAACCGCCTTGGAATCTTCGGGAAACCATAAATCCACTTCTCCATTAATTCTTCAGTCTCACTGCTACTATGTAACTTCAATCTCATGGGGAATCGCTACGCCCACGTTGCTGTAACCGCCACACCAAAACCCATGATTAATTCCCCCATGTATCATGATTTGATTTCTCGTAGGAATCGGAGAAGTCATGGACTCAGGATGGTGCTAGAACTAACCCTGATTTTACTAGAAAGGCCTATCAAAGTTAAAACCGTAAAAGAGGGAAAATGCCAGCAATGGTGCTGGGGAGAAGGCCATGGATAACAAGTTAGCGCTGGGGCTAGTGTAGCGCTAGCGCCGTTGGCCAGCGCTTCCCAGTGCTAAGTTTGCGCTGGAGCTAGCCCAGCGTCAGCGCCGAGCATTTCCCAGAGTTTCCCATCGTTTCCCAGCTTTTCTCAGAGCTGAGTTAGCGCTGGAGATAGCCCATCACTTACGGCGCTATGACCTGTTTGGCACGCGCTTTTTTGGCTTTTTTTCCTTTTGACTTTTTAGTTTTTTCCTAGCCTTTTGGCACATGTGTGTGCTACTCATTGGTATTGAGAGGGTAACTAAAGTTTGCCCAGTCTAGCATTTACTAGTACCATGATTATTTGATATGCACCACTAGCTTTGATATTTATTAATGTCGTGGCTATATTTATGGCTTGTTTAGAGTTTCTCAACTGTATGAGATTTATTGTTAGCATTTTATGCTTATTTGTATGCAGTGCATACAGAACATTTTCAAGAGATTCAGCCGTAGAAGTTTGCAACTTGAAATTATATTTGATGCGACTTTGCAATTAGATGGTATGTACCTAATTAGCATTTTTATTTAGATATGGTTTAGCCTCTATTTTGAATGTTCACAATTTTATATAATCAACGTGTTATGTCTTATACAAATAGTTCGCATAGATGCATATGAAATAACGAGGACTCAATTGATTACGGCTATGAAATTTCTGTGATGTGTATATATTTGAAAAGAGCTACAAGGCTAATTTTGCCAGGAGCTGAGTATCCATTCTCGATTTTCTTGCAGAATGTGGGATAGAAGTAATATTCATAATTCTGATGCTTGTCAGGAAATTATGTATATTTATTTTGCGCTTCTGCAACTTGGCGAAAAGCAATATTACAAGAGAAGTATTACAATTTTTCTCCTTTGTCAAAATTCCACCATCAACAAGTCGGACACCTGTCCCGTGTCTTTCCACGGTTTTTTACACCTTTCTCATAATTTTATGTTTGCAAACTAACATTTAATTCTTTTAATTTCAGCTAGAACGATTTAATGGCCTATGGCAAATACAAAATGGGGAAAGAAAGTTCATTCACGAGAAAGAATATGGGGTATTGTACAATCATGCTCGGAGGTTCATTGATGATGTATTAATGTGTGATATTCAAGAATATGCATACTAACTCTTATGTAATGCAAGATTGATGTACTGTTATTTTCTAATGAAATCAATATTTTTATCTTTCCAAAGCAATCAACGTAAACCTGACCAAGGTGTCACACTCATCAAAAATATATTCCTTACTTTCTTACAATAAGTGGTAGAATAATGATAAGCAGGTTCGTTTCTAAGGGAGAGTGGAGTCAAAGTTATCGATAAATTTCTGAAAATAAAACTAATGCAAAAACCAACGAAAACAAATAAAAGAATGCGATATGAGGATGAGAATGATTAAAGATTCTTCTCCACTAGGGAACATGAATACAAGTGAAATCTTCTTCAAAATATGTTTACTAAAAACCTAGACAAGTTATGAGTTCAACAAGTCCATTAGACTTCAAGGTCACTTCGTAGAATAAGTTATCTGCTAGTTTCTAGCCAATCAACCCACTTTGAATAAACTCTCTAGTGTAACTTTTTTGACCGATATGCACTATGAATCAGGTTTTTTCTCACCACATGTTCGTAAGTTCGACATATTAACTTAGTGTTATCTTTCACACATCAAAGTCCACAACATCCCATTGCAACGTTGATGTTTCGCTACTTTTGATTAAATTACCATAGCAATTACGGATTACGGTTCAAGAATCTAGCTTTGGAATCACAAACAAGATATTCAATTGGCCACTCGAACAACTTTAAAACAATTCTTGGTCATAAATATGGTAAAAGACAAACAATAAAACACTATAGAAAAGAAAGATTAACTTGTAAAATCATATCACATAGTTTTGAAGTATCCCTAACCAAACAAATATTTAGCTATACATATTGGAGTTCATAACAAATAAAAAATTTAACTAAAAACAAAAACTCAAGGAAACCAAAACAAGCAGCAATAGATGGCAGTGGTGGAATGGTGATGCTAGACTGTTGCTTGGCACTGGATGATGGTCTGCTGATGCCTTGGTGCTGTTGTGGAAGACCTATGCAAATTGACTGCAATCTGAATGGTGGATGCGTGAAGTTGGAGCTGAACTGGTGGTGTATGTTTGAGGTGATTGGGCGTGAATGGTAGGGTGGAGAAATCTGGAGGAGGAGAAAATCTCCTCTCTGTTGGAGTGGAGCAATCGTGAGAGGGGTGTATAAGATGTAGATTTCTTTTCATGCTTTTATAGCTTTAATTCCACCTGCAATTTCGAATCCATAGCAAACCCAGTTTCCTATTCAAACTCTAAAATATGTCTTCAATCTACACCATTCACTCACACAATCAAGCGGCAGTAGGGACAGTTTCCTCATTCTTTTTCTATTTTTCCGGCAGCAAACTCTTTCCAACTTCTACAATACAACACCCTGACTTCTCGGCCAAACTTTGCTCAAAACTCGAACTCGAATTCCCTGCAACCCATCTTTAAACCTTCTCAAACACTCACCAGAACCATGGTCTAACTGTCGAAAATACTGGTTCAGGCAATTGAACTTGAATCTGCCAAAACTAGTCGCTTAGACATTTCTACAAGCACATTGTGTGCGTGCTGCTAACTAATGAGAGCTGTGTAATGGCTATAAGAAGCTCCACTAATTCATTCCTTCCCTGCAAGACAATTCAAACCCAACATCCACAAACCATTCAATCATGCAAAACAATTCAAATAATTCAATTCAGTTCTCATTCAATCTTCATGGCAGAGAACCCTTTTCCTTCGAACGGCAGTAAATACCTTCTACCTGTTCTGTTGCTTGTCTTGATTTCAAGATAACACATCGAGCATACCCACAGACATCAACCTCTTCCCTGAATTCTCTTCATGAATTCCCAACCACAACATCTTAATCTCACTGTTTCCGAACCATGAATCAATTTGTTCTTCATTTTTTCTTGCTGATGCTCTGTCGTTCAGTTTCAACCTCTTCTTCTCTGGATTCTCGGTTTCAAGTGAACTATCAGTGACCCACTCCTCTGTTGCTCTTTTGTAATCTAAATTCAGGTGAAACCCATCTTCTTTCCTGACTCATAGCTCAACTCCGCCGGAGTGAAGGACTTGGTAGCAACGGCAGAGAAGCTGGAGCCACAGAACTTTTCGTAAATTGAAACAAGAAATGAGTCTCTGTTTTCTGGCAGCATTGGGTTCTAAAGAAACTAGTTTTCTTCCTTGCTAGCACTTCACGTGCCAGGCACACATATTTGGATACAGGCTTCTATAATGGACTATGTTGATAGTCTTATTGGCTGCTAGTTCACACGGCCTCCGTAAAGCCTACAAGCTTTTTATCTTGGGAAATTTGCTAACTAGTCCAAAAAACCCGGACCGTGTTAACTATTAGTCCACCCAAGAAATCCACTTTAATCATAGGTCCAAAAACCATTTGAAAACTCCCAATTACGATTTTGCCCATCATGTGTACTGTTCACAGCTCACATGTGAACCACGTAGCACACGTCCGCCATTAATTCTTTCTAATTCTCTTTTCTTAAAATCAAAACCAAAACATAATCATTTATCAGATCTGATTCTCTCTTTAAATCATCAAACAAAAAAACAAAAGCAAAATCGTCAAATAAAAACGAAATCAAAATCATAAAAAAACCCAAAAAAGATTAAAAGAATAATAAGAGAAGAAGTAGTAGAAGAAGAAAATAGTATTCCTGCACTACCAACAAAAGAGAAGAAGAAAAGAAGTAGTAGAAAAACAAAAGAAGAAGAAGATCTCTATTAATCACCAAAAACACTACATATTGATCATTTAGTACATATTGATCCTTCAATACATATTGATATGCACCGAAGGGAAAAGTGTATGATCCCACGGTACATATTGATCCAACAATACATATTGATATGTACCAATACATATTGGTATGTACTGAAGGAAAAAGTGTATGATCCCACAGTACATATTCATATGTACTGAAGGAAAATAGGTATTGAAGGAAAATGTGTATGATCCCACAGTACATATTGGTATATACTGAAAAAATAGGGTATTGAAGGAAAAAATATATGATCTCATAGTACATATTGATCCAAAAGTATATATTGATATGTACTGAAGGAAAATCTGCACCGAAGGAAAAAATAAATGATCTAACAGTACATATCAATATGTACTGAATGAAAAGTACATATTAAACCATGATTTGAAAAAAAAAAAAAAAGTAAACCAAATAAAAATAACATCATATCGATTAAACCATGTCACTTTAAGAGACAACCCTCGTCTTTCAATATTGAGCATCAAATCCAGATGAAAAACAAGATTAAAAAATATAAATCAAAACCCAAAATTAATGAATTTATATCTTTTTCTTCTCTTTTTCTTCATGGATCTATTCGTGAATCTTCTTCTTCTTTATTTACTTCACTTCTTTACCATCACTTATTATAAAACATACCTGGATTGGATGGAGATGAAGGTGATTATAGAGCACTAAAACGATCTTCAAACAAAACCCTAAAAACACTAGCAGAGAAGAAAAATGGATCTGAAATTTTAGAAAGATTGAGCTGATTGAAGTAGTTTCTCTGGTTTTTATTCATCAATCCCCATCAGTAGCAGTAATCAATGATTTTCAAAATAATATTTAAATTCCTAGAGCACCAGCACCAGTAGAGAGAAAAACAGATCCGAGCTACCAAAAAACAAAAGCAGAGAGAGAAAAAAAGGAATCTCAAAATTGTTTTGAAACGAAAGTTTGATTTTCTCTGTTATGCTAGAGACGAAAGGGGTATTTATGAGATATTGAAATTCTGTTTTTCATTGTTCTCACGTGAATTGGACGTGTGAGTAAGAAAACTAATCCAAAAACTTGTTTTTGGATTAATGGTTAAACCGGATTTTGGGATAGGATTAGAGGTTAAACGGGTCTCTAATATAGGATTATCTAGTAATTCCTAGTTTTATCTTTCAAACATTTATTGTTCCCTATGTAAGCTTCCTGGAAGTTCCCATCCACAATTTGGCTCCAAGAGTAAAGACTCGCGGTTACAGTGTGGTCTACATCCTTTGCCTCTTTCTCAAATCTAGAGAATCGCAATTAGTTTGGTTTCTCGTCTTATGTTGTAATTCAAGTCATAGTACCTAAAATATGAAAAACAAGCGTAATACATAATTAATACATGAAAATTAGCTAACAAAAGTATAAGAAAATGATAATCAAATAATGTATTTTAGGCTCTTATCAAAACATAATAATCACCATTTTCTGGAAATGGAGTCCTCATGGTCGATACTAATAGACCATGACGACTCAAGATGTCAAATTTTGGGTTTTCCTGGAAGTTTTGGTGTGCTAGGATCGTATCGGTTAAAACCATATACTATGACGACTTATAGCTGTCATTATTCGGTGAATCAGAGTCGTCATGGTCGATACCTATAAACCATGACGACCCTAACTGTTAAATTTTGGGTTTTTCCTAGATGTTTTGGTGTGCTAGGGTCGTATCGGTTAAAACCATATGCCATGACGACTCATAGATACCATTATTTGGTGAGTTGGAGTCGTCATGATCGATACCTATAAACCATGATGACCCTAGCTGCTAAATTTTGGGTTCTTCCTGAATATTTTGGTGTGCTAGGTTCGAATTGGTTAAAATATATACCATGACGACT
Organism: Papaver californicum; assembly: GCA_023531435.1. Taxonomy (NCBI): domain Eukaryota; kingdom Viridiplantae; phylum Streptophyta; class Magnoliopsida; order Ranunculales; family Papaveraceae; genus Papaver; species Papaver californicum. Next base: position 2,621,517 of record JAJJMC010006585.1, read on the forward strand.
CATAGCAGCCAAATGTTTTTCACCTAGAGTCGTCATGGTCGATACCGGTATACCATGACGACTTTTACCCTGAAAATTCTCAACAAACCTGTCAGGGTTGGAGTTGTCAACCTATTATATTTGACCATGAAGACTCTTGCTCTAGGAAATGATTTACTTACTCGTCAGAGTAAGAGTCTTCAACCTGCTAAAATTTACCATGACGACTCTTTCTCTAGGAAAAGACTTAACTAGTCAGAAAACTAAAGTTTTCATGGTTGATTCATATAGACCATGACGACACCAACAATTATTTAAGGCATAAACTACTTCAAACTTACGAAATAACAATGTTTTAATAAACCATTCAAACCAATCCACTACCACACCTACTATATAAAATTAAGGTGTACCTAAGAAAGACAAAGAAACATGAGTTCAAGCCTACTAAGAAAATATAAACTAACTAGATCCATATAAACTTAGATTCCACATATCCTCAACCACGAACCCGGACTCGTTAACTTCCTTGACTAGATAATCTTCTGCCTTGCTTAGAAGGTCTTTGACTTCCACAACCTCGTTGAGCATCTCCTTGGCTTCCTTCGCTTAGTTCAGCACCTTCGCCTATTTTAACATCTCCTTGGCTTTTTCTTCCTATGGATTCAGCACCTTCTTGGATTACTTGGCTAGAACTTTTTCGAGACCTCTTACTTTAACGACTCAGATAAGTAAAAAAAAATTCCCCCACCGGGGTTTTCAATGTGTGTGAAGTAGCTAACTGATCGACCTTGTTGGGTCAACATATCTCCCTTGTCCTTCGAGCAACACATTCCCTTGATGGGAATCTTCAATTGTTCCCTCTATTTGCAATCATATTGCAATCGAGGTTAATATACTTATAAGTATATATATATAAGAAAAAAAGAACAAGATAGAAAAAAAATACTTACGACAATCTTAAGAATGCTAGAATCATCTCTGGTGTCGTATGTAGAAGTAGAATCTTTGTTTTTATTCCATACGCAATGATTAACAGGATCTATCCGTATCACACAACCATGGAAGAAGTCTTAGTACCATTCCAAGTAATCTGACTTTTCCTTGTAACCATCATTCACATGCTCCCATAAAAAGATGTCTACCTTGCTATCATTCCTATTATGCCAATGACTGGTTGCCGGTTAAGGTTCATAAACTACATCAAGCTTAGAAATATCAACATTGCATTTGTTCTTTTCAGTTGGAATTCTGGTATATAATCCTCATCAGGTGATTCTTGAATATACCCAAGCTGTCGCATTACTCTCAACGGATCATACATTGAGTATCCGGTAGGGTGAAACAAAGGGCCATAGTAAAATATGACATCTTGTATTCTATCAACTTTATATACCTATAAGGATCAAAGATTACATCTTGGGATATGATGTTGTCCAATTTTTATCGCATGTCTAACAACATGGACTTACGAAACTTTTCCTGGCCCCAATGAACAAGTATTTTGTTCCTTTTGGTTATGCACTGGTCCATTCCTTATTTACTTTGACGTATTCGTTTTCTTTGAATAATGAAGGAAAATGTTCGTAAACCCACACCTACACAAACATCAAAATAATAAAAAAGGTATTCATCAAACAAAATATTGAAAATAATAATTTATCCAACAAACAAATATGATCACTTCAATTACATGTAATAGACTTGTATTCTCGTTGATTTGGGAAGTTCGTTCCCTAAATGCCTTTGTTAGATGTCTATTCAAGTGTGTTATTACGACAGTCCCCCAATATCACTTACTCACCTCTTCCAAAGGATGCAAAAGCTGGAGATAGTTGACGCTGACCTTGTTTCCTTTGCTGTCGGGAAACAAACAAGTCCCTGACACGTACAACAGATAAACGGCCGTGTAGCATGAACTTCAACATCAGAGAGGGGACCATTATCTTTTTTTTTCGGACCCATCATATGTGTCCCTGAATTCCACAAGATAGAACTCTCTCTTTGGGTACTTTTTTCCCATGACGAACTTGGACTGTGTCATCTTTGTATCCCAACTAAACAACTCCTTGGCCAATTCTTATATTTTACTCCAAGGAAGGTTTTTCTTGAATTTGTCTCAAGTGGATTTTCTTTCGACCTGGAGCCCTAAAATCTGTTATGCATCGTGAGGAGTAAATGATATATCTCCAAATGAGAATTGGAAGGTATCGACTTCACATAAACCTCTCATAAAATCAAGATATCGCGACCTTGTCATACCCAATCACAGAGTTCTGTATGACATGATACAAACCCGAATTTCTGATTAACTCTCTAAATGTTGGACATTCTCCTTATAGTTTCCAATACTCTATTTTTTCATACGAAGACCGACATCTAAAAATACATAAGGCATTCTTATGATCCTACAAAATAGAGGAAAAATAGAAAGAAAAAACACAATCAAAAACAAATTAACAACAACTAGTCAAATAACAAACAAAGTTGAGATTGTTACGATGGTCTCATAGATGGTACGGTCCCACGATCTAGGATATCCAAATAGAACTTTTACTTCATATTTAGGTAACCCTCTAGCTTTCCCATTGCGAAGACGTTCCAAGTGCAAGTGGGAGGCGTGAATGTGCCTCGCGCTATGTTGATTTTGGACTTTTCCCTTTCCCTTGTCCTCCTATTGCACCTTCTTTTCTTCCTCATCCTCCTCCTCTTTTACCTCCTCCTCATCGTCACCACCACCACCAGTATTACTATAAAGACCCTCCAAGCAGGTCATTGCCATTTGAATGGTCAAGTAACATTAATGTTGTGTGTGATTCAATTAATTAAATTGAACACCAATGATGGTTATTAGTAAAATAATAATTTTGATATAAAATTAGTATCACTAGATAGATCTCAGAAAAATATATAAAACTGACCAGTAGGTCACGTTATTCGGATATCGAATGAGCTAGAAACGAGTCATACGAAACTGGCATGCAAACTATTTGACCAAAATTAACTATGTTGACTGTGGAAATTACTTAACTGCTCTTAAGAGATAATCTCTTATGAATTTGGATTACACCAAATTTTTTAATCTATTATATACTCCCTCTGTTTCTAGAAAAGTGTTACTATCTTTCAGTTTAGGCTAAACTGAAAAAGTGATAGTAACACTTTTATAGAAACAGAGGAAGTATTACTTATTTTTATAAGTGTATGTAACACCTTTCCCTTACACTTGTCAAGCTTATCATTAATTAGGGTTTATTTATTAAATAAATGTATATTAGTATCTATGAAGCTAAATAGTTTTTGCTATTGTCTGTAAATATATATTAGTATCTATGAGGCTGGATAGTTTTTGCTATTGTTTGTTTGGTTAACTCAAATTGTTTGGAGGATTAGTTCTCTAGAAAATTGTACAACAAATTAACTAAAGAAAGAAGTACAGAAAGAAACAAACCAAAAAAAAAAAAACTTAATGTTTAGAAGATAGTGGAGACGTTTGGTTGAGATAAAGATGGTGGCTTAATTTATGAAATTAACTTGATAGAAACATTAGAGAATGTGTAGATGATCATGAATAACCAGAAATAGGGTTGTGAATGAATTTGGACTTCTTCGCATCAAAGGTAATTATGTTCTTATAAATATTAATATATTTTAAATTGTTCTACATATGGATTTATTAGCTTCTGTTAATTCAAATTATGATGTGTGTGATATCATTTTATTAAGCTAGCTATTTATTTAGTTAGTTAGTTTGGAATTTGGTAAATACGTACAAAATGAAACAAACAGAGAGCTCATGAACTCGAACAATTATCTAGAGAAAGAAATTGTTAATGGAAGTAATTAGTGGAGTAAAAATGATTAGGTCTAGTCAAGCTTCTGTTAGATGTCAATCTTTTCTTTTATTTGTCCAAGTGAAACTGTATCCCAAGTGGCCCAAATCTTGCAGATCTTGCTAGCGTTGTTTTGATCTTATCTGCCTTACCCTTGTTGAAAGGTCCAATTCCTCTCTTTTCTTGTTGATGTAAAGTGAGGTTAAGATCTCATATTACAAACTATTCATTGTTGAAAGTGTTTGATACCTCTGAAATATACTTCCATAGCTTCTCAATGTGTAGCCAATTAACATGACTATACACACATGATATCGTAATTTCTTTCTCATTCATTGGGTTAGTAATATGGGTTTATCAAGCTTTCAAAAGAAATTCATATCTTGATTTGGTTTCTTTGTTTCCAAGTCCAATTGGGTCAACAATGAGCCAATGTTTATAACCCAATCTCATAATGTAATTAGAAACATATTCACATATATTTTTTGTTTCAGGAAAAACAGAATGCCTGGATCATTCATGTTGACAATATCCCTTAGATATGTTGGGTTGTATCTTTTTGAGTCATTGACAATTCCAGACTAGGATTTCAAGGTTTCCAGCATGGTGTCTAAAGTGATTGTTATGATGATGAAACTTAAAGCAAGTTATTCTTGCATATTGGTAATAATTAAAGGTATACAACATAGATAAAAGTGGTTGTAAAGAGCATGCATCCAATGAAAGAAACCATATGAGTTGAGATGTGTTGTGTAGGATAACTTATACCCATGTGGAAGTGGATTATTGTTGTTGTCATTAGATGAAACATTCACCTCTCTAATTGATTATCACTGCTAGCGCTCTGGAGAGGATCAGTTGCCGGATAAATAAGAGTTACTGGTCTCAAACACAGTATTGAGATTAATGTTATGATTTGTTGGGTTTCATGCTCTTTTGGTGTGTTTCAGTTGAGTAAATAATGAGACATCATGCAACACATTTGCTGCTTCAAAATTTATATCTATGTTGTTCCTTGTTGGTTTCTAGACGGTTCAAACCCTTGTTCAATTATATCAGCTCTGATTCGTAGTGTCAAGGGATTCCAATTTATGATGTAATGATGATGTACTAGTAATATGAACAAAAATTACCAGGTCAAGATGAATAAAAAAGATAATAAACTATCACATTACTAACCCAATGAGGGGAAAAGAAATTATTGTATCATGTGTGTATGGTCCTGTTAATTAGTAACACAAAGAGAAGTTTTGGAAGTACATTTCAGATGTAGCAAGCACTTGCAAGTTTTTTTTAAAAAAACTCTTATCTTGAATTGGTTTCCCTGTTTCCAAGAAACAACTAATCCACTAGTCCTGGGTCAACAATTAGCCAATGTTTATAACCCAATCTCACAGTGCAATTAACAACATATTCACCTATATTTTTGTTTCAGAAAGAAACATAATGTATGGATCATTCATATTGACATTATCCCTCAGATAATATTGGGTTGTATCTTTTTGAGTCCTTGGAAATTCCAAGGAAATATTTTTCTAGCATGGTGTCTAAAGTGGTTGTTATGCAGATGAAACTTAAAGCATGTTATTCTAGCATTTTCCATAATTAAGGTACACAACATATGAAAAAGTGTTGTAAAGAGTATGCATCGAATGAAAGAAATTGTATGAGTTGAGATACGTTGTGTAGGATACATGATACCCATGTGGAAGTGGATTATTGTTGTTGACATTTGATGGAGTAATTACCCTCTCTGATTAATTATTATTGTTGGTGCTCTGGAGCGGGGCAGTATTGCCGGATAAAAAAGAGTTACTCGTCTCAAAGGCACTGTTGATATTAATGTTACAAGTTTTTGAGTTTCCTTCTTGTAGTAACATAAAATCCTTCAGCTCAACATATATGAATCTAACTACACAAATAAGAATATAATATAAGAACTAATGAGATAAAACATATAAGTAAAGACGTGAAAGATAATGACACACCGAGATTTCACGTGATTCGGCTGTTAAATAAACCTACATCCATAGGATTTGTAATTATGAACGATACAAGATAAAGTTGGGTCCTAGATTACAAATATTGATACGATTTCTCTCTCAAATGATCTTGCAAATATGGTTTATATATGCTCTCGAACACTAGATTTTGGGTCTTTTCTCTCTCTTTTTCATCCTGCCTTGGATGTGAATATTTGGTCTCCTTTTATGTCCCACGCGTGATAACGAATAACATTTGTATCCTTGATCTCAGACTCGACTTTAATCATCTCGCTCAACCAACCCGACCAGTCATATCCCTCTTTGACACGTCCCTAGCTACTTGGTCTTCTACTAGTTGACTAGTCTGACTCCTCATGTAATGCTCTTAACACTCTCTTTAATCCCCACCGTTCCCTTTCACCTTATTTTATACGTGTCTTCGTCTCTTTATCTTGGTAGATATCTCGATTGTAGTGAGCATGTGGGTGAGATGATCCTGTACTTTTTCACATACATCTTAATACCTTGTTCCTGTCTCGGACATTCTCCACGCGTACTACAGATTTTCTTCCCTCATATTTTACCTATTTTCTTCCCATCGGAACAAGGGTATGATGGAAAGAAAACTTTCCTTGTTAGATGTGAATAGTTACATCCTACTTTCTCGTCACATACTTCCCTCGCTTGGTGACCATATAACCCAAAAATTTGCCTACTGTCACTCCAAATGCACAATTGACAAGATTTATCTTCATGTTGAATTTTCTGAGCTGTATGAAAATATTCATTAAGTCATGTATATGGATTTCTTTCTTTTTGCTTTTTACAAGCACATCATCCACGTAGACTTCAGGGGTTTTGTGAATCCACTTATCAAACATATCTTCCACCATTTTCTGATATGTTGCTCCTGCATTTTTTAGTCTGAATGGCATCCGAGTGTAGCAGTATAAATCCATTGGTGTAAGAAATCCGTGTTTTCCTGATCTTCTACGACAAGCATGATTTGATTATATCCAGAATATCCATCCATGAGTAAGAACAATTCATTTCCCGAGGTCGGATCTACCAGCTGATCCAAACTTGGTAAGGGAAAACTATCAGATCGCTGAAGTTGATAATATCCAAACTCATTTGTTCTTTTTTGGAACAATTACCATGTTATATATCCACTGTGGGTAGGTTGCTTTCCTAATTATTCCTTCCTCCTTCATCTTCGCCAATTCCTTTTCAACTGTATCATGATGTGCTAATACGACTCTTTGTATCCTTTGTTTAAATGGTTTAGCCTTTCGATCGATTTTGAGGTGATGGCATGCGACTTTTGGGTCAATCCCAGACATTCACTCATTTTCCATGTGAAAACATCAACGAACTATCTTAAAAAAATTGACTAGCTCTTCTTTTTGTTTTTTCCCTAACAATGTCCCAATCTGGATCATTTTAGGCTTTTCATCTGTTCCAATGTTTATTTTTTGAGTCGGTTCTGCTGCGGAAAATGTTGGTTTTGGATCCCCCATCGGAGTCGCATTTGGTAATTTTTATGCAATATCGGGTAAATTTAACTCGCTTACTTTTTCTCCTATTAAAACTTCTTTGCATTCCTTCCTGAATTCTCCATGCTTGTTGTAGTACTCTTATCTTTCCTTGATGACATTCACCCTTTCTTGGGTTTGCTTTACGTCTGTCTTGATACAGTCACGTGTATCCTTCGAATCTACCAATATTTCTAGTATTCCCTACGGTGAAGGGAACCGAATTTGTTGGTGATATGTTGATGCGATTCCTTTGATCCCATGAATCCATGGTCTTCCAATAATGGCTTGATATGGTAACATTTTGTCCACCATGCAGAAAGTTGTGGTTACAACCAAGCTTCGGACATGGATATTCAAAGTGATTTCACCATTGGGCTTCGAAATGAAGCCATTGAAGCCATATATATTGTAGGTTGATGTGATTATTAAGTTTATACCACAAGAGCACAACTGTCGATAAGAAAGTATGCAAGCACGGTTTCCACATAGATTTCAAAAATTGTAATTCCTAGTTTTTAATTAAATAATATGCTAATAACAAAAAAAATATTTTTGATGAATAAATTAAATAAATAAAAAGATAAAATAAATATACAACTTTAATCAACCACGAAGAGAAGAAGCTAGGGTTTCAGATTCCACTATTTCTGATGTTTGTAAAATTAAAATTATAATATCTCAAACAATTACTCTTAAAATACTCAAAACCATATTGAACCCAATCTCATGTTTTGGAAGATAAAATATTTAAAATTAATTATACGACTTTCGTCGTTGCACAAAAAATATAACCTCATTCGCTTATAAAAGACCAACAGTTTTAAAACCGTCCAGAACAATTAAAATGAAGCATGTTAGAAGAGAAATTATTAGTCATGAATATCACAAAAAATAATATAAATATGTCTAAGAAATTAAATATTAAAAATATATATCAAAAATATTTTCCTTTTCCACCCTAGTTGAGGAGTTAAGCTAGTCATAGCAATTGAAGCACAAGAGAGTTGAAAAAAGGTGTCATTTTATTACTTTTATAAAGATTTACAAGAAAGTACTGACCATTCGTGCCGTTGAAATATTAAAAGCTATTAAATTGACTAACGAGTTAACGACACCTTTAATTTGCAGTAAAACACGCACAAACTTTCTGTGTATTAAAACCATGATTGTTGCTGGAAATTTTGAAGAAACCATCGCAGAAGATGTTGAATTGACGACGGTTTCAGCGACAGTTCTCAACTGACTTTCGTTATTCCTCTTCTTCTTCATCCTCTACTCGACCTGGTTTGCAGAGAACAATTCCGAAATTTGTTTCGTTTGTTTCTGGCCAAGCCATCCTCCCTCTCAATTGATCTCCTTGACTCCTATTTATAATGCATCAACCAAATATCCTTCAAATCTTCTCATTCAATCTCGGCAGATCCTTTTTTAATGAGAATAATCTCTGGAATAAGATCTTGACTTTCTTTCTCGATCAATCTTTTTCTTTTAACGCTGCTTTGTTGTTTGTTCCAATAACATCGAGAAGAATGGAAACAAAATCATATGTTTTGAGAAAGAAATATCAATTGGTAATCTATTTTGATTTTGTTGTTTTGTTTAAACCGTGAATTCATGTGAATCTGTTTCCTTTAAATGACCCAAATACTCGTGATACGGCTTCTTAAGGAGGTAAATCTTTCTTATTATAAAAAAGATTTTTTTTGTATCAATCCATCCCGAGAATAGCTGATTTTTCCCCTTTTCGTACAACTATCTATGTCGGAATCAACATGTTTAAACCGTATACGTCTTTTTTAATTGAGGCAAGATTATATCTTGCCTTGACGCCCAAAATTTCCTCCAATATCTCAATCAAACTCTTCACAGTTTTGGAAAAAAATATTCCAGCAAATATTTGGTTTTTGAATTTGAGAAGAAGAGATGGGTACCTTTAACCAACTTGTGGGTGCCTTTATCCAAATGCTTGGGGTGCCTTTATCAATTCCTCTCGGGTGCCTTTAACACTTTTTAGCCGTTTTTTTCACGATTATTTATTCTTCCAAAAATACCTACAAACAATTATAATAAATTATTAATACAAAAAATTGATTAAAAATGATATAAATATGAGCTCAATTACACAAAATTGTGTCTATCATAGGTTGAAGGAACAAGATCCTCATCAGAGAATTCCATTCTCTAAAAAATATCGTAGAACGAGATATCCACCAAACTTCCTCCATTGACGAGTGTCTTGGTAACTGCCCATTTTTCAATTCTTAGTATGATTAACATATGATCATTGTGGTTCTTGCCATTGAGAGGAGCATCTTGTGTCAATTTTTTTTTTTGGTTGCATCATCCAGTTTTCCGTTGGTGGCTTTATTGCAACACTGTAAATTTCTCTTCCTTCCCGGCTTCGCTTGTGAATTCGAGACAATATCTTCTCGTGGAAGTCATACTCCGAAGTATATAAATGTATTATGGAGTTGTTCAGGTATTGGACTCCTGACTCGATCACGATCTCATGAACTGCTGGTTCTCCTGTGTATCCGGCTTTCTGTGGTATCTCGACGAACTCGTACAACTTTCTGTTATCAATTGCATCTTGAATCATAAACTGTAGACTTTTGCATCAGTCGGTAGTATGACCTCGGTATCGATGATATGCACAATATTCTTCACTGTCGGTGCTAACGCGAGGTTGAGTGCCTCTGTTTGGCGGGTAGTTGACTTTGTATCCCCTCTTTACAATCTCATGAAATGCCTCATTCATGGGTACGTTGAGTTTTGTGAAGGTTCGATTCTCGAACTTTCCTTTCTTGATATCTGGATTCCATCCTTTGTATTCATTGTTCTTTTTTTTTTGCAGTGCTGCCTGCTTATCCTGTTGACTAGGTTGTTGATGATATGTTATCCATTTTGGGGCCTCGTATGGTGCCATGGTATGGATACCTCTCGGTGCAGATACTGTTGGACAACTTTCTTGAATCTCTTCCAGTTTGACATGATGTTCTTGGAGCGCTCGTAGCTCGTTCATTGTTATTGGTGGGTATCAAACATTGCTACGAAGATCGGGTCGGTCTTATTTAACGAGTGTGAGAACCCAAATATCTGCATTTCTACTAAGACTTTCCCGATCTCCAAACACAACTTTCTCCATCTGAACACCAAAGACTTTAGCGAATATCAAGGTCTTCTATTGATAGCGAAAATTTTATCCAGCCCAGGACGAGTGCAATGGCTATACATGCAGGCTTTAAAAAATGCTCGAGAAAGCTCTCTGAAGTTGCTGATTGATCCTTCTGGTAAAGCATCGTACCAGGCCAAAGCTTCTCCACTTAAACTTGCAGGAAAATACTTGCATATAACCACATTATAATCTTCCTATGCCAAGAGAGATAACCTATAAGATTCATGTTGAACATCATCTTTGCTTTCAGAGGTTATTAGTTCTATTAATATTTTTTTCTCTGGGTTTTATATATTCTCTGAAGTTAGTAGGAGTTTACGGGTTAATCTTAATCTTGGAAGAAAGTCCATAAAAGTTCTGTGGTCTGTGAACAAGATCTTGTGATAAAATATATGGAAGATTTTTAATGGTGAATCTTAAACCTAAATCAATAAGTACTATACAGAAAATTATGTTGTAAACAACCTAATACAATTTGTATCAAGCTAGTCGATCAATTTCAATCATAGTAAAGAAAACACAAATAACACAAGATTGGAATGATTTATAAGATAACAAAAAAAATAAAATAATACAAACTTTATGAAGTTGTTTGTTATTGTATCCTAGTTTGATTAGTCTAACAAAATTTTTCGTTAATCACATATCCTCACTGATAAAAACAAATACAAAACTATAATATAACTAGTAAAATGAAGACTATCACTCATGTTCGAGATGAGAACAAAATAGGGCATGCAATTAATTGTGTAATCCTTGTTTGTTCATGTTTATCCCCAATCTGAAAAAAAAAAAAGATCGGAGACGAAGAATAAACTGATCTGGGTAACGAGTCGTCTATGAAAACCAAATGGTACATGTGAAATCTAGAAAATCAGGGTCGTCTTTCTATTGTGATCCGATGCTCACAGATCATTGTTAGATCTTGTCAAATAGAAGGATGTTAACGGATCCTTTCTCTTTAGTTTTTACATATATGCTTTTAATGTTTCCGAACCAGAAGTTGGTGAGAAGATATTCAAGAATTAACTGATGTCATTTTTAACTTACGCTAAAATGTGATGGATGTCGAACATCTTTTGAACTATCCTAACGAGAATGATGCAATTATAAATCGCCTACGGACGAATAAATTATCGAGTCAGTAATAAATGATGAGAATAATCTTGAACTAGACGATATTAACATCATATCAAAAAATTAAGAATGAGATCCATTTTTGTTTTGGTGGAAGGAAAAGTATTTTGAGAAGACATGACCTCATATACGAATATTGTTGATTGAATGAAATATTTTGATTTATTTATATAACTTTTTATATAAAATTTAATGATTATTTTAAAAAAATTATTCAGGACCAAAAAAATTATTTATTCAACTAGATTGTTTATTTATCGAGGTTAGACGGTCTATGTTTTTCCATATTGGTTTCTTACGGTGCAAACCCTTGTTCTATTATATCAGCTCCGATTCGTAGTGTCAAGGGATTCGATGTAATGATGACGTAATAATGATGAACAAAAGAGGTCGGTATGTAATAAAAAGGTTTTAGTTGGTTTAGTTGCAGCCACAATTCAATAATAATCGATCTGACCCATCGAATCAACTACAAACCCCGAAAGGTACTCAACACAAAGCAGATATCAATTCCATACTATACTCCTATGGATAGACACAGAGGAAAACTGTAGTGCGTAGTTATTAGTAGAAAGAGAGAGAGAAGACAATGGTGTCCGTAAATGCAAAACCAGGTGAAACTGGTTTCTATTTGGACCCTAGTAGTATGGGTGTGACTGCTATACAAGGAATTGGTTCTTCTTCTTCAATAGCAGCAGCAGCAGCAGGAGCAACACCTACATCTTCATCAGAAGATTTATCAAAGAAGATAAGAAAATCCTACACAATTACTAAATCCAGAGAGAGCTGGACTGAACAAGAGCATGACAAATTTCTTGAAGCCTTACAACTGTAAGTTGATATTTTCTTAGTTCAATTCATTTTGTTTCCAGAATTATAATTCCTTTAAAAAATATTCATTTCTTCCTCTCTATTAATAATTTGGGTAAAGCTTCAAAAGACCCAATCGACTGTTCAAAACGGAACTTATGAAACCAGATTAGAAATAGTTGAAAATTTATGAACCTTTTGACTAACTGTGGTTTAATACACTAATTTTGGGGATGTAGTCGAAATTTTTTAACTGGGTACAATGAAATCAGTTCTTTAAGGAGTTCAAAATTCTTTCATTTACCAGAAATTGATTTTGATAGGGTTGATATGAGTCATATGACACGCATCGGTTTGGTATTCTGAAACTCTTATTACCAGATAGCACAATAGAGCGAGTTTTCGGATTAAGAGTTGGTATACTTTTTGTGAAAATGAGTATGTTATCTGATTTTATTTTATTTTATTTTAGGAGAGTCACTAATTATTTAATATACCTCAAGGGGAGTCATGACCTACAGGAGAGTCACTAAATATACTAATTGTTTACCAAAACCAAGATGATTAGATGCACCATCTGTGTTTAACTTGGTATAACCATTAGGTGGACAGTCCCATGTTACAGTAATCAGCTGCTTAAAGTGAGTTGAACATGAAACGTGAGATGTATGGGTCTGGAATTCCAGTGCTCTGTGTACTGCCATAGTAATCACAGCTAGGGAGGGAGTTAGGCAGAACATTTCGAAAAACAGTAGCGTTCCAGATTTCTCACAGGATGAAAGGGAAAATACCATCCTTAAGAGACTTGTGATTTGGTGGGAATATGCCAACATTGTTAAGAATCCATTTGAGGTTAACATGATCTCCTAAGAGAGAACATTGCCAATGTTGCTGTGCCCATTGCCAATGTTGCTGTGCCCATTGCCAAATCTCCATTGTCCAAGGACACTGAATAAACAAATGCTCAATAGTCTCTTGGTCTGAATGGCAAATAGGACATGTATCAGATATAGCCAGTCCTCTCTGACATAAGTTATCTCTGACCAGAGTTTTCCTATGACTAAGCAGCCACAAAAAGTACTTAATATGTGAAGGAATAGGAAAACGCCTGAGCTTAGTTCATTGCCTATTTCCAGCAAGATCCCCAAAATGGTATAGAGAATGTAATACAGCTGCTGATATTTTGGCTAAGAAAGCAGCTAATGAAAATCTAATTGACGAATGGATCAATACACCTCCTCTTTTTTGGTGTCTGTTTTGTTGGGGAACTGTAGGGAAAGGGCTTTTCCGCGTTATCTAGAGCCAATTAGTTTCTTGTGAACATAAGCAGTTCCCCAAAAAAGAAAAAAGAAAAAACTTCTAACAAAACTTAGCAAATTAATTGAATTTGGATATATCTCTCGCCCAATCTATTCATTTCTTAGAGTAAACCAAACTATTCCTAGAAATTAGCAACCATTCATTTCTTATAGATTTAATTGATATACCTGCCAATACTGCTGTAGCTGTGGAAAATATTCTGTTTTTGTGGTATTGTATCCTTGTATATTTAGTATACATTTTGCCTGGTCATATGTTAAGATGTTTTATATCACCTTATGCTTCTTTTCGTCTTTACTATATTGGTGAAACTTGTTTAATTTGTCCACTCGTATAGATGTTCACCGAGATCGTACTTAATAGGCTGAATGCTAATTGCTATAAGAATCAACCATTGTTCCCCATAATGCATAATGTTAATACTCACTGGATACCGTGCAATTTTGCTTCCTAGGTGAGTTCTTTTAAAAAAAATACATGCAATGGGCCCTGTTGTGATCCCAATACATAATGAGGATGAACAGAGAGCTGATATTTTATTTTTCTCTTTTTCTCTTTTTATTACTGATCATTATTTGCATGAATATGAGCCTCATCCTTTCATCGTTTATTCATAGTACAGACTTTCAATCTGATATGATTTGTAATGTGACAAAAATTTATTTTTCTTTATTCTAGCTTTGATCGTGACTGGAAGAAGATTGAAGCATTTATTGGGACAAAGACTGTTATACAGGTATTAATGTATCCAGTTCGCCCAAATTATTTTAAACTCAAATCAATTCCTTTTTAAGTTTTTATACTACCGTGGATCAAAAAATTGAGTTTTTTGCGGCATTGTGCCATGTTTCAGCTTTTGAACTGGTACAAATGAATGGTCAAAAGATATAAGGTTCATACCTAGATAAAAAAGAGTTAAAATGGCGAGCACTTAAGTGATTTTCTCCTTTGAAATTTGTTTGTTTGTCTACATAAATTAGATTGGGATTAATAGTTTACTCAAGGGCTTGGTTGATATATAAGTTGGTAAATCATCACAAGATTTGACCTTCAATATGACTCTATTCCCTAGGTTTCTTATGAGTTTGAATATACCCCCTTCTCTAGATGTCAACCCTTGGACATATTCTACTATAACGAACTAACAACGTAGGCGGAAAAAAAAGACAAAAATACACTCAAAGATTTATAGGCTACATTATTTTCGCAATCAGCAACAATAGATTGGCATTTTTAAATATCTCCCACTGTTATTTGTTTCCGGCGATTACCTTCCTCTGTACTCCACTTGTTGTATAAATTGTTCATCTTATAAACAGCACAACAAACAGTGATATCTATGTTCTCAGCTTAAGGGTTGGTTGATTAACACTGATGACCTATACCGCTATCATGAAATAACAGTAGTGAGTGTGATTTTGCAGACTTACCAACCTCAAAACCAGTTAGAACCTCCCATGTGACTGCTGGAAGTCTGATATCAAAATTTTGGAAGTCCTGTTAGAACTTTCACCAATCACTTGGAGGATTATGCCAGTCCAGATTGTGCTGAGTTTATGAACTAGACCCACTTGTCAAGGGAGATTGGACCATCTCTCCAAGAGGCATGACTGGTGGTGACCAGTCAGTCAAATCGAACCCCAGTCAGTACGCACGGATGCTCCCACATCAGTGTCCCCTACTGAGTAGTCGGAAGTCGAGATCTCTTGCCGCCTACCACTTAGAAAAGGGAGATTGGAGCATATCTCCCATATCCCACTAGCACCGCTGATCAGAAATATGCTATTATTATTGTTGGTAATAGGCATTTTGAGAAGTTGAGAAACTTGTATAGATTAGAATCACTGATAACTTGAAATACAGTTTGTTTCACAATTGTAAATATTTCTGGCTTTGTGATAATTGGGCCATCCAGGTTCCCATTTCCAACCAATCATAGGCTGTTCGTCTTGTCATTTCTGGTTATGTTTTGACGTCGCGAGTGACCAAATCCTTTTGAGCATTTCTATTGATTTAATAAGTGTGCTCATTTATCTCTGTGTTCATCGGTTTATGCTGCGATTTTGCAGATACGTAGTCATGCACAGAAGTACTTTTTGAAAGTTCAGAAGAATGGGACAAGTGAACATGTGCCACCCCCACGGCCGAAGCGGAAGGCAGCTCATCCATACCCGCAGAAAGCCTCCAAAAATGGTCAGTGTAATTTACATAAATAGTATCTGTCATGCATTGATAGTTGTTTGCCCATCTCTTTCTAGGAAAATTGTTTTGCCCATTCTCATTTTCTTGCAATGGCAGTTCTGGTGTCTGCACAAGGGATGGGGCCATGTCATGCTTCAGTCCCTTTACTCGAACCAGGATACGTCGTTAGGCCTGATTCATCGCCAATGCTAAGGAACTCCAATGCTAATCCAGCATTGTCTTCATGGCATCACAATTCTGCACCATTAATGGATGCATCACCTATTACCCAAGGTTTGTTTATTCTTATTCTCACACTGACAAAATTAATTGTTTTCTTGTCCAAGATAAAAAACTTTACATTTGTATCAATAGCTTTCTGATCGTGCTTTAATTGTAGGTAATATGGGATCCGGAAGACCTACTACCGTAAATAATTGCTGTAGTAGTAGTGAAAGCACCCCCAGGAAATGGGCTACAAGTGAAATGGCTGATCATGGCCCGCCATTGAGAGGTGACTATCTTTCTATTGCAGTTTGATTATTCTAAGTAATAAATAGAATAATTTTTACGTTCTTCTACGTAGAAAACTTAATAGGACATTAAAATATTTTTGCTTCACTTCTAAAGCAAGTGTCTGCTGGTGCTACTTAGGAATGTTAAATGCATAAATCTCGAATCTTGGAATATGTGCCTATTAAGTAATCTTATCCATGGTGCATTATATTTGCAATTTACTTGTGCATGCTACTCTTGTAATTATGTTGAAACTATTTTCTACTCTACAAGAATAAAATGGTATCATCTTACGTTCCTTTATAAATGATCATCAATTTATAGAAGACCTTAGTTTTAATTTCTGAAAATGCTTATTGAGACATCACATGCTAATGAAAAGTAGATCCTGCAAATTGGGGCTTATGCTGCAAATGCAATTTTATTGAGGAGTTATTTTTGGTGTTATCTTCATATAGAATCGTTTTCTGACACAGCTATGCCTTTGATGCATCCAATGTGCCAACCGAAACGCTCCAGTTTCAGTGTTACACTACACAACCTTTTTCTCCCTTTCAAAATAATTACCAAATTCCAAGTGTCGGTATTCACTAATTCGTGGATTGAATTACTACTGCACAGTTTTAGAACTCTATTAAGTTATTGAGCACCAAAAATAGAAGTACCGTATTGGAGCCTTTTAAAGCTTAGACAGAGCCGTGATGCAGCCCTGGGAACATAGCTTACAAGTGATCTATCACTAAATGTCTGCAAAATAACGTAAGCGTTGATGTTCACTCCACTATAACTGGTGTCAATATCCTGCAGATGTAGGTTAATGAGTTGCTGCACATGCAATGGGGTTATGAAATTTTTATAGTCACTCTGATGCCAATTCCTAACCCTGGTCACTGTTCTTTCGTCTCTATGTAATTTCTAACTGATGGAAAAGTTTCCCCAGTACCCAAATTCTTTTTACTTCATTCTATTTTGAATCTTTTTTATTTATTTTTATTTTATTATTATTATGAGATACGAAATTGAGGAATTTGGTATATAACATGCCTATGATGTCAATCTTCTTGCATATCACTCTTGTAGTCTAGTTATACTTCAAAGTTTGTCTGAGAATTGCACATGACCATTTAGTTTGACGGCAAAGTTTTGTCATATTTGTTTGATGCAGTTATGCCTGATTTTTCTCAAGTCTACCGCTTCATCGGCAGTGTGTTTGACCCCGAGACAACTGGTCACTTGCGGAAATTAAAGGAAATGGATCCAATTGATGTTGAAACTGTATGTCTTTGTTAAACTTAAAACGATTTTGATCATTCTACTTACCAAGAAATTTTGAATCATGTGCAGTTCAGTTAGCTTAAAGGTGCACTTTTTGTGACACAATATTGTTTACTACTGCTCAATTTAGATCATAGCTACTTACACTATCGTGTTGCTTAAGAGTACTGGATATTATTCATGGTTTGGTATTCATGTGCTGTCTTTTCATAGAATAATTTATATTTGCTGGTCTGACCATGCCACTGGTGATTTTTTTACTAGCGTATCCCTAGATGTTATATCTTACTAGTTTTAAAATTTTAAATATATTAATTCTAGTGGCTCACAATGTTGTGATGTTAATATTATACATTAAAAGTTTAATCATGAATCAGTGGCTTCTGTTTTCATACACCACAACCACAACCAGATCAGATAGACTGACCTTATGCATGTTAATTGGTTGTCCATTGACTTGTTCATTAGTTGCATGGACATCGCCAGTGTTTCAGTAATATTTGAGTGCTTTGCAGGTTATACAAGATAGAAGAAGACTATGTTAAATTAGGAATTGATACTTGATAAAAGGAGAAATAATCTTATATTTTCAATAAAATTAAGGCTGCCGAAATATTGCTTGTATACTGGAATAGTCAAGTAGGCAATCAGCCATTTGTGATTTAAGGTTTCTAAAATAGATAATGCATGCAGATTGGATGTATCTAGAAACCTGCCTTTAGTCGCGCTACTATGAGACCCAATCTTAGCTTAAAACTTGCTAGTACCCATCCAGAAATAATTGATTATTGTGTGGATTTGGTGCTATGAAGGGTTCCACTCTGCTCAAGCATGATGCTACTATAGTTATTATTAACTTCGGTTCTGTTTTGTGCCAGGTATTATTGTTAATGAGAAACCTCTCAGTCAACTTGTTGAGTCCTGATTTCGAAGATCATGTAAGTACCCATCCTTCGTAGCATCTCAATTTATCTTGGCACTACAATTTATAACCAGGGGAAGATTTGATTTGTCGGGAAACTGTCATTCTTCTTAGTTAGGTGAAAATGAATTGATCATACTGATGTTCATTTTAGTTATGCTAGCAATTATAGTAGACACCATAGCAGCTGTTCTGAGTTGTTTCGTTTTTCTCGAGGACTAAATATGTAGGTGAATGTCCAGCACAATGTCCTGATTCTATATTGTGTTTATAGCACAGTTATGAGGAAAGACATTTTACAGATGGACCCGTTTTTCTAATTCTGTCCCGAACAACTTAATTTTTCTTGGAATTATTAAACTACATTGTTAAATGTAATGAGTTTTTGTTTGGTGTTTCTGAAATGAATGGTTCTATTTCCTTTTGACAACCACTACAGAGAAAGTTGCTCTCGTCTTATGATGCTGACTCGGAGAAAACAAAATCAGAAGGTGCTTCTATTACTACACCTCCAGTGCAGGTAGGGAGAAGAATCAAAACTTAGTTAAAATCAACGTACTATTTTTCTCCATATAGGTATGCTCCCTCAATTCTGTGCTTGACAAAACACCTGTTGATTGTCAAATTAATAAGTTCGAGGAGAAAAGGGAGTGACCTGTGAGCACTTCAAACTGATAACAAGGCCGATATCTCTGCCTTTTTTGTATTTGCAAGGGTTTTTTATTGTAAGAGAATGTCAGCTAGTAGTTTGATGAAATATGTCTTCCCGGTCTTTCCAGCTAACGCGTTGGATGTTTGAATGGACCCAAAATTTCATGTTATGTTATTTGTGATCTAATCTAGCGAGAGAAGAGCCGCCTTTGTAAATCAGTAAATGATACTGTAAATATCTGTAGCTGTCACCTGTAAAAGAGGTTATATTTGTACAGAGTTCAGAAATACTGTATTTGGTTTTTGTTTAGGTTAGTATATTTTTGGTAATCTTGTTTGATTATACAGTGGGAGTAGTATTTTAAATAAATCTTTGTGGTCTACCTTGTTGTGTATCTTGATTAAGCGTTTACTAATCTATAACACATGTACTGCCATGCTTATCCAGCTTATCTATTAGCATGAACTTCTATGCTTGTCCAGTCTAGCTTATGTTGGTGTTACAACAGCTCAATCAAACCCAAACATTCCTTAGGGACAAAAAAGTGTCAGCTTGGCTTTTGTGGTCCATGGGAACCAACCACATTATTGGATAAATAGTGTTTAAACGGTTCTGTGTTCTAGTCTCTCTTCTTATATACCGCAGTAGATAATATAGCAGGTCAAATAACTGTACAGCGCCAGAAGGGTACCGGTTTCGCGTGCCTGACCTGCCTCCATGCACATGAAAGAGACTTTACCTAAGATTTACATACCATAAACTCAATATTCATAGAGACCAAATAAGAACAACGCCTTGGATACCACCGTTACCACAAGCCCAAGGAAGTGTGGCTAATGATGGTGGCTAAAGTAGGTATAGTGTCTGTCAAACCTAAGAAAATCAAACAGCCTAATCATCTTGGTACATATGGCCACGCATATGATTGAGGGTAGGTAATAAATGCCTAAATGGACTGGCAGGCGCATATAGCAGCACTAAGTGAGGGAGAGGGGAGATCAGCATAGCACCCCGGAATATTAGAAAGCTGTATAAATATTAGAAAGTTGCTTATACAAGTGAAAAACTTGGACCAGTAAATTAATCACAACGTGAACAACTGTCAGGCTGAAGAACTCTAGAGACGAAATTGACAGTCCTCCAGCTGAAATTAGGGAGCAGAATTAGGGAACTCCTCTTTTATGATTTGAAAGTGCGCTGGTTGAATAAACTAAACAGCAACTGGGGTTTCTAGGGAGCTCTGAGCAATTTGAAGAGCCTCCTCGACTGAAGAAGCATTCTGAAGCTTCACTTTATCAACCATTGGCTGGCTCCTTGCAAGTCTAGGAAGGAGTTGAAATTCCTGAAAGGGCAAAAAAAAAAAAAAAATCAAAGTCCAAGCATGTTTTTAATGTTTTCAACACACATGAAGTAGACAAAGATCATATTTTTCCAATAAATAGGATAAGACAATGTTATGGCATAAAATATTGCACGCACTCTAAATCGGGAAAATTTTAACTTTGATAAGGGTTTGACGAGGATACCTCAGAACTTCCACTTTCTAGAAAAACTCCCTTCAGTTTACCTGTGACATACCAAGAGCACACGAGCATTATTTCCTGAAAAAGTAGACTTGGAAATTAAAAGGTAGGAAACAAATATAAAAAATATTACCAGAATCAACCCAGAAGGTAGCAATCTTAGGATCGAAATGTCCAACTTCAATTGCTTCACCAACTGCCCAACAGATGAAAGTGAGTTAAGTGAAACATGAATTGAAGCACGACGGCCAGAGGACTGAATAGCTTTGGAATTAGTTACCAATTGTTACCATTTTCACCATAGAATTGCCACCAAACTTTTCTTGCACTTCCTTCGTACTCAAACACTCTTGAGTAAAAGTATGGAAGATAATCATATCTGAATATCATGCAACCCATTAGGATACTAAAGGAATAGTACATGTAACGAAGAATCAAGCAGTATTTGAGATGGTACAAGATACATTTGCGTGTAAGCACCTAGTAATGCTTTGACACAATGTTGTGCTGATTTACGAGCATGATCGACATGTTCCACTCTTGCAATTTTGTCATAAATCTGTTGAGCACGCAATGCAAGACTTTATGGAGTTGGTTTGAGCATGCGTACACCTACTTATTCAATAAAGTTCATTATCGAGAAAGAGATGATCGTGGAAACGCTCACCTTCAAAGGAAATGCAGCAACATCTCCAATAGCAAAAATACCAGGCACATTGGTTTGAAATAGACCATCAACCTGAAATTTAAGTCTAGTTCGCATCAAGTTTCCGTATGGTCAATGGTCAAACCCAAACATAAATATATATAGCACTGTTTATTGCGTAATTCAGATGTATTCCCTCGCAACTAATGCCAAGAGAAGATTTTCAGTCTACAAGTCGGATTAACGTAAGTTCGTTTATATTCCATACTTTTCTAGTTCTGCGACTCCAAAGTTACACTTTCGTCATTCATGACAGGAACTTCTGAAATTTTACCCTTTTCACGGATTTTTAAATATTCAAATTTGCTGTCGAGTTCATTGTGAAATTATGACCTGTGTGGTCTTTAATTTTTGATATAATTCTAACTCTAGAGTTGAACCGTATTATGTGAACAAGCAGTAACTCTATTAAGTAACCAATTACTCCACATAATCTCACCACTTATTAATCCAATGTTACAAAATCATTCCATTTATATTTCTAACGCATATTAGCCTTCGAGTACAGCGGTCCACATGAACAAGAGTCAGACAGCACCAAAGTATCAATCTTAACCAGTATAATATACAATTAGAGAACCCAGGCAAACTAAACAAGTAAGTTCTTTTCAAAAGGTTCTTACCGGCAGTCATGTAAATCATTATCAGCAATGTATGTGTCAGGTAAGTCTATTTAGTATTTACTTTAAAGACGAGTAATTTTAAAGAAACAGGAGTAGCTGTCACCTCAGTAGATATTCTTAATTAAGATTATTGGATGAAGGAACCATATTCATGGCCTACAGAGTAATTGGTTTTCATCTATGGACAAATTCAACAACCAAACTGCATGTAAGAATTTGATGAAATATAACAACTTAAGTGAATTCTAATAACCAGTACACTGACCTGTATTCCCCCAACTTTTGTATCCAAACCCACAGCTTCAAAACCCTGGACAGCAGGCTTTGCCCCGACACAAATAATGATCTGCACATAAGAAAAACAAGATATGTATTTCCAATTTGTTCACTGGAGAAATTGGTCAGAAGTCCTAGAAGGATGAAAAGGACTTGGGATTAAAGAAAATTTGGCCTAAAAATATTTTGAAATTGGGCTTCAAGACCGTTCAAGTTCTTCAATTTATTCACTATTTCTCTAAAATTCATTGATCAATGTATCAGATACGTAGCTGCACAAAACAGAGAGAAATATGAACAAGTACAGTTTGTGAGGAAACTGCCCATACATATATCTTAGAATACACAATTCCGGATTCTTTTTTAACCACAAATTTATTAAGCAAGTGTAAAGTACCGTGTCAGCTTCTATTGTAGATCCGTTCTCAAGTTTAACAGCAGCTACATGTCCATCAGAACCAGCTTCTGTGTTTTTGATAAGAGACCCCTAGTAAATGAACCCATCCCAGATTAGAACGCTATACATGATAGTTACTCAGATAGATGAAAAGCGCCATAGTTATCCACAGCATGACAGTAAAGAAAGAAAGTGAAACTACCTTGAGGAATTTAACGCCATTCTCCTGATATAGTTCTTCATATCTTCTGGCAAGTGAAGGAGTAAACAATCTCGGCAAAAGATTATCCTCTGGAAATATGATCTGTTTGGAGCAGCGTTAAACCATTATATAGAACCAAATCTCAAAAGCTACAGGAAGTATGATGAAGACTTTTACCAAAAATATTGATGCTGTGCAACACAATGATTAGTAACGGAACCGTGATATTAAAACAAATCAACTGCAGTTGGGGCACTGACAATTCAAAGTCCTCGTGGATGTACCGAAATCTTTTTTGCTTTTTGATTCGTCACCAACACCCATGAAAGCAGTCTCAAGCAGAGATTAACAAAAAAGTATAAAAAAATCAGGTGAGATTATACCGTTGTATCAAGTTTCCAAGCAACAGCTGCAGCAGCGACCTCCATACCTATATAACCACCTCCAACGATGACAACCCTTCGTGCTTTTGTTGTTCTGCAACTCATTTTCTCTAACAGCTTTCTCCTGAAAGTACGTATCCTTTTAAGTTTTAACATGATAAATATAGTACACAGCTTCAGATATTAGAATAAAGCATAGACATGCACTCTGGCAGTATCCATCTCACGAGTAGGGCTAAACATGGTATCCAGTGCATATCCAGTTGGAAACCAGACTGAGGTTACGAGCTGGAAACTGAAGCACATACTAAACCTAAGTTGGTTTGTGTCACCCTCAGTACTTTCTGAATCCAGCTTGCTGATAAAGGTTTTCACGAGTCTAAAGCTTATGAAGGGTATGTCTGTTACACTCCACCATCACAGAGCTAAAAATAGCAAGAGGGTTTCCAACTGCACTAGCTTGCAGGTCAGTAGAATTCAAACATCTACTACAGCTCAAAAGGGCAAGAATATCAATAGGGTGGGTGCTAAAGAAGCGTGCAGGAATATTATACAGAAAATCATGGTGAATTTCAAAGAAAAACATATGCTAGCGAATTTCGTCAAGAATGAAACCCCAAAAAGTGATTGGGAGAATAACATTTTAGTCAGTTTATCATATACTAATGGAATGTGTAGGACTATTATGCAGAAATTACGGAGAATAATTTCTTAAATTGTATTATTTCTTAAATTGCGGAGAATAATTTCTTTATAATTTCTTAATACCTTAGTCCCACATCGAGTAGTTTTATTTCTTAAATTGTATTAAGAAATTATATAAACAAACTTTTCTCAACCTATTCTGACATCCAACGAATAATGATTTCTCCATAATTTTAGAGAGAGCAAAAGAATAATAATTTTTTATTACCTTTTTTAAGTTTTTTGAGATTTTTCTTGAAGGGTTTTTCTGAGTTGTCAAGCTTAAGTTGAGCATCTACTATGAGTGCTAGTAGTAGGTGTAATATGATGTTTTATCCTGGAGGCATCCGCCCTGTGGAGGCTATAGCATCACTCTTGAGTGTAGTCGGGCGCTAATGTCTTAAGGACAACATGTTGAACACGTGACTCACTCTGTTTTTCCAAAGTTTTGTTGCATATCATCTTGATATTGCGGAGATACGAGGAGCTCATCCGTTTTGACGATTCACTTCCGTTAAGAGCTAAGTATCAACAACCTTTGTTTATTAGATTTTCTTCCTTTTTGATTATTGAACCCAACAATCTTAAGACATTAGTATTTAGTAATAATAATAAATGAATGATCGATTTGTGAATCGTTGACGTTGATATTATATTAGAAAATTAAGGATGTTAAATTTGAAGTGGAAAAACAAAATTGAGTTTTTTGGGAAGCTGTAGAGTTTCGAGTATATCTCTTAACTTAGAAGGAATTTTGATGAATCCTTTTAACAGAGTACAATAGACATCCCGATAGTTACCCACACAAAAATTCAGAATATTTGGAGTTGTAAAAGTATTTTTTAGATATTTTACAAAACTAAGAAACGTTCCTGAAAAATTCTGACGGACAGAAAAATATTGTTGACTAAATTAGTTTTTCTGACGTAACGATGAGTTTTTGAAAAGGTGATTCAAATGAAGTTTGTAGATCTAGATGTTATCTTCAAAACTTACATTTAATTTTTTGATTCGGACTTGTGGTTTGTGAGATATGTATTTGCAAAGATGTTGTGCATGTTTTTCTAGAATATCAATAACTGTATCTAAGCTCTAGATTAGTATGAGATCTTGCAATCATTTATAGTGGTACTTTGTCACCTTGGATATAATATGAAAACCTGTTCTAGTGAGTGCTTTTATCCATAATAGACTTGAGATTCAATTTAGTTGAAATATTTCTCATAAACAAATTAGAGCAAGTAACGAATTGATTTTTGCGACTTAAAGTAATAATCTCTTATGTGTTGGATTAGTATCACATTGCTAATGAATAATGAGATGTTGAATCCGTTGTGTACGTACTGTGCATTATGTTATAAATCACTTTAATTATGTATGCTTTGTGTAGTATCAATTGGCGTGAATCACATGATTGGTTAATAATTGTGCATTAGCAATTTCAATGGTGATTTATAAATCATTTCGAATATACTACCTTTTGTTGAAAATATGAGAACCATAATATATACTAGTGTACCATAGTCATATGGATAGTGAGGTATAAAGTATCTTTTAGTAACTAGTGCAACAAGAAGGTTAAGCGAACACATGTGTTTTAATTGATATGTATGTACACAAAAATTGTTTAGGGGTTTTATTACCAAATTTTGTTACTTATCGATGATTTTGATAGTCTAATGTGGAGAGAGACTTAAGTAATTTGATAACTATATTTTGGTAATAAACATTTTGATAAGATGAACACTTATTATCTATTGATAATTTGATATTACCTATGTCGAACGAGAGTATCAACCAATTTTTTGAATCCTAGTTGGGCAGAAGTTTTATCATCTTAAATTGAATGATAGATTAAGTGCTAATCTGTGATAACTTCTGTTTTTAGTTATGTGCTTATCTCCTCGGAATATAAAATTGTTTATTCAAATTTGAATGGAACAATTGACATTCTTACTGTGTTAAGTAATTTTGCTTTTCAGTAGAGATGATAAAGAGAATTGGTTGGTAAATGTCGGAAGTGCTGGAACATGTGCTCCAGAAAAGACATGTTTTGTCTTTTACCAAGAAAGGGAAAGATGCAAAAGCATTTTCATGAACAACTCAACTATCAAAAAAGTTGAATAAATAGGTAATAATGTGCAAGCTTGTCAGATATGGACATTAATCAAATTATGATATCATTCTCAATATGTGCATTGCGATTTAAAACTAGTGTCAAATGCTATCTACCTAAGTTACTATGAGATGTTATACTTATAAATATGGTCTTGTGATGCTTTGGGTGTTAGCTTAATAGAACAAGACAATAGTAGATAAAAGGGAAAATAGTCAATGAATTGAGAATGAATACATGAACATGTTATATCATAATGTTGGTATAGAGTACCATTATATGGTGTGTATTAGTTAGATGCAACCTAAGTGACACATAATTGTAGTTTCTTATGTTGATAAATCATGATAACTGTGGGGGGGCCTTATGCCTCAACCGTGGGGGTATAAGATTGAAATAAGTGTTTATTTGATTTCTCAGGTAGATTTATAGAAGACCCTAGACTTATATGTGTCATACCCTATAAAATTCAACTATGGGGGTCTGAGGTGAGAATGAAGAGTCGACTTGTAAATCATTGCATATGATCACCAGAACTGTAGTACGATAACTTGTAAATTCTGAAGTTTACAACATTTGAATGAAATAAAATTTTATTGTTGATGATGTTGAGTTCTCGACAGCAGTCTTCTGAGGTCGGGTTCTGACACGAGATAGGATAGGCCAGACAGATGCTTGACTTTGTGAAATTGTTGTTAGAGAATAAAGTAGTGATCACTTGGCACATACTCACATGACACTAAAATTAATACGCCATGCATTGTTTGTTATTATTGTCAGTATGCTACATTAGATGGATGTTGAGGCAGTATACATAAATGGTTTGTCAAAGGTAGACAAACTTTAAGGGTTTGGTTAGCACTAGGGGGTAAAGGTACAAACTGATTACACCTACATATACTTGACTTGAACCAAACAGTAAGTCATTGACCTAACAATATTGTTATGTGATGATGATGATTTATAGTGATGTGACACTAATGAATTTTGATAAGTGTGTTTACACTAAATCAATTAAAGGTGCATATGTTTAGCATGCCTTTATTATGTGTTTTACAATCATTAACAAATTTGTGTTGTTTAAAGTTTGACAGGAAACAAATATGTTGTTGACGTGGTCTAAAGGACCAGAAGGAACCAAAATCAAATTTTGATTATATAGTTTCTGTCAATGTGTTTGATGTGTGTTATAAAATAGGTGTGCATATTTCCCATTTTAATCCTGGAGAATCACATGGATGCTCTAATTGAAGGACAAGAGAATTGGGATGCTTGAGGTAGATATTTAATTTCAAATATGTGATATATATAACAGTAAGCTTTTGAGGAAAATGTAATGACCGTACTAGTATTTAGTACATGTATCTTGTATATGCCTTTATATGCTTTACAACCACCTAGAAAACATGTAACTTTTACGATTTGATCGAAAGACTAAGTTGTTGTAGACAAGCATGATCTAAAGGATCATTGGAACCAGAAGAAATTCTGATGGAAATGGTCTTTGTCAAACTCGATACATTTAATGTGTGTTATGAATGTGCAGTAAATTACGTGTACAAATAAACTTGTGACCCCAGAAGAATTAGTGGGATGATCTGATCAGAAATTTGTAGTACTTGAGGTACATTTGAAATTGTGTATATGTGCATGATACATATTGGACTGACCTTAAGAGATGTTGTGATTTCAGGCTTTGGAGAGTCTTAGCCTATGTGTGCGCCCTCTTAAGTTGTATCAGTAGTTGGAGATATTCCAACAGACATGAGGAACTCGACTGAGATGAAATCAGAGTTTCCTTGCTTAATTTAAAGCATGAGAGGAAGTTGAATGGATAAATCCTTTTTTTGGAAGGCATTCCTCTGTGACCGAAGCCTGTAGCCACCATTGCTGAAACTCAATTGACTATGTAATTCTAAAGTAAATGAGCAATTGGAAAAGTCTAGACAAACTCGGAGATGACTATTTCAGTAAGACAACTACTCTCTAATGAAGTGATTTTTGTAGACTTAGTGAAGTCAAGAGAAAAATTAGTGGATCCTTTGATGAAAGGATAAAACAAAGAGATAGTTTGTTATTGCATCGAGGGGGATGAGGCTTAAGCTCATTAAAAAAACTTTCCATGAAGGATACTTAACCTTGTTGATTGGAGATCCCAAAATCAAGGATTTGAATGAGACAACTAATTTGTGATGGGTTAAAGGAAACACTATCAGAGAATTTTATTCTCTGTCCCTTCCCTATGGTGTAGACGTGATAGTGGGACTGCATGTGAAGGATGACTTTTAAGAAGTCTTAACGAGTTTCTATAGTTTCAATTTAAGATTGAAGTGGGGTGTAGCAGTAAACACTCTTGATAGAACTCACCTATCTGAATGTGGAAGTGGTTCGCTTCTTATGAGAATGTAGCTGATTCTCTAGAGCATTCTGAGAAACGGGGTATTTTCCCAATGCCAAAATGAGCACAACTATATGAGCTTGGCAAAAACCTTGGAGATATCATGCATGGTGGTTATCGTAAGTTACACCAAACACTAGCAGTTCAAGACATCGTGTTCACTGTCTCTCGCCAGTACTTCCGGTAATCTCTTACTAATCAAATGATCAAGACCTCATGGACACCTTTTCCTATATGATATTTCCTGTTATCTATGTGATTTTCAGTTTTTCATCAAGATTTTATTCATTTTGATAAAATGATTTTTATGTTGTTTTCTATGGTCTTGGTATTACTGATACTTAGGACTTAAGGGTCGCTAAGGGATCACTGGCTCATTTTCACTTTGGTGAATGGAACCTTTAGTCCCACTATGGGAAACTAAAGATGAAAGCTCTCTATACTATTATGATTTATGCAATTAATAGTATGACCCTGGGGTCATCACACTTTGCTGTGAAGGAGAGGACATTGGAATGACTAGTATGATTTCAACACACGCACGATCCATCTGATTGTTCAGTCAAGTCGGGTCATGGTATTTAGGGTGTTGGTTTACCAAGATCTATTTGTGCTAAACAAATGAGTTTTAAATCTTTTATTAAAATATAAAATATTGTGCCTATTTGGGTTCGAGCTCCTGACCTATTGGTCACTTTATATGTTTTGGTTTTTCCTTTGTTTTCTTTTGTGAATGAAACACTTTAATCCCACATCGGGGAGTTTTACTTCTTAAATTTTATAAGAGATTATATAAACAAACTTTTCTCAACCTATTTTGACATCCAAGGAAAAAGGGTTTCTCTATATTTTTAGAGAGACCAAAATAATAATAATTTTTTATTACCTTTCTTAACTTTTTTGAGATTTTCCTTGAAGGGTTTTTCTGAGTTCCCAATCTCAAGTTGAGCATCTACTACGAGTGCTAGTAGTAGGTGTAGTAAGGTATTTTATCCTGAAGGCATCCGCTCTGTGGAGGCTATAACATCACTCTTGAGTGTATCCGGGCGCTAATGTCTTAAGGACAACGTGTTGAACACGTGATTCACTCTGTTTTTCCAAAATTTTGTTACATATCATCTTGTTGTTGCGGAGATACGAGGAGCTCATCCGTTTTGACGAATCACTTCCATTAAGAGCTAAGTATCAACAACCTTTGTTTATTTGATTTTCTTCATTTTCGATTATTGCATCCAACAAAAACAAGATCCAAAACCTTATGCTACAGTGAAGTTATGAGAACAAATTGTTTTGGAAAACTAATAAACAAAACATAGGCATGTTATTTAGTTAGACACTGTTGATCAAGTAGTTAATCATACCTTATAGTTGTGCATCCTGTAGAAATTATCAGCGCTCCATATTTTAGAAGTCTTCCTGAAGATGTAATCAGGGTCTTCTTTTTGATATCAAGACGTGTTACTGGATCCTCATATAAACATCTAAGAAAATGGAAAATAAAAACAATGTTATTGGAAGTATTTCACAAAGGTATACATAAAATGCACTTACAAAAATAAAGAGACCATCCCTTAAAACATCCTATTAGTTGTAATGATGACTTGTCCATAATTATTGCCTCCATAAATGTGTGAATGACTTATTAATATTTGTAGACATTTTCCTTGGTTATGAAGTATGTTCAGAAAGATAGCATGTTACCATGAAAATGGATAGGATGACAATTCTCCATACCTACCGTGCTAGTTTTGAACTACACAATGTGAAACCTTTTTCTAGTATAAACAAAAAGAAGAATCCAAGCTACAGTAAGCCTATAATGTTCATAAACAACCAAATCACACTTTTGTGTACTCGTAGTTGGCATCCTTTCAGTGAACAAAGAACTTTAGTAAATGATGAAATTTATTCTCCATCAGTCAAAGTCCGACAGGATCTACTGATCAACTGCAAAATACTTGCTTTACCAAAATTAATAAAAATTAGTACATCTAATAGCAGCTTTGTACAGACATATGAACCTGTAAGACATCTGATTGTGTAGAATAATCATTACGATACCAACTTGAATTTAAAATCAAAATGAAGTTCTTTTGCTTACTATATTTAGTTATTGTTCTCAACAGTCTAAAATGAATATACAAACAAATATTCTAAAATCGAACCTCTATACCCTGCTCTTTATACCAATCAGGAGTCTGCCTTGCCCTTCCATATCCAACACAAGTATGGAAACCCTATTGTAGTTAAATCCATATCAATTATAAGTTACACAATTGATGTAGAGGATAATAAAGAAAAGAAAGAAAATAAAGGTTTTGTTCAGACTTCAAACATTCCTAGGAATATCGACTATGGACAACGATAATTATTTAGACTTCGGTTTCCCGACTTTAAATAATGATCAATTAAACTTAAACAGGTTTAAGAAAATAATTCTTATTAATCAAATTCAACTCCTTAAAACAATATATGGAGGACTCTTTTATAGACTTGGGGAAAAACTCTAACTTGCTAGTTAAGAAAGAATGATAAAAACCCCTAAACCGACTCAAACCCTAATTTGCTATTTTTGGAAAATTTTGTTTGACCAAAAATAATGAAAGTAATCATAAAATAAAACTATTTGCCGCAAACGGCGACCCAAACGGACTCCTAACGACGAAGTTATTAACAAAACAAAAAATTTCCTAAAATAGCAAAAACGCCTGTTTGAAGCCCTAAACGATGGTATTTGGCTAAAATATGAAGACCATGCGACGTGTCGCATGTATTGATCGTTGGCCCGTTTCCAATCAAAATGGACCCCCCTTGAGCTAAATTACGACACTCGGGTCTTTAGCCTCCAAATAGGATATAGCCTGCTCATCTGCATCATTCTCCCGAAGTTGAGAAAAAATCGCCCTCGAATTTTCTTGGTCATCATCGAAATTATCACTATTATACGGCACCAACTGTTTGACATTAAAAACATCAGAAGTCCGGATGTGACTTGGAAGCTTTAACTTGTAGGCATTAGGATTAATCTTCACGACAATTTCCAAGGGGTCAATCTTGCGCGCCTTCAGTTTGTTATACTCGCCAACTGGAAAACGATCCTTTATCAATATTGACCACACGAAATATCATACTGCAAAATCCAAAACTCTGCATTTCTTATCTTCCGCCTCCTTATACCTCTCATTAGCTCGAAGCAACTGTTCTTCAGCCAACTTGTGAACCTGTTGCAACTGTTGGATACGTTCTTCAGTACAAACTTCAATTCTCTTCAGATCAGGAACATGTGCTAAATCTACCGGTGCTCGTGGATTATAGCCATAAAAAACCTCGAACAGACTCATACCCAGACTACGGTTTACTGAACGATTAAATGCAAATTCATCTTGGCAAGTTTCTGATCCCAACTCTTCATATTGTCTCCAACCATACACCATAGTATATCACCCAGCGAACGATTCACAACTTCTGTTTGGCCATCACTTTGAGGGTGATACGCACTACTGAAGTTAAACCTTGTATTAGCTAATTTCCACAAGGTTTTCCATAAATAACTAAGGAATCTTGTGTCTCGATCACTAACAATTGAACATGGCAATCCATGTAGACGATACACTTCACGGAAGAAAAATCCATCTACCTTCAATGCATTAGTAGTCTTCTTGCAAGAAATAAAATGAGATATTTTTGAAAAAAGGTCAACAACTACAAATACTGAATCATGTACCCTCTGAGTTTGAGGTAAACCCAATACGAAATCCATGCTCAAATCTGTCTAGGGTTGACTTGGAACTTTCAATGTCATGTACAACCCTGCATTAGTTGTTTTTCCTTTTGAAACTTAACAGATTCAACATCTATCCAAGAATTTAATAACTTCACGCCTCATTGTTGGCCAGTAATATGACTTCGAAACAAGTTGGAAAGTCTTATCCTTTCCCATATGCCCCTCGTCATGTAATTCCTTAATAATCTTCAATAGGAGACTAGAATCAGGAATACACAATTGGTTACCTTTGAAAAGAAATCCTTCATGCATAAGGTAATCACTTCGTTTGCCTGAACTGATATCATCCACAATCTTCACAAAGTTTAGATCGGTTAGAATATGGTCAGAATATGAATCAAAATCTATTACCTCACTTCGTATGGTGTTGAGTATCATACTCATTCGGCTTAAGGCATCATCAACTTGATTCTGCGACCCATCTTTGTGTTTCAGTACAAAAGTGAACTCTTGTAAATAACCAGCCCACTTACCATGTCTAGAAGAAAGCTTCTCTTGACTGTTGATGTGCTTCAAAGAATCATGATCAGAAAACATAATGAACTCGTTATGAATTAGATATTGACGACAATGCTTCAAGGCTTGAAACTATAGCATAAAAATCCATATCATAAGTACTATAGTTGAGCTTAGCACCATTCAACTTCTCACTGAAATATGCCAGGTCGTCCTTCCTGACTCAAAATAGCTCTAAATCCCACCTTCGATGCATCACAGTGTAGCTCAAACGACTTGCTGAAATCAGGTAACACCAACGGTGGTGCAGTTATCAGCTTTGTCTTGACAACTTCAAAGGCTTCGTCAGCTTCCTCAGACCATGAAAACTTTCCTCCTTTCATGCATTCAGTAATAGGTGTCATAATAGTGCTGAAGTGGGGAATAAAGCGTCGGTAAAAAGAAGCGAAACCATGGAAACACCTTACATCGTGTAATATAGTAGGTGTAGTCCAATTTCTCATAGCTTCAACCTTGGACTCATCTACCTTGATTCCATCCTTGGTGACGACATAACGAGAAATAAAACTCGATTTGTCATGAATGAACACTTTTTGATGGCCGCAAATAATTTATCCATGCGTAAACCTGAGAGCACTTCTCGAAGATGTTGAACATGCAAGTCCATGTTAGCACTATAAAAAAGAATATCATCGAAATAAACAACCACAAAAATACCGATAAAGGGTCTGAGTACTTGATTCATGATACGCATGAATGTACTTGGCGCATTGGTCAACCCGAATGGCATAACCATCCACTCATATAATCCTTCTCGATTTTTGAAAGCATTCTTCCACTTATCACCTTCACGAATTCTGATCTGATGGTACCCACTCTTCAAGTCGAGTTTGCTAAACACCTTCGCTCCACACAACTGATCTAATAAGTCATCTAATATGGGAAATGGAAAACGGTATTTGACTATGATTTTTTTGATGGCTCGACTGTCAACACACATTCTCTACGTTCCATCTTTCTTTGGAATCAACAAGGATGGTACTGCACAAGGACTTAGACTCTTTCGGATCAATCATTTATGTAGTAAATCTTCCACTTGACGACGAAGTTCTTCATGGTCCTTAGAACTCATTCTGTAACGAAATCAATACGATATTATATATCCCGGAGAGGTGGTAGCTCGTCCGACAACTCGTTAGGAAAAACATCCATAAATTCCTTAATTAAAGGTTGAGATGCAATGGGAATACTACTTTCATCCTGTTGTTCTTCTTTGCCAACCAACACATACAATTCACCTGCATCTTATACCTCATCTTCAAACTTATTAAACGACAAGAGATTGGTAGCTTCTCTAGTAGACGGTGTAGGTGCAATCTCTTTACTAGGTACAAGTACTATACATACGTCGTTCCATAAAAAACTGTAGGTATTCTACCCGTCATGACTACTTTTCCTGTCAAACTCCCATTGACGACCCAACAACAAGTGACAAGCATCCATACTAGTAATGTCACACCATATTTTATCGTTATATTTGTTACCAATTGAAAAAGAAATCAAGCAACATTTGATTACTTTTACCTCATTCCCTTTCTTAAGTCAAGAAAGCTTGTATGGATGTGGATGTGCCTTGGTTTCCACCTTGAATCGTTTCACGACCTCTTCATCAACAATATTCTCGTAACTTCCAGGATCAATAACTAGATGACAAACTTTTCTTTCGATCGTACATGTCGACTGGAATATATTGTTACGTAACCAGCTGTCGCCCTCATCTTTACGTGGAGTGAGATAACTTCTTCTTACTACAAAGTTCACTCCTTTATCTCCAGCAACTACTTCATCGACAGGTTCAGAATCATCCTCATGATCCTCTTCATAATAAGTTACCAAGTCATCTTCTTCACGGTCGTTTTCAGTGAAAAATACGTTGTTCGCTCGTTCTGCTTTTTGACAGTCATTGGCTTTGTGCCCAGATTCTCCGCACTTATTACACCTACCTCCAAAAGTAGTAAATGGGGTTTTATTTGGTGTTGACGGAGAATTAAGTTTACTAGGAGTAGCAGGTGTTGAAGTACTACGGTTACTTGCTGGAGATGCTGCCACATTGATACCCCAATTTAAGCTTCTACGCCCTACTTGTTTCTCTATATGCCTTGCTCTATGATGTGCATCCGATATAGAGCAGCAATCAAACATGTTGATTGTATCTTGATATTGTTGAGGGAGACCACCTATATAGCGAGCAACGTTTTGCTCATCTGACTCTGACAAGTCGTTAAGAGAAAGTAGTCGGTAAAACTCTTTGGTATAGTCGTCTATAAACGTACTCCCTTGCGTAGGTTTTACAGCTGCTGGTACATCAATCCAATGTAGTTATGTGGTAAAAACTATGTTCTCATTTTTTTCTTCAACTTCTCCCATGATACTAACTTCTGTTTTCCCTTACGACTACGTAGCAGCTTGTGTTGTTGCCACCACGAATTAGCTCTCCCTGAAACATAGTCGCTACTAACGAAACTCGTTTGTTATCTGATACTTCTTTGAATTCCAATACTCCCTCAACCGTATTCACTCAAGAGAGAAACTCTTCCGGTTCCAAACCACCATGAAATTTCTGGGATCTCTACTTTTATTCCTGCTTTCCAGCGATCAGAATCCTCTCTTTGATTTATTCTACCTTCGCGATGCCCTCTAGAAAAAGGGTTGGCGTTATCATCTTCTTATTCCTGCCGAAGGTTATACCGACCCAGGAAATCTTAGACATCTTCAATGAATTCTTCTCTAGATCTACATGGAATGAAACCTTCTGGACCTCCTCCTGGACCTCGACCTCGACCCTGACTGTTGCTACTCTTGGTGGCATCTTATCAACCCTAGAATCGACATTGCTATGGTACCAACTGATGCAATGATAATAAAAAAATAAAAATAGATAGAGTTTTTGTTCAGACTTCAAACATTCCTAGGAATATCGACTATGAACGACGATAATTATTTAGACTCTGGTTTCCCGACTTTAAATAATAATCAATTAAACTTGAACAAATTTAAGAAAATAATTCGTATTAATCAAATTCAACTGTTTAAAACAATTTTATGGAGGACTCTTTTATAGATTTGGGGAAAAATCATAACTTGCTAGTCAAGAAAGGATGAAAAAAAACCCTAAACCGACTCAAACCCTAAGTTGCTATTTTTGGAAAATTTTGGTCGACCAAAAATAATAAAAGTAATCATAAAATAAAACTATTTGCCGCAAACGGCGACCCAAACAGACTCCTAACGAAGAAGTTATTAACAAAACAAAAACTTTCCTAAAATAGCAAAAACGCCTATTTAGACCCTCTTGAACTAAATTACGACACTCGGGTCTTTAGTCTCCAAATAGGCTATAGCCTGCTCATCTTCATCAACAATATAGCTTCAGTGACTAATAAAATTCAAATAGTTAAAAAGAAGTAAGAGCGATACAAAACATTTGATTCTTACAAGTAATCGAGCTAGCTTTTTATCATTGGGGAACAAAGAAACTTTCGTCAAAACTGGACGATCATAAGGAGAAAATGCTTGAAAAACAACAAACAATCACTAACAACTAAACAAAATACATATGCAAACAACAAAAACTTTTCATTATGGAAATTTAAATTACTCACCTCTTTACACACCATACAAAGTTTCCCATCAGCCATTCCATGTTCAACAAAAGTTTTAGCTGCATAACCAGCTGTATTTCCACCACCAACAATGAAAAACCTACGTACAAAGTAGGATCATGTTTGAGATATAAAAAACCATGGAGTATTTAGTTTATGATCACAGATTATGAACAAATCAATCACATAAAATAATAATCTTACTCTTGATTTTCGTTAGCGAAAGCAGATGAAGAAACAACATAATTTCTCTGGGATCTACTAAAAGGAAGTGAAGTGGACCGAGGAGTAATTCGATTTACAAAAGAAGATTGAGGACAGCAAATCGAAAGACCATGTTTCAAGCTCAACGAGTTCGTCATGATGAATAGTGAATTTGGGAGGAAATGGAAGTACGAAGTCAGGGTTTTAGAAAGTTTTCCCGTTTTGATCAATTTTTTTTTCTATCTTATTCAGTGAATTATTATTATTACTGTTAGACTAATAATTTTTTAAGTTCTCCGGAGTTGGTGATGACTGAATATAATTGTGAGTGACTCTTGCTGGGATGGAAGGGGCAATGGAGCGTCTCTTCTCTTTATATTACTTGAATAGTATACCGTTACAACTTGAAGTATGTTCAGGATTTGCAAATTGCAAAGCGCCAGCTCGCTTGGCAGACGATAATGGAGTAGATTAGACTAGGTAACAGATATGGGTTATTGGGATTCGGGATATTTATATTGTCGGGCTTGCTGCTGCTATCCGATTTTTATCGTTTTTAAGGCAATTTTACTCGATCTAGCCGTATTAAAAAAAAAATTCAAGCTATTCCGATCCCCATCCAAATGGATAACAACATATTCATTCTGAATTCATATTCAATTTTTTTTTTCTATATTCGATATCCAATTAGATAATATACCCGATTAAATTGGAGTCTACAAAAATTATTTTGACCCTACAACTAAAAGACAAAATAGGATCATTATAAAATAAATGTCAAATTTTCTTATCCAACTATTTATGTTAATGACTAATATGCTTAATTAGTGTTAATTAATCGTATTAGTTGTGGAATTAATTGTTTTATTTGTGAAATTAATTGTTGTTAATGAATAATCAAAACATAAAAAATTGAGAAATTTTAATTTTTTTGTAAAAACATCAACCAAGAATCAGTGGATGTTCATGTCCTCGTAAGACGATTCTAGGTTGATGTTCTTCATTGACGAAGAACATGCAGAATCGGCGTATACGGGTGTCCATATCAACCGATTTTTTGCCCAGAATCGGTGGATGTTCATGCACTTATCCAATGATTCTAAAACCTCAAAAACAGAAGTTTTCTGTACACTTTATCCAATGATTCTAGGTGAAAAAGTATACAGAAAATTCTTGTTTTTGAGGTTTTAGAATCGGTAGAAAGTGCACGAACATCCACCGATTCTAGGTAAAAAATCGGTTGATATGAGCACCCGTATATGCCGATTCTTGATGTTCTTTTTCAATGAAGAACATCAACCTAGAATCGGCTTACGAGGGCATGAAAATCCACCGATTCTTGGTTGATGTTCTTCATTGACAAAGAACATGAAGAACAATCGGCCATTATGTGAGTGCCTTATTACCCATTTGTTCTTGAACCCAAAAAAAATTCTAATTTTTGATTGGTTTTGAGGGAAATAGAAATAGATTGGAAGTATTAAGGATAAGGATATAAATGTAATTTTAACTAGTGAGGGTAATTTAGTAGTTTTACCCTTTTTAGATACCCCTTATCACCTCACCTAGTTGGGAGCAAAATTGGATAGGGCCAAAATAATTCACGTAGGCCCCAATTTAGCCAGGATAATATAACAAAATAATTAATTAAATGAACAATAGACTCAGTCATACATTGAGAAAGCTAGGGATTGAATCCAACCATATCCTAATATTTCTAGACCTTTTACAAAACTTTGTTGTTTTATCAGCCAAAGTTGTACAATTTTCTCTTTAAGAACTCTACTTTGACAAAAATAGAAAAATTAAAGATGACCTTACATTCTTCTAAAATAGAATTATTATTCCAAACAGTTGGTTATTCTTTAAACTAAATGCTTCAACAACTTTGCATCACTAATAAAGCAAACTTTTTGAATACTTCCTTCCTTCGCCCAAAGTCCAGCTTCCATTAAGGCCATGCTCTCCGCCTCTTCAACATTCCTCGTTATTCCTGGGACGATCTTACATCCAAGAAAGTTACTTGCGATATCATTCATAATTAGTCACAAACCCGAAAGATTAGAATCCTTATCTAGAGAGGCATCACAGAACATGATAACACAATCATGAAGCAGATCACGAGTCACATCACATAGGTTCCTTTCATTCATAACAGGAGAACTGAATATTCTGATGTATGGAGAGTTCTGGTATTTTACTATCATGGACAAACTTAGGTGTTTCTCGAGCAGTGACATGTTGATTTAGGATCTTCCCCTGAAATATGTTAAGGCATTTATCTCTCAAAATACTCCATGGAACCGTGAAAACAGTTGAAGCAGACTCTTTGAGACTAGGGGTATTTAACACATGACCAATCCAGCTTTGTAAATCAATGTACATGCTACTACTTTGAGATATTATGTCATTATATGGAGTAAAAGACCAAACATACTTTGTAAAATGACAATCAAATATGATATGCTCATGAGTTTCATAAGAATTCAAATCACACACATACTACAATATATATCTTGACTACTAATATACCTACTTATAAAATTTTAGAGGGTAAAATTCTTTCATGACATTTCCAAATAAAATGTTGTACCTTTGGAATGTTGGGAAGGTTTCTACAAAGCCTTGTAAGTAGGATTAATATTCAATGGATTAAGCATATGAGTATACTGACATGATATGAGTTTATATGCTAACTTTACCGCAAAATTTTCATTCTTATTGAATGTCCAAATCAACCTATCATGTCCACTAATAGGTATCCTGTAAGACAATATTTTTTGAGCATTTTGCGAGGAAAAGAAAGCATTAACTAACTTGGAACTCCAACAATGGTTTTCTTTATTAATGAACTCACCAACAGTCGAATTAGGATTGGGAAAAGATACACAAATCGGATGGGAAGCATTTGGTATCCAGTTATCCTTGAATATCAGAATATTATCCCCGTTTTTTACCTCCCGGTGAGAATATTACATGATGGAATCAATACTGTAACATAAACTCTTCCAAATATAAGAACAATCTGTGTTCTTATTGTGATGCAAATTATTATTGTTTTTAAAATACTTGTACTGGAGAATCTTGGCCCACAACTCTTGAGAAGAGTAAAGCATATTCCAAGCCGTTTTAGCAAGAAGAGAGAAGTTAACATGAGAAATATTTTTGAAGCCAAAGGCACCTTGAAGTTTTTGAGAACATACTTTATTCCACTGCTTCAAGTACAAACCACCAGGCTTAGATTTTCCCCACCGAAAATCTCTTTGGGATTGTTCCATCTTGTGGGTTATTGTGTCCAGAATAGAAAAAAAATTCATGTGATAAACGGGTGAAGCCTTTTACACATGTTGAACTAAGACAAATTTACCTTCTTGGTTCAAATGTTTTCATTTCCATTTTGCAACTCTCTTGTGAAACTGATATGTAAGGTGATGAAAATTATCAACTTTAGATCAAGAAATGAAAATTGGAACGCCTAAATATATTTCATTTAAGGAAATCTTTTTAACATTTAGATATTTAATCAAGGAGACAACGTGATCAGGATGGACATTGATGCTGAAGAAACAACTAGATTTTTGAAAGTTGATAACTTGACCAGAAACAATAATAAAGTCCTTGATCAAACTCATGAGATTACTCGCAACAACATGAGAGGCTTCAGTAAAAATTTGGCAGTCATCTGCAAAAAGCAAATGATTAATACAAGACACCTCTCTAGTAACCTTAAAGCCATGGACTAGACGCTTATTCTCAGTTGAATGAGATATCTGGATAATGATTCCATGCAAATTATGAAAAGGTATGGAGACTAGGGATCACCATGTCTCAGACCCCTAGTTGGTCTAAATTATTTGCATGGAGAACCATTAAGCAGAATGGAAACACTAGTAATACTAATACATTGATAGATTACGTCGCACCAATGTTTAGCAAAACCAAAATTTTTGAGGACATCAATAAAAAATGACCATTTTATTTTGTCAAAAGCCTTCGATATATCAAGTTTGATACCCATCACACCCCCCCTCCCCCCAAATAAGTTATCATGTTCAGTGATATAAGAACCAATACAATTAAGAAATTCATGATTTCTAAGAGGAACAGTTGTAGTGCTAATTGTATTAAAGTGGTCGACCAATTGGTTTTTAAGATTTAATCTATCATTAACCTATTAGCATGTCTCCAACTGGAGAGCAGTAATGTGATTGAAGTGTTTTCTTCTGTTCACATGACTGCGTTAAAAAACAGTATTTCTATCAAAAGATTTCATAAACTCTTATTTGGATAAGAATCTTAATTCGGATTTAAAAAAGGTAAGAAAAATTAGAAATTAAATGCAGAATATGGATTATAATATACCCAATAAACATATATTTATATGAAATTTTCATATTGAGTATTTTCGGATGCAGATACCTTCACATCGGTATCAACATTCAAAACTTTATATTTCTGGATACTAGATTCGGATATCCGTATCCGAACAAAATTTTTGGACAATTTATGATTTTACGGATATGGATTTATCCGTATTTCAGATATGCGTTGTCACCCTTAAATCAAATAGCAGTTCCATCCAAAAAAAGTAAAATAAAAAAATTAATAATAAAAAAAGGCAAATACAGTATAACCTCGATAAATGCATACTCTAAATTAGCGAGGTTATTTATTTATCGATAAACAAATATTTATTTCATTAGAAAGGAGTGTTACAATTATTTTCTTTTTACTAACTGATGTCATTTCTAGTTTACGCTATAGAAATAGACGTCGAACATTTTTTAAAATATCCGAACGAGAATGATGTAGTTATGGAATCATTTATAAACAAAATTTTATTGAGTTTGTAATAAATGATGAGAACGACCTAAATCAGATGATAGTAACGTTATACCAAATGTGTCAGCAAAAGAGGCCTTTTAACCGATAATCACTGTAAAAGCTTACTTGCTACAAAACACGCAAAATATTCTAGAAATTTTTCATGCATTTCAAAAAATTAAGGATGGGATGTATTTTGGTTTAGGTGAAAGAAAAAAACGATCAACTTTAGATGCAGTTTTGAGAAAAAATAAATTTTTATACAAAAATCATTGGTTGGATGAATTATTTGACGTATTTATAAATACTTTTCATATAGAATTTATTGATTATTTGGCCTTTTGAGACTTAAAAAATTATATTCGCTAATACATTTAATAAGATTATTTCATCTAACGTTTTTGCTCCGGTCGGAATCAGAAAACAGTATTCATTCATTGAGATTAGACTATACATGACTTGTATTATATGTGGAAGCTTCTGGTGGATAACTCACCGACTTTAACCTTCAAAGATAAAACTAATCTCATTTATCTTTTGATGGTATAAAAATATGTTGAATAAGACTTGATGCTTAAATAATCCTTATGCTCTTCCTATTATATAATTACCCCAATTATAAATGGCTTTAATTTGTTATGATCTTATAATGAGAAAGGAAATGAATACCAATTAGTAGAAACGGAACATAGTTCCATTTTATACGAGACCCCCTGAATGGATCCTCTTTCTAAAAATAAACTCATAATAAGATGAGATATATGTTTAACCTATTAAGGGTTAATTGGAAATATATCCCGGATTTAAATTATCAGTTGGGGATCTGTCTCATAACGCTACAAATTAAGGGATATGTCCTATACGTCCATTTTATCCATTAAATAGACAGTTATGCCCTTGTCCGAAAATGTTGGAGAAATGTTGGAGACATGATATTTTTATCCGTTAAACTATTACTGTATATATTCCTATTCTATTTCATATTTCATATGTTGGAGAAATGTTGGAGACAAACCCAATTAAAATGACAAGGGCATAACTGTTCGAAAATAAGTCACACATGTCCATTTAACGGATAAAATGGACGTCTGGGACATATTCCTTAATTTCTAGCGTTATGAGACAGATCCCCAAACTGATAATTCAAATCCGGGGCATATTTTCAATTTTCCCGAATTTTAATTAAAAATAGTATGTTTTTGATTGATTCTATATTTTTAAATTTTTGGCATGACTAAACTCATCTTTATTCTTTATGTATTACTAATAAATTTATTAAAAGAAAATTCAAATTTTTACGGTCGATTTGTTTATGGCTAGAAAAAATTTCCTCTAATAAAGAGATTTACCAATATTCTCAATCAATTAATTTTACACCATAAAAATTTAATTCTAGATCTCCGAATAAAAATAGTTTCACTTTTTTTAGTTTTAATAAAGTAGATATTTTAGGGAAAAGTTTAAGGGATTTTCATTAATCACATTAATCACACTAATTTTAAGGGATTCTAGTTAGCAAATTAAATTGAAATAGTTGCTAGAATTTTCATTTACACAGTGATAATTGTGATTTTTACAAAACATAACTAATTATAACGGGTGAAAAAGTGCGATTATAACCATTTTGTGAAAACTGGATTTTTCAGTGAGTTGTGATAATTGCGATTTTCACAAAAGAAACTGGTTCCAACATGTGAAATTTGCAACTATCACTAAATTGTGAAAATTAGTTGTGATTTTCACATGGTTGTTTCTGATCCAACTACAGCTAGTGAGATTATATCTTCTGCAAGCTTTGTTGATCGTCCGGTGAAACAATCTGCTAGAAATCTTATGTTCACTAGAGCTATCAATTTTGCTCCT
The DNA here is from genome assembly GCA_023531435.1 of Papaver californicum. Taxonomy (NCBI): domain Eukaryota; kingdom Viridiplantae; phylum Streptophyta; class Magnoliopsida; order Ranunculales; family Papaveraceae; genus Papaver; species Papaver californicum. Next base: position 2,664,941 of record JAJJMC010006585.1, read on the forward strand.
AATGGTACTTAATGGAGAATTTTACATCGTATTGCTTCATCTCATTTGTTAGCACCTAAAAGAATCTTAGCTCATGAACAAGGTCGTCAACTCGACTGTGAAGCAATGTTGAACTCCGTCATTAATGAACAATCATCACTGGGGTTTGTAACTTTGAGAAAACATCTTCAAAATGCTCCTTTGAATAACATCATGGGAACTGTGATTGGAAAAAGGTGTAATATCATGGATGAAGGGAATCAAGAACTGAAAGATATGGTTCAAGAAGGATTTGAACTCCAAGTACTTTCATCTGGTCTGATTATCTTCCTTGGTTGAGTTACTTTTATGATTCTTTCCATATCAGTGAACGCTGCTTAGCTCTAGTTCTTCGTGTTCGTGAACTTGTTTAAGGTATTATCAATGAACACCTAGCTAGAAACAACGATAAGTTGTCAGATGATGTTGATTATGTTTATGTCTTGCTCTCTTTGGAAAGTGATGAAAAACTTAATAAAAATGACATGGTTGTTGTCCTATGGGTACGTTATGTGAAAACTAGAATTTTCATTGATATTGTGATAATTGCGATTTTCACAAAACATAACTGATTATAACGGGTGAAAATTACGATTATCACTATTTTGTGAAAACTGAACTTTTCGGTAAGTTATAATAATTGCGATTTTCACAGAAGCAACTGGTTCCAACATGTGAAAATTAGAATTTTACATTCACGTGGTAAATAAAAGAAAAAAATTTGTTTTAGGGATATTTTTTAGGATTTATTGTTTATCTAAGTTATAAACAATTTATTTTATTTATTTAAAAAAAAAACGTATAGGAGTGAATTAAGGAATTATTTTAGGGATTTTTATTTATGAATTTATTTAACGATTTTTTTTTTTTTGAAAATTAAGAAGAAAGGAAGTAGGAATTTTAGACTAAGTAAACTTGATTACTGGAATTTCCTATATTCTTAGTTGTTTTTTCTTTTGACTCTTTTCATTAAAGATCAAATGTGAAAGTTTTTTTTGGTTAAATTAGTACTCTTAAAACTAATCATAATTTAACATATTAAATATCTAAATGATGAGTTTCATATATAAAATATCTTAATAGTGGATGTGCGATAAAGAAAAATATATATTTGGTCTACAAATATTTTTTTCCCATTCTTTTATGCTTATATTTATATTAACATCTTAGTTATAGTTATATGAAACTCATTGTAGTATAGTTCCTTAGTATTATTATTTAACTATGATGTCGTGAAATGGTTTAGATGGTGCAAGGACCATAAAGTTAACAGGACAACCCACAATTAATTAAGCTCTTTTGTGTCGTGAATCGCCATTGGCGTTTTTTTGTCGCAAACGCTAAATTAATTTTAGCTTTAGCCGTTTATCCCTTCGGTATTCGGATTTACTTGTAATTTCTAAAACAATAATATTAACAAAATAATGACTCCCAGCTTGTATAAATATGGGTGTAAAAATGTAGCATTTACGTGCTTATCAAATACCACCCCACTTACATTTTGCTAGTCCTCGAGTAAAGTAAACTAAACTAAAACAGAACAACTCCCTTTCGTTGATGATACGGTAACACTTAGCATGTGCAACAAATCTTTGAACCCCTAGGTGTTCTTAGCGGACGAGTTATAGTATCGCGAGGTTTTTCAAGAGGTATAACCATAAAATCTACTCCAACTCTCAAATATTCCAGAGTACAAGCATCCAAAGAGCTATGAGGACATAAGTTTTATGCACCCAACAATAAGAATTTAAAAGTACCAAAGAACAACAAATATAAATATGCTTAATCGACGAGAAAGAGAGTGTAATGTGTCAAACCAACGCTATATGAAGGAATACAACCTCGAGAGCAATCAAATACGTATTTCTCCTCGACTTATGCCTCACCAATATGATTTTATGATATTGACACTCGTATGACGATAGAAATGGGTATCACATGTGTGCAAGCAAGAGTGAAGATAGAACACTTGCACACGTTGAATGGTAACGCTGTTTTTTTTTTTAATATTTCTGATGATCTCTAAAAAAGGAAATCAATCGTATGCGAGGATAAAAATGTTCCCTCACCTTCTCATCCGAGCTACAAACAAACACTCCCCTCAATAACGTCACATAGAAACAAGTTGTCTTCGGCTTCAACCCTTAATAATGAACTTTCAGGCATTTGTACTTCATCTTTCCACATTCTCGCCCGGTTGATGAAAACCAACTCTTCCAAACATTGTACCCTTCAAATTGATGTCGTCTTGAACTTCTTTTTAGGTTTCTTCTTCTCTACGGTCTTTATGAATGAATATGAATACAAATGAATTCAATACAATACTCTTTTTTTTCTTTTTTTCTTTTTTTCTTTTTTCTATTTTTTTAGTACAATGCAAACAAGAAATAAATATGATATGAAATGAAAAGACCATATATAGGAAAACTTAGTGTTTGATTCTTCACAACTATTTTCTTATACCTAACATTCATAAAAGTTCACTTCTTTTTATTTTTATTGTACTTATATTTTTCTCACCTTGTATGTATACTTTCTCATCTTGTATTGTTGCATGTACCTTCGACGCATTCAACTTTCTTAGAAAATTTCAGATTCTTTCACTTGTTGATGATGGGTTTCTATTGACGACTGCTTGGAGGGTAGTGATGCCTGCGATGCAGGGTACAAGAATGAGATTAATTCGCAATTCTGATGTCACCCTCATGATTGATAGAATTAACACTCAAGAGATCAAAATATAGTGTTGAAATGGTGCGAGGTTGAGTAGCTCATCATTCCACTCGGAGTTAGCGCAGATGAAACACTCTAAATGGATAATATACGTTGAAGGTTCAGTGCCTCGCTCTGATTTTTTTTTGAGAGTAGTCTCTACTAATGATCGATTGGCTCTCTATACTACATACCTTATACACCTAATCTCCACCGGCATGGTTAAGTTCATCACGATTATTCTCTCGATCGACTAAGAATACCGAATATAAGTTCTCTAGCAACTCTAAGATCAATTATTAGGTAGTATCTTTGTATGTAAACTTATCTAAACGTATACAAAGTGACTCTAAAGTATCTAAAAGTTGGAGGTTCATGCAAAAAGGTACAAGAAATTTGAAAAACATCTACCTACGAAAGTGAATACTAAGAATTTTAAGTGAATACTAAAGATTCCATATGCTTAACCACTCCCCCACCCTTATACTTTACATTGTCCTCAATGTAAATTGAATCTTCCAACGGAAAATTCAAGGTGGAAAATCCTACAATGATATGTAACAAACAATCAAAAACTAAAAAGTAAGAGAAAATGAATAAATCTGATGGGTTGACTCCCACTGAGGAAAAATCCTTGTATCCCTCGCTTATGCCATAATTTACAATCTTAAAAAAAGTGATAATGATACCACAAAGTCAGCTTCGAAGCATAAATATAAAGTCTGAAAAGTTGGATATCATCCCAATATATGAATTTTGCTATAAATGTGAACCTGCAAACACTAGATTGATTAGAACCAGTAAAGCTAAATAAAGTGAATTCAACCTTAAGGTTAAAAAGAGCAAACTTCCGACTTGTGCACTCATTCATACTAACATAAAGTAAATCAGACTCATGGATTACAAGTAAAGATTGTTGAGATATTTCAACACTTTTTGTGTACCCTAAATCAGGTTCTAAGTCAGCATAAATAACTTCCATGTTTTTGTTACCTTCATCAACCATTTGAGGATGCAATCCATTGACAATGTTAATAAGCATCGGATCATCGAAATCTTCAAATTGAGCTAAGGATACATCTAGTGGTTCAATTTTCATCAAAATCAATAGTCTGGTCAATATCAATCTGCTCATCATTCATACAAGCATTTATAAAAGCACTAAATGGATCAGTGAAACAAGCATTCAATGCACTATCAGTTTCATGAGTAATTATATCGTTATCATCTTCTAGGTAACTGGTAGGAATCTCACAATTCACATGATTAGAAGGTATATCAATTTGCACATGTACTATCCCTAAGTCGTTAAACTCAACAAAAGTATCCCCTTTATAAACAGGTTCTTCTAAATCATCATCATCATCTGAATAATTAGTTGAATAATCATCAATATAATCCAGAGTGGGACATGATATACCAAATTCAGATGTCATAACAATATCTTTATTCCTATAATCACAAGTGTCAAGTTCATCCTCATCCTCAAAGTATAAAGATTCATTATTCATAACTGTTTCTTTATTATTATCATGAGAATCAAAAAAATAAGAATTTGTAAGATACTGATCAATTGCATCATTTTTCTGTACTCCATGTACTGTTTGCTAGTTGAATTCTTCGTCATTTCTCTCTAATTCCAGATAAAATGTCTTTTGGGGACTAAGGTGGAATGGTTATACTATATCCTTCAGGTCTTCAACTCTAGTGATGCGTTGGGTTGAGAGAATTTCATTTTTTAAAGGTATTTCAAATCATTAAACACTCTTTTTTTTACTTATAATCATGATGTCGTCTTTGATGGTTGTCTACACCATTGAATCTTTACGCAAATGATAAACTTGTGATTAATTTAAATCATTATTATCAAAACCAGGAAATCCCTCAACTTGGTTCACTATTTGCTACAAGAGAACAGTTGATCAGACTACAATTTGATAAAAGATATGGTTCCAGCATCATGATGCATTTTATATGTTGTGAAGATGTAGAGGTACGAGAAGCGACACTTACGAGATTCTTTAAGCTTGCTAAGGAAGAAGAATATAAGACAAATAATAGAAGTGTGTCAGTGCTTAAAAGTGACATTCATGGGACTTCTTGAGCTTGATAACAATGAGTAACCTAAGATTTTAGCAGCACCAGTGAAGTGTGAAAATCAAAAACTCAAAAAATGTCAAAATAAAAAGAGAAAGGTCTTCATCGAATGCTCTTATAATTTCTGCATGCGCACCAATATGGAACCCTTCTGAAGGTAATAAGTCTTACAAGTTATTTGCTTTGGCGGTGGTTTGGTGATACGGAGCAGGATTCGGTTGTAATTTATAAATTGTACACCATTTACTATGTATAATTAGAGAATAGAGATTAGTATCAATGCCTAGCCAACTGTTACTGTTGTTCAGGGTTGTTTGATGGTATTCGTTTGTTCAACTTTTATTACTTTTTTTATGATATTAGTTAATGCTATAACAAAAAGTCTGTTAATTTAATTTATATCGCAATGCAATGTTTTCTATGTTGAATAATGTTATTGGTTCCTTAATGGGGTGGGTAAGAGGGAAGGCTGGTGCAGATATCCAAAATTTTGGGAACAAAATTATTTTCCTAATTACCGCCCGTAATGTTATACTAATAGATGTAAGATACTTGACATACATTTTAGTGTGACTTAAATTAATTTAAGTCACTCTTATTAGTGTGTACACTAATGTGTAACAAAAAAAAGAATACCAATATACCAACACATATAAGTGTGACATTAAATAAGATGTTACACATATTTATATAACAAAAATCTGTTTTGGTGTAGCATATAGAAGACAATCATCTTCTCGCAGCAGAAGTTCAACAAGTATTTTGTCAGTTTGAGAAGATCTTTGAGAAGATCCAATTACAAATAACTCAGTTAACTTGACATATCATGACTTCACTGTTCCATGCTAGATAAGATTGATGCATATGGTTCACAGTATAATTGATCCCCTTTGTCATACTGTGAACTATATGTGTGTGAATAATAATTGGAATCGGTATAACGTGTCTTATAACTTGGGAAAGGTTGGTCATAATCATAACATTCACAAGGTCCGGAATGATCATACCCATGAGAATAATTCCAATCATTATTTACACATTCTTCTCTCATAGGTTCCTGATAATGAGAAGGTGCATATGCATATTTCCCAAGTAAATTATTAGATGGCTTCTCTTTCTCGGCTCTTTTAGAAAGACTCCAAAACGCATTGAAAGAAGTCAAATCTATACACACAAGTGTCGTTTTAAAAAAGTGGTAAAAATAGTTCGTTCGCTGAGACTTGTGAAGATTCGTTTTAGACCTAATTTTAATTTAAACTAGAAAATAAGTAAAAGATTTTAATAATATCAGAAAGAAATAGAACTCATGATTCCACCAAAATCACTTCTGAATGATTTCTACAATGATTCTTTAACACTTATAGCTCTTTTATTGACTCTGTTTCTTTTCCAAAAGTAGATTTCTAAAACATTAACTGTAAATCACAAGCATGTCGCATCAAAAGCTCTTAAGTCCTAGCATACACCATCAAACAAAATCACAATTAATTAAGAAAAATCATAAATCAAATAAAATCAATGCAAAAGTTATTAAGAATCAAAAATAGTTACCATTCATTCATGAAATATGGCTTCCTCCATTGTACCAGTGGTGGGGTTTAGCTTGTTATGCTCAAAACACTCTCAAAAGATTGGTACATGGCTCAAAAGTGTTAGAGAAGAAGAAAAGAAGCTAAAAATAATAAAATAGAAAATCTGCAACGTTTATAGGCATTATAGATTAACTGTTACAGTGTAGCTTGAAGATAAATGTTGCAAAGCGAAGATAAACGTTGGTGATGGGTTGAAGAAACCGTTGCAGCTGAAGATAAACGTTGCAAAGATGAAGATAAACGTTGCTGATGGGTTAAAAGAATCGTCGCCGTATCCATGTTCTTCACTAGTAGCATAACTTTCTTTTTTTTTCCTCCTTTTTTTCTTCCCAAGCCTCCCTGCTGATTTTTCTTCCTACTCTTTGCTATTTGTAGGTTCCACAAACCATAACAACTCATCCTTAATCGATCAGGACCCAAAAACCAATCTAAAACAAACTCAAATTCATATAAATCCGAGTCAGGGAAGGAAACTCTTTTCGGGCAAAAACATGGATTTTCCAGCTTGTTTCACGACTTTAAACTCTTGTAATTTACATGTTTCATCCTCTAATGATTGTTGATTCATGTTGATAAGGTTTAAACTCTTTAAAATCCCCCAAAAATCGATTTCAACCTCCACAGAACTTTCACGCATTTGAAAGTTCTTTTCCCGCCATTTTCTCTTTTTTGAACCAAAGAGGAAGGGGTGCCCCTATCCAAGCTACGGGTTCCTTTATAACCTAGCCTGGGTGCCTTTAGTAATTTTTTCGGGTGCTTTAATCACTTTTTGAACCAATTTTTTTGCAAATGTTTATTTCTCAAAATACATACAAACACATAAAATCACACAATACGTATAAAATCGAGCACTACCAAAATAGATAATTGCGTACAAATTAGACACAAAAATGTGTCTATCAACAAGCAAAAAATAGTTTCTTACCCAATAACTCACCTTGCAAAAGCTTTGCGAGAATATCAAATATTTATTTACTTTTTGCCCGTGAATGACTCCATTTCTGCTCTTCAAACTAAGAATGGTACATAAGAAAAATCCAACAAAATTAGCACAAGAATCTAATGAAAATCTAAAACTATCAACAAAATAAAAACACTGAAAAGTAAATCCTAATCTACCACAAGAAAGTCAAATTATCAACTAGAAAGTAATTTTTATCCGTTCCCGGCAGCGGCACCAAAAATTTGATGCCGTGAAATAGTTTAGATTGTGCAAGGACCATAAAGTTAATAGTGAAGATCATTTACAATTTCATGAGTACAATTACAAACAAAAATAAGCCATGTTACTGTGTAAGCGTAGTTTGAAGACCATTTAGAACACTGGTTTATCACTTATATTTTTATGAAAAATATGTGAATCCTGTAAATAAGATTGGGGGAGAGTTTCAAAACCAAAAATAAAGTTATCAACGCTTTTGTTTGGCATGAGATGGTAAATGAGTAGTTTCTCTTCATCTTTATGCATAAACCAAGGAGCCTAACGAGATTCATGTGTTTGAGCTTAGCCACTAATAAGACCTCATTCTTAAACTCATGTACACCTTGTCCAAAGTTATTAGAGAGCCTCTTTAATGTTATTTCTTGTCCATCTGGTAGCCTACACTGTGTAGACATTAGCAGCTCTGATAACGGACTCTGAACTTTGGTTATAAAATAATCTATAGTTCTTGGTAAGACATCCACCTTTTAAAGATGGCTGCATAACCTATTATGCACCCTTTCAGTTTGCTGCATAAATTGTTATGCAACTATTTTAATCCGCATAACCTGTTAAGCACCTTATAGATTTTTGCATAACCTGCTATGCACCTTTTCAGTTTGATGCATAACTTGTTATACAACTACTTTAATCTGCATAACCTTTTATGCACTCTTTAAAGATGGCTTCACAATCTTCCATCAAAAAGAAAGATGATGAATCAATTCACATATAATTTACAAGAAAAGTTTTTTATTGAACAAAATTATACTAAAAATTGTGTACTGTGCTAACAGTTTAACGGTCTTTTTTGTTTACTGCCTAGTAGATCCTTCAACGTTAATCAGGTGACCATGATTAAGGCCTACACCCATTCGGATCAACTAGGGTGTGGAAAGCTGGTCTTATATCAAAAAGGCAAGATCAAGCAGTTATATGCCCTTAGGCCCTGCATCAGTGCATGTCTAAGAAAAATGGAATGTGAAACTGATGTCGTCTGCCTCCTAATAGCAAAATGTGTGTGTATGTGTTAACTTGGCAGCACAAATACCTCCCATTTGGTAGCATTAGGCAACCGGCATCCAGATTTTCGATTGCAAGCTCTGCAACATCTCATGTCTTAAAAATAACAAAAGCTCGATTTGTGGCATGCCAATCCACAATCAGTTAGTTTGTACCAATCAATGAAAATGATCATTTCAGAATGCCACCTGGACAAGTAAAGCTAGATTTGTGGCATGCCATTCCACAATCAGTTAGTTTGTACCAATCAATGAAAATGATCATTTCAGAATGCCACCTGGACAAGTAAAGCTAGAGAATCGAAGACAAATAATCCTCAAGGAAATTAAAACACACGTATAAACTCAATAGATGAAACTTGTAAATAGGAGCATCACATACAGTTACATAGGCAATTTTTCCTGAGATAGAATATACCTAAGTATCCAACTCTAGCATTGTACCAACAGACACCATTACTGAAATGTTCAACAATCTCACTACAATACCTATCATCCAGTCACATGCTGCCATTTGATTAACCCTGGTATGCAGATCAAGGACATCCATTTTCTAAAATATTTATCATTTTTATAGCAAGTGCCTGAAAAAATTAGAGAATCCTAATAAATTACTAAAGCATTATAAGCAGGCACAATTGAATTAACCCTGGTTATGAGTTCCCTTGCTTCCTTTAAGCTTCCAAGCTTGCATAAAGAAGATATAATAGTAGTATAACTTACATGATCAGGAGAACAACCTTTCTTGGACATTTCTACAAGTAACCCATGTGCACCATCAACTCAGTTATTCTTATATAACGCTTTGAGAAGAATGATAATCCATTAACTTCACATATTCACAAAATATAGAGAATCCTAATAAATTACTAAAAAATTTAATATAAAGAACTTCGATAAACACGGATCTAAAACCTAAAAACGAAAAATCGAAGACGAATTAAAAAAAAAAGAAAAATAATGATAAGAATCAAGAGTTAAATCGATGAAAACCTAGAAAATCAGATGCTCACTCGAAAGTAAATCGGAGCTTTCTCTTTTCGCCTCCCTTTTTGTTCCTCTCTCTCTGTTTTTGTCTTTTAACAAGAGAGTATATTGGTCATTAACTTAAAACAAAAATCACGATAAAATATAATTTTGAAAAAAAGGACTTGTTAATAAGAAAAGTGAAATATGTGGGTGCGACAATGAAATTTTTTAAACGTGGGTTTGTGGGTGAAAAAAACTGAAAAAATGGGTTTAACAGTAGTTTCCATTATTCAAAATCATATTTGATTAGAAGATCATAACTAGTACTAAAACGCTAAGGTGACCAAGTTTGGTGTACAAAAACTCCTCCCATATTATTTTTTACAAATAAAAACCATTTGAAATAAAAATGATACAAAAATCCCATTTCAAATGTTAATCTCAAAATTTAGTTTTCTTTACTTTTTAAAATGTCATTCCTGCCCTTCCCTATATATTGTTAAGCCTTTGAAAGGAAAGTTTTGGCGGAAGAAAATATTAAGAGAGAGAAAAATAGATCTTCTTTTCGAGAAATATTATTCAGAGAGAATCGAAATCATCTCCAAGAAATCATTTTTAGATCTTTGTTTTTTTCTTTGTTTTTAGGGTTTCAATTCTAACATTCAAAGATTCACGCTGCTTTAATCAATATTTGCAACTCAGAAAGTAATTTTTAGGTTCAAATTGATTGAATAAGAGTAGAGCAAATCTGGTATTCGTTTCAGTTTAACTGAAGAAGAGAAAAGAATTTACAGTTTCAGTTTGTTCTTCGAATCATTTCTCGGAGACTGAAATTCAAATTTTCAGTTTGTTCTTCCAATCATTCATCGGTGAGATTAGATATTGGTTTGAAGAATCCAACTGAAGTTACAATTTATCCTTCCAATTTGATCATCTTCTCATTCGGCTGAAGCTATTGCATTAGTCGAATCATTCATCGGAGACTGAAATTCAACTTTTCAGGTAATCGATTTTGTTTCTGTTTTTGTTTGAATTTTCGACTTTATGTTGATTATGAAACTCAAATCCATTTTTTTTTTTATTTTTTTGATTATGTTGTTGATATATTATTCGGATCTATTGGAATAAAAATTGTTATATTGTTGATGTTCTTATTTATATTTTATTATTGTTGTTGTTGATATTCACATCTAGTGGAACTCTTTTTGGTTTCACACTTTGTCCTTTTAGATTATGAAATTTCTTCTCGCGGTTATAACTCACAAAGAGGATACATTATCGTTTCGTATTGGTCTACAAGCATCTGTTTTTGATTTGAAGGGTAGTATATGTTTCAAGTTGGTGTTAATTCTCTCCTCTTTCTATATAAATTTTCCACATATTTGGTGATCAGCAAAAGGTTATCAATTATGATTTTGATCTCCAATCGGTTGCTCTATTTACTTTTTTAAATAAGCTTCCATCTCTTGAGTTACATGTAAGGCATAGAGATGAGTGTTTTAGTTCTAGTTCAGGAAGTTCAGGAATTATACCTTTTGAGCAGCCATGAAGTTCAGGAATCATACCTTTTGAGAATCCACGAAGTTCAGGAATCATACCTTTTGAGCAGCCATGAAGTTCAGGAATTATACCTTTCGAGCATGCAGGACTTACAAATTTAGTTGATTATGATGTCCTTAATAAAGTGAAAGAATCGTTGAAGTATGCACTTTGGTTAGGCATTTTTCAGGGTGTCAATCAGGTGTTTCCGGGAGGTGTTCAACAAGTTCGTTCTGATTTATTGAAAGATCATGCAGCATCTGGTATTTATTCAAGACGACAAGGAATGAGAAGTTGAGGATTGGTGCATGTTGTGCTAAGAAGGAAGAAGAGAAATGTGAATTGCATATATATAATGTTTCTATTGATGGTGTTGAAGGTAGTCCTTTTATTATCAGGAGTTAAATAAGAAACATACTTGTTGCAGTGGAGTTGTAAACAAACCATATGTGTCGAAGAAACTAATTAGTAGCTTGATTCTCAAAGAGATTAAACATAATCTAAAGAAGAAGACAAAGGACATTATGAATCAGTTTACAAGAGAGTATGGGTTTGACATTAGTTGTTATTATGCATATGCAGGGAAGAGGCATGCATTGAATATTACATGGGGAGAAAACGAGAAATCATTTATGTACTTGAAATGGTACACAACCAAATTTACTGAAACCAATCCCGGATCTCGTGTTGTTTTGGAAGTTGAAAATTGGACTCAAAAATTTTAGAGATTGTTTATCTCTTTCGGAGCATGTATTCATGGATTCAATTATTATCGTCCTTTATTATTCCTTGATCCCATTTGAAGAGCAAATACCTTGGTCATATCATGACAGCAACAGGTCTAACCGGGAATGATGGTAAGTTTCTTAAACATTCTATTGGTTTCATCATTTTTTTCTGTTGGTTTCATCATTTTTATATGCTGAGATATTTTTTCCTGTTCTGTTTCAGAAATCTATCCTTTAGCTTATGTTGTGGTTTCATCGGAGAACGACGTGAACTGGAAATGGTTTTTGGAGAATTTGAATGGAGTTCTTTCTCCTTTCTGCAAAAATCTTACTTTTGTGAGTGATCGAGGTAGTGGTTTGGTGAATCAAATTTCTGTTGTATTCCCTGATGCTGTTCATGGTTGGTGTTATTGGCATATGAAGAACAATATTAATACATATTTGTCGAAGGCCAACAAGGTTTATAACAATTATGTGTTGGGATTGTTTGAAAAATGTGTGTATGCTAATACACATACAAAATTTTCAGAGAACTGGGAGAAGTTGATGCAAGTCAAAAATCAGAAGTTACAAGATTATCTGAGTAGAGCTCCGGTTGATAAATGGGCAAGTGTTTATTTCCCGGGTCGTCGTTATGGTAGGTTGTGTTCGAATATCGCTGAGAGTTTTAATAGTTGGATCCTTGAAGAGAGAGAGAATCCAATAGCTATCATGGTTGATGAGATCAGAGTGAAGCTTATGAATCAAATGTGTGTACGTCGCGATGAACGTGCAACCTTATTGAAGTGGCTAAAAACTTTATGTCCAGAATTTGAAATTGAGCTCTACAACAACAAGATGCATGGACGTGAATACAATGTCACCAATTCGTCGCAATATGTGTTTGAAATTGATTCGACATTAACACAAACGATCGATTTGCAAAGAAGAACAGGTTCTTGCAACCTCGCGCATCAACAGTTTCCCTTGTGCCCATGCTATCCGATGTATCATGCTGAATGAAGAAGATCCGTATCAGTATGTCGAATTCTACTTTACAGTAAAGTCCTATTTGGAATCCTATGCAAGAGCAATTAATCCTGTCCCCACAGTTGAAAAGCCTGCGATTATGTTTCCAAAATCTGTTGTTCTTGGTCTTGATGCTCTACCACAATCAGGTCGTCCAAGGAAGAAGAAGAGAATTCCTAGTATAGGTTCATTTCCCAATAAGAAGATGAGAACTTGTGGTGGATGTCATATTTTGACTACCCATAACCGAAGGACATGCCCTGCACGTCAGATTTGAAGTCATTTCGACTACAATTCATCGACTTTCAGTTTCAGTTTTTGTTTAGACTATTATATGATTTAATCTACATTTTATGATTTATTCTTTTTTTCTATATTTTTTACAGTTAAACATGTTAATTTGCTGCAGGTGTTTCATGTTTGTTTAATTATAGATTAGTTTGTCAGAGTTGTAGACTTTTATAATTTGTTGGAACCAAAATAGGTTTCATAGTTTGTCACATTCTTTAGTATTTTTTTCATCTCTAATATGATGTAACTTTTTTTGGTTCCATCATTTTTTTTTTAATCTTGAATAAGATGGAACTAAAAACATGATGGAACTTTTTTTGGTTCCATCATTTTTTTATCTGGAATAAGATGGAACCAAAAAAATGATGGAACTTTTTTTTGGTTCCATCAATTTTTTTTCATCTGGAATAAGATGGAATCAAAAAAATGATGAATTTTTTTTTGGTTTCATTATTTTTTGTTACGTCTGTGATATGCTTGTTCAATGCCTAAGGTTTAAGCCTAAGTGTTCAGGCCTAAAGGTTTTAGCTTTTCTGCATTATGTTGAAACATTTTTTGGTTTCAACTTTTTTGTTCCATCAACTGAGATTTTTATAAACATACAAATTGAGATGTTTTTATAAAAGTTCCAAGTATTTTAAACCAAATATGTCTAACAATTCCAACTGAAACAAAAACTGAAATCATTACACAAGTACTTTAAACTAAAACTAAAACTAAAACTAAAACTGCAATCTTTAATTGCAAACTAAAACTGTCAACTTTAAATTACAACTTTGGCCTCATAGTCTGCACCTTTGTCAAGGAGGATCTCACAGGCCAACTTTGGGCTCATATTCTGCACCTTTTGATTTATATGCGCTTCAGACGAAAAATTTCCTTTCAAGAGGCTCTTCATGTAATAGCAAACATGAAGGCCGCAATCATTCCTGAAATTAACAAAACAAGATTTTTAAATTAAACAAAGCAAAAAAGGAGTAAAATGAAGAGAGTGAAGAAAATATCTCTAAAAAAGGTTCTTTTAAAGCAGTTACACATCTTGCTGACAACACAAAGGGGTGTTCAAAGCGATTTCTTTTGATTTACTTGCCGGCTCTAGTGAGAGCTTTGCAACATGTTATTTGAATGCTGACACCATTCTTTCTTTCATGATTTCAGCACTTTTGATGCATTCATCTTCAGTTTCAGCCATTGAGTTGTAGTGAGAGAATTTTCCAGTCTCATTATCAAAAGCTAGCAGTGTCCAGTGGTACAACTTTTCACCAAGTTTTGTGAGCAATGGAACGAATATAAATTCTGGACTATAATCCATGTTGTCGATCAAAGCTTCAATTGCATAGCGAAAATTTTGCCCGATTGAGTGTAATGTCTGAAATTCAGTAAAAAAATCAAAAATCAAGTTCTAATTTGGTTTCAGAAAAACACTTTCATAAGAGAAATTAAAGGAAACTTACATAGACATATGTGCTTAAAAAAACTGATCTTTTGTACTTAAGAGTACCATATGGTTTCAACTCTTTCTTTGATATGTTCTTTTGCAATTTCAACATGTAAAATTCAATCATATCTTCGGCGACGTCACCCTTTATTATCAAGTTATTCATATTCCTTGCCGTTATGTACAACCCAAGCTCTTTTTTCTCCCATGCTATGTCACTGTTGTTAAATTGTTAAAAAACAAATTAATAATTAAAGAAGAAGAAAAGCAACTGAAAGAAACGTATTCTACTCAATGATCAAAGAAGAAAAAAAAAATTTGAAACTCATTTTGGTTTCAACACTGAAATTATGAATTATATGCTGAAACTCATTTTGGTTTCAGCATTGAAATTATGAAACCAAAAAACTGAAAAATTATGAATGCTACTTACCTTTCATTATGCATTTTGAAATGTCTGCACACGAGTGGTTTCTTATTTGAATCGAGTACCTGCATAATCTTCAAGTTGTCAACTGCTTTCAACTTCACGTCCTTTTTCTCCGTTTCTTTCTTCTCTGACTTTTTAGAGTGTTTTCTTCTAGCACAACGACTCTTGTTTCTTTTTTTCTTCTTAACTTTCCTAGGTGTATAATCCTGAATTTAACAGGTGCTTGCATATTCCTTTTGTTTTTCCTCATTCTTGATATTATGTTACTGACCTTTTGTTCGGGAGTGATGTCTTCATGCTTACTATCTTCTTTATCACTATCACTTTGCGTTAATCTGAAAATGAAATGAGGCATATCATCTTCTAAATCAGTTACATCTTTTTCCATATGTATAACTGAGTAGTAGCACATGCCTTTACTTTCTTGCTTTGATGTAGAACCCTTCTTTGCATATTCATCTTTCATTTACTAATGAACACTTTCATCAATTGAACCCTGAGTTGACACTTCAATCTCGATCTTTGTCTTTGAAGAATAACTTTTATTGGCTTCCAATTCTACCTGCTTAGCCACCTTGATATCTTCTAGCATGTTTGGAGTCAATTCAGAAACTTCTTCTATTACACTCTTCAATTCAGCCTTCGACAAAGAAGATTCAACTTGTTCATCCACCTTGATATCTTCAGCTGTGTTTGGAGTTTTCTCCAAAACCTCTTCTATTACATTATCTGTCGCTTGCTTCGCTTTGTTGATTTCAGATTCCACTTGCTCAGCCACCTTCAATTCTTCAATTATGTTCGGAGTTAACTCCGAAACCTTTTCAATCAGCTTTTAAACTTTTCCTTCAGATGATGAAACCTTTTCTGGTTCCAACAAACAACCTTTAAAATCTTTAATCAAACCTTGAATATGAACTTCATGTACTGAAACCTTTTCTGGTTCCATTGCATCATCTTGTTGTGTTTCTTCAGGCAGATTCATTACCTGCAAGATTTATTGAGTTCAAAAAAATCACTTCACATACTTTGTAAAAAATCAGATTCATTGACAACAAACAAATCAAATCAAATTAAATTATCACCTCAGCATTATATTTGAAAACAACATTGTCATACTTTTGTTCTTGTTCACCATCTTCAACCAATAAATCCTTTTCTGGTTCAATCATAACATCGCCATCAATTTCTTGTGTTTCTTCTAGCATCAAAACCCTTTTTTTCTATCATGTCATCCACAATCATTATAGCTTTGCTTATCATATCATGCAATATTAGCATATCTAGCTCAATATAATTCTCAAATGAAACCTTTTTTGGTTTCATTAAAAAAGAAATTCATACCAATCTATAGGATTGCTCGAAATCAATGTTTTACATATGTAGTTAACAACTTCAATAATATATTCAAATGGAACTATCGTAAACCCAACACATACAATAACGAATCCTAATAAACAAGATCATATTTAATACATCTAAGATTTAACATATCACCTCCACATGTTCTTCACGGCTCGAAACCGTTTCAGGTACCGTTTTTTCACGGTTCGAAACCATTTTTGTTTCATCTCTTTTACGTTTCCGTCTCACTAAGTCTCCACTGGTTGTAACCTCTCCTCAGTATCATCTTTGGCCAGTATTGTTTGATCTTCTTCAGAAATCCCATTGTTACCAACGGTTCTAAGCTTTTCAATCAAAATTCTAGCCCACTGATATTTATCCTTGTGAGGGTTATCTTCATTTCCAGTTCAATATTCTCTTTATTTTGTACAGGCTTTTCATTGCTAGCACCAACATTCTCTTCACTTGCAGTACGCTCGTCATTGCCATCACCAACCTACAGTTCAGTTGCAGTACACTCGTCATTGCCATCACCAACCTACATTTCACTTGTAATATGCTCGTCAATGTCATTGCCAACCTGCAGTTCATGATCAATATACTCTTCAACAGGAATATCTTCTTCCTTTATGCGCTGGACCAAGTGTATTTCTTGTTCATTATATAGAAGCAAGAACGATCCCTGACGGTCACCCATATTCATCTGCAGAACACAAGAAAAATTGGTTTTCAGTTAGATTTTTTGATGTAACCAAATTGGTTTGATTAAAAGAAAACCATAGAATTATCAGTTTGGTTTTGTTAACCACTATTCGACGAAAAACATATGCAACCAAACATTGTTCCAGCAAAGTGATGGAACCAAATAAATGATGGAACTTTTTTTGTTTTCATCATTTTTTTTTATCTGGAATAAGGTGAAATTAAATAAATGATGGAACTTTTTTTGGTTCCATCAATTTTTTTCATCTGGAATAAGGTGGAACCAAATAAATGATGGAACTTTTTTTGGTTCCATCATTTTTGCTTACGTTTGTGATATGTTTGTTCAATATATAAGGGTTCAGGGGTTCATGGTTCAAGGCTCAGACATTAAAAATTATAAACAAACAAGAACTGTTGTTGCTTTTACCTTTGAGAAAATTTATGGTTTTTTGCTAAGATCCTTGAAATTATTCACTACTGCCTTGCATATTCCATCTAGGTTCCATGTATGAACCTTGCATACATGTCGCGTCCAGCCTGTCTTAAGGTCATGTTTGACATCTCGACAAAACAATACTTATAAAAACAAGAAACAACATTCAAATTAGTAATCAAACTCGGGAAAAATAAAAAATAAACAACTTATGAATCAAAAGAAACAAAAATTAACTTACCAATGGGTAAATTACGCAACATACATCATCAACTTGTTCGGCTTTTATTATCGACTCAATTAGATACTCATGAAAAACATCTGGCCAATACACTTTATTCATCTCAAATACTTGGTATAAGTATTTTGAAGTCAGATTCTGCCCATATTTGTTTGGGACAAATATTGAAACAAAGAGGTAGAGGAAGAATAACTTGACGAAGTCTTCATCTTTGGTTTCATCCACTGCAGTTTCCATCATAGCCCTCAGAATATCAGTTGTCCTCATCTTCTTATCTCCCTTAAATTACTCAACCGCAAACAGGTTTACCTTTTTCTTCAGCTCATCATCTTTGGCTATATCTACATCCTTCATCATTTGTAGACTAAAAATCACAACAAATTGTTCCGGTATGGTCTGTAATATCATGTTCTTTGCTCTCATTAACTTGAAACAATCTTGTTTCACACGCTTCACACTCTTATGATATGAACCTAAGATCATCTGAATTGCTTTCGTCATTTTTTTCAATTCTTCTTCTAGTAGTGTACCTTCGTAGAACGGTTTGAAGAAACGCCAAAATGGACAAGCAACAAAGGCCTTCATGTGTTTGTTCATTTTTTTGTATCAAATCTTTTATGGCAGGTGCCTCCGCACACAAATGATGCAACGAGCACCTATACGGTTCTTTAACTATTTTTTTCTTGTTGTTAAAACCAAAAGTAAACCATAAGCACCAACAGAATTGGTCTCAACTACAAGTGAAAATGATGAAACCAATTTCGGTTCCATCAAAATAGCCATTAAGTAAAAAAACACCAACAAAGTTGGTTTCAACCATACGGTGAAAATGATAAAACCAACTTCGCTTCCATCAAAATAGTCATTAAGTAAAAAAAACACCAACAGAGTTGGTTTCAACCATACGGTGAAAATGATAAAACCAATTTCGGTTCCATCAAAATAGCCATTAAGTAAAAAAACACCAACAAAGTTGGTTTCAACCATACATTGAAAATGATGAAACCAATTTCGGTTCCATCAAAATAGCCATTAAGTAAAAAACACCAACATAGTTGGTTTCAACCATACGGTGAAAATGATGAAACCAATTTCGGTTCCATCAAAATAGCCATTAAGTAAAAAAACACCAACAAAGTTGGTTTCAACCATACATTGAAAATGATGAAACTAATTTCGGTTCCATCAAAATAGCCATTAAGTAAAAATACACCAACAAAGTTGGTTCAACCATACAGTGAAAATGATGAACCCAATTTCGGTTCCATCAAAATAGCCATTAAGTAAAAATACACCAACAGAGTTAGTTTCAACCATACAATGAAAATGATTAAACCAAAACTGAACAAAATTGCCAAAACATAATTGAACCGTGAATAAATAAGGTGAAAACAAATGTAATTGAAACCTAATTATGAAACCAGTGATTTCAGAACAGATGAAACCTAAACCTAATTTATGATACAAATAGATGATAAGAGATAAAACCTAATTATGCAAATTCATTGATCAAACCAAAATTGCGAAACCAAAAATCATTGATGCATGTTGATTTTCAACCATAAATAATCACTAAAGAACAATGAAACTTTGATTTACCATTTGGAGAATCTTCGACAATATTCTTAAGCTTTTTGTTGATCTTTTCATCTTTCTTTTTCTCTTGTTTCTTCACTGTTTTCTTAAGTTTTTTGTCGATCTTTTCATCTTTCTTTTTCTCTTGTTTCTTCACCATTTTTGATTTTGTTCAGTGATTTGTTTCGATTTTAGGTTAGGTTTTTGTTTATTCAGTTTGTAAAATTGGTTTCAGATCTGAGATTTGTAAATTAACAAGAATAGAGAATTGAAATTGAAATTGGTTTCAGATATGGGATTTGGATTTTTGAGTGAAGAGAAGAAAAGGTTAAAGGGGGAAAAATGTCGTTAAGAAGTGATAAATGGGGAAATGTCCGTTGAGAAGAGATAAATGAGAAACGGTTATTTTCTCTCTCTGAAATTATGGGAGGATAGTTTAGACAGTTAATTTTAAATGTGATTTTTGTAAATATTTTGTTTGTTGGATTTTTTATTATTGGATAATGATACCTTTAGAGTTATAACCCACGGACTGTTAGAAGATTTAAAACACTCCGATTCTTTTTGTCCTAGTTTTAAAAAGGAAAAGAACTAAACATGATTAACGTTTTGTTGCGATTTTCAAAATTAATGTGTTACAAATACTTGAGATATATGAAAAGAGGTAGCAGACAAAGGTATTTATGTACATATAAAAACAAAACCAAGTTTAAATAAGTGATCAGTTGAGTGTTCATTTCTCAAAAGAAATTAATGTCCACTGCCACTATCTTTCTTTAAGTGGGTGAAAAACGAAAAATGAAAATGACTTTTGTAAATAAAGGGCATCGATCGTTTGAAATGGAAAGAGACTTTGATCTGGACGGCACATGAGTTACAATAGATGAATTCTTTTATTTTAAGTGAAGATAAAATAAAATAGGTTATGACTTTCGGCATAGACATATAAGCACATTTTCACACTGACTAAAGAGGATTTGTAATATTACGGCAGAAATCATTGTAAAATCAAGAGACATAATATATTCATATTTTAAATGAAAAAATCATACATCCTGGTATCAAAAATTCAATCAAAAATTAATTGTAATGTTAAAATAAATTATATTTTCTTATATTAAATAGAAACCCCTGTTTTATCTTGCTTTTTATAAATTCAATTAAAAATTAATTGTAATGTTAAAATAGATTATATTTTCTTATATTAAATAGAAACCCCTGTTTTATCTTGCTTTTTATAAATATTGGTGCAAGTACAATATATTTTTTTTCAAAAATAATAAGTCAAACGTTTTTATTCTTATCTTTTTGTATAGATAAAAAGAAGAACAAGTACCGGAAGTAATGGGTACAGAGGTTTAGTTTTCCTTTGTTGCTTTAAATGAAAAACCAGAGGGGTGAAAATGATGGCGAACTTTTCTTTTCTTTTCTCTTTTGTTTTTTAATGAAAATGGAAGAAAAAATTATAGAAATACAAAAAGAGAAGGAGAAAAAGGATGACTACTAGAGGAATATCATGTGCAAAGTTAGATACTGACCATATCAATGATAAGGGGCAAATCAATTATATTTTTTATTTTCAACCACCCCACGTAGATAATAGATATCCCTTTTATTTAGTAACTTTAGATTTAGTTAAATTGCTAGGTGCACGCCACAACATTAAAAACCATATCTTTATTATTTTTTTGGAAATCATAATATACCCAAATTAAATAATTATTTTTGCAAACTAAGTTTTGAACTCAAAGACTCGGATAGAAAATACGGGGTATCACAATTACATAGTTCTTTGTGGAAACGATCCATACTGCCGCTATATTACTAGGTAGTTAATGTTAGTGTGAAATATCTTTTTTTATTTTTAGTTTTTATAGTTTGGATATCATATTTGCATTCCCATGTTTAATTCCACAGAGTCTTAAATCTATACGACACACATCAAATTTTAGCGTCACTGACGAGGAGCAGTTGCTAATTGATTTGTTATTTGTTTTAGCTTGTTTTAGCAGTTTAGGATATTTTCACATTTTCTTTAGTGTATTCAGGTTTTTAGGTTTTTTATGGTGTTAAAAACTAGTTGAAGGTGTTCATCACTCGTCAAAAGCGGGAGGGAAATTATGAAAACAGGTTGTAAGTATCACTTTTGTTTTTGCTTTGGTTTTTATATTTTTAGTAGATTTTTCGTCTTTCTTGTGAGTCGTCATATTTCCCTTCGGAAATAACATGTACGGTGTTGTTTTAGGATGATAAACAAATGATAGGCCAAGTTTTCTGGAGCTTTATATTCTTCCTCGTCCTTCTTCTTCTTCTTCACGTCTGAGTTGCAGACAAAATTTCTGATTTTATTTTCTTACGTTTCTGGCCAGAGCCAGCCTCCACCTTCTCTTATGATCGATTCATATTTATAATACCATCTTTCCATCTCGACATAACTTCTCCAAATCCTCATTAATATTCCCACAGATCCTTCTTCAAAGAAGATATTCTCGTAAATATTTTTTCTTCCCTCGATGTTTTAATTCTCGGTGATTTTGTAAAATCTCGCCAATGATTCTTCTAAGTTGTTGCTCGAATTACCTAAAGATATTGATCAGATATAGAAAGAAATATTACCGAGTTTTTCTTCTCCTTTTTTTGCTAGAGTATGATATTTTGCAAGATTTAATTCTGTTTCTGTATTTATCCCACATGAGCTTTATTATGATGGAAACAAATCTTATGTGATATATGAAAGAAATCCATAATATCTTCTCTTCCCTGTTTTTCCCTGAGAAACATATACAAACGAGAATATTTGATTTGATTTTATTTGCTTCTATTTTGATTTTTCACGCATTCCTGATTCGTGCACACTCCTCTTTATAAGGTAAATTTTGTCTTAAACTTCCTCCAAATATCGACATAGAAAAACCATAGATTGAGAAAGTTTAGTTCCCGCCAAACTTTATTTGACTTTCGAAAAGGTGGGTGCGCTGAACCAAATAATAGATTTCCTTTAACCAGAGTCTTGGGGGTGCCTTTATCAACTTCTTGGGTTCCTTTAACACTTTTCGAGCCACATTTTCCACATTTATTAATTCTCCAAAAATATCTAAAAACATAAAAATAACAATAATATTAGTACAAAATTGAGAACTAATATTATAAATATGAGATCAAATCAGACACAAAATCGTGTCTATTAAATACCCCCAGACTTATATTTTGCTAGTCCTCGAGTAAATCTAATCTAGAAAACAAAATGAAAATCTAACTTACTTTCGTAGGAATCACGACTACATTTGACACGTGCAGCAAGCCGTTAAACTCCTAGGTAACCCTAGCAGACGAGTGTTGTCTCGTGAGGGTTTATAAAAAGGTATACCCATAAAACCTTTTATTCCAACTTCTAATGTCACAAGTTTCCAAAGAGCTAAGAGGACATAAAGTTTCTCCTCCAAATGCCAAGTAATTAGAAGTGTCAGAGAAAATACATGCTAATACACGTAATCAAATAGAGAGAGGATGTGACGAGTTGAATAAGTGCCAAATATATCTTTTTCCAGATGGACAACGGACTAACATAGCAACCGAATAAGCATTTCGCCTTGACTCTGCCTCACCGTAGGTTATGAGTTTGCACTAAGAAATGATTTTAAGGGTCACAAAGGTGTGTAAGCAGGATTGAAGAAAGAATACTTTCATACTATTGATGGTAACGCTTTTTCGGAAGATCTCAAACCAATTTTTTTTCCTGATGATCTCAACGGAAAAGAAATCTAATGACTTATTGGGAAATCAACCATAAATAAGGATGGGAACATACACTCACCTTCTAGTCTCACAACTCTCTCATGGTGTTCAATATAAATAACTTTGTCCTCAGTCTTCGGCCTAACCCTTGATGATGAACTCCTAAAACTTGTATAACTTTCCTTTTTATCTTCGATCACTTCCTTTTGAATTTCTTCTTCTCCATGGCTTTCCCTAATGAAATTATTACATAATTTTTAATTTCTTTTTTTTGAATATTTTTTTTAGAATGAAAAAGATATAAAAATAAAAAACAAAAAATGAATGATAAAATAAAACTTTACTAGCAAATGGAGAAGGACTTTTGCGCTTTGAATCTTAACAATTGCTGGTACACAAAACTTCAAAAATTTATATTTTTTTTCTTCTTTGTCATTTTTAATATATAATGTTCTTTGACTTTTTTGCTTGTAAACCTTGGACGTCTTTAACTTCTTCATGGATTGATGTTGCTACGCTTGTTGATGATGCTGAGTTTCTATTAAGAGAGTTATAATTGTTGTGACTGAGACTGCGATATGAGGCTAGTCCTGATGTCACCCTCATGGTGATAAGAATTTAGCACTCAGAGATCAAATAGTGTTGAAAGTGGTGCGAGGTTGAATAACTCATCATTCTACTCGGATTTTGTGCAGATGAACACTCTAAGTAGACAGTTGAAGGTCTGGTGCCTCACTCCAAAGGGTAGTCTCCAGTAATGATAAGGTTAGTTACGTCTTTCTATATTTCCCCCTGACCTAATTGTCTCCATCATGGATGGTTGGGTCCGTCACGATTATTTTCTCACAAGTTAAGAACACAAATGTAGTTTTCTCTAGCAGTTCTAATTTCCATCTTTTTTGGGAGAATCAATATGTAAACTTACCTACAAGGCTACTACGTGACTCTAAAAGTTGGAAATTGGTACAACTAAATTTTTTAATTTTTTCTCCCTTACCCCCAAACTTAAATTGAACATAGTCCTCGATGTTCCAAAAATAATAATATGAATGCATGAACAAGGAAAAATACCGAACAAAGAGATAGGCAAATATATTACTAACATTGTGTACCAAAAGCATATGGGTTGCCTCCCATGAGCGCTAAGTTTAAAGTCTTCGTCCAGACCAAGAAAGGATTAGTCACAATTTACGAATCACATAACAATAATCAAAATAATTATGGATCCTTAAAGTCAATGGGATTTGACTCACACAGTTGACCACAATGAAGTATATAAGATTGGTGGTCATTCTCATGAAAGTGCGTCGATTCAAATTTTCTAAAATAATCAGATTTAGTTCCAAAGTTTAAAAATGGACACATTTGAAGTTGAAACATTCCCACATTTGGTAAATAAAATTTTGGTGGGACAAAAAAGTCAATTATGGTATTATGGTTCGGGTAAATCACATCAACAATATGATGGGTTTCTAACATACGAAATTCATTTCGGACAAAATCAGTTTCAGAGAAATGTGTATGAAGATAATCACGTAAGATGGTAGAGGCACAAACTTCAAGTCCCAAGTGAGGGAATTTTCTAAGATTCAAAGGAAAACACATGGAGAATGATATTCACCCCCAAACTTAGAGTCGTCAGTGTCCTTGGAAAAACTAGTCACAATTTCCTTAATTTCAGATTTAGGAAATTGGTCAATTGATTCCTCTAGGTTGTAATCAGGTGGGGTACCTTTAATCATATTTAAATTCTCTACAAGTCTATCATCTTCGTCAGAGACTATGGTCTTTGAATCGTTGGACTCTAAAACGCTGGTCTCTGGATAAACTCGTTCCTCTAACCCATCATCGTCTTCTGATAGGTGCATAATCTACATGGTTTTAGTATCAATTCCATACTTTTTTAGTTATATTTCTTGAATTATACTTTGTATTATTCTTTTTTTCTATTTTGTTTCTCATGTTAGGACGATTCAACTAAAATAAGTGGAAACGACTTTAAAAGTGCTAAGTGAAGTGCTATAAGTGAAGAAAATTAAAGAAAAATAAAAATCCTTCAAATCCAGGATTCCCTATGATGACCTTATATATAATTGAAATACAAAGATAACGCAAAAAGAATGAGGTCATTCCGAGTTCGTATGAAGAATTTATGAGCAAAACCGTGAAACTAACTTGGATTTGGTTTCCGTTGGGCCTTATTGGGCCTGCATGGGATGAGAAAGGAGGGATGCGTCTTGGGCTTCCCTTTGACGTGGAAATTAGGGTTTTTGTTGGTTTTTGAGGAGATTAAGTCTCTTAATTGGATAAAGATCAAAAGGAGGTGGAACAGTTTAATGCCTAGTTGGATAGACATCAAGAGGAGGTTACCAAAACCTATATAAAGGGGAGCCTAGATACAATTTTCGACACAAATTCTCCATAGAAAAGAGAGAAAATTTTGGTTTACCCCTTTAAAGGGCGGAACTAGGATATTTTCTCTTCTTCTTCCCCTTTATTCTTTTCTTCTTTATTTTTCATGGGTTTTAGTAAACCCATGAGTAGCTAATTCTTCTATTAGTTGGAGATGTAATCAGAAGTTCTAAACATGGGAATCAATCTGGCAGGTTAGTTCTAATTTTCATTATATTTTTTTTTATCGTTTATGTTTTACTATGTATATCAAGTATGTGATTGTGTTCATGTAATATGATTGGTTGTTTGGTATGTTTAAAATTAAGAATTAAACATCCTTAATAACCTATCTATAGCTAATTAGGAATCTTAGGTATAAGAACCCTAATAACTAGTAGTAATTTATGATCCCTAGCGGTGCAAATCGTGAAGGAAATCACAAGTAAACCTTGATCTTAATAATGATCAAACACCTATTCAAAAGGTAGAGCTTGAGGATGATGCAATAAATGTTCTAAAAGAATTCCTTGCGGCAAGATTTGAATCCGCAACAAAGTACGAGTCTTACAACAAGGAGGAATATGTTGAGAATGAAACCGAATTGAGTAATATCGTGGAAGACCCAATTGAACTTGCCAAAGATTAAAATGATAATGTTGATGTTGAAATTCTTGTTGAGGCAGAGAACCACGATGCGCATGAGGTAAATAATTCAATACAAGAGATAGTGGAAGGTTTGTCTAATCTTTTGGTAATTCTATTTCTAGTGATCATTCTCCCCTGATTGAAGTAGTTTTTCAATGAGTCTTTAACCCAACTTTTAAGAAAATACCTCACTTAGGATTGGAGTTGTGCGCTTCCAAAGTTTTAACGGATTATTTTGCTTCCAACTATCAACCATTAGATATGCTTGATTCTAACACTGTGCAGGTTACCCTTGAGAAACCTGTAGAAGTTCCCAAACTATATGTTCTCTGTACACTTACAAATGTAGAAATGACTAAGTGTGGGGGTAACTTCCATCTGATAATGGTTTCATTAGTACTATCATATGCTAATATTTGTGTGAAGCTGTTATTAGAATTGCAGATTGTTATCTGGGAAGTTTCTCAGATTTTTAAATTGTTGGTGTACAGACAATAACCAGAAGGTCAGGTTAAGGACATTAAACTAAGCGTTGAATGGGATGAAACCCATTAGTTATGTATTTATATTTTTATATTTTATGTTTAGTTTTCTTATCTTTTCATATCATTATAGGATTTTTCAGCGTGATTTTACATTGGACGAGTCAATTTACGTTGAGGACAATGTAAAGTTCAATTGTGGGGGAGTGATTAGGCATATATATTTTCAGTATTCACTTTTGTATGTAATTTTTTTTAAACTTTTTGTACATATTTGCCTACAAACCTCCAACTTTAAGAGGTTTTAGAGTCACTTAGTATACTTCTAGCTAAGTTTACATACGGAGTTCTTACCAAAATAACTGAACTTAGAAGTATTAGATAACTATATTCGGGTTTCTTAGTTGTTGAGAGGCAGAAGTTGAGGCGGAATGCTTATTCGATCGCTTTCGAGGCTGGATTCTTTCATATGGTGGTTTTAACCTAACTCAAGAGTTAAGTATGAGAATAGTGTTCTTTGATACATCTAACTTCTTATTATTAGTATGCAAAAACTTTGTGCCCTCGTAGCTATTTGGATGCATGTGCTCTGGAAGTTTTGAAAGTTGGAGTTTAGGTTTTGTTGGCATACCTCTTGTAAACCCTCACGAAACTATAACTCATCCACTAGGGACACCTAGGGGTTTAAAGGATTGTTACACATGCTAAGTGTGACTGTATCCTCAACGAAAGGGAGTTTTGTATTTTTGGTTAGTTTAGATTTGTAGTTTGCTCGAGGACTAGCAAAAAACAAGTGCGGGGGAATTTTGTAGGTGCATAATCTACCTGGTTTTAGTGTCAATTCAATACTTTTTTATTTATATTTCTTGCATTCTACCTTGTGTTCTTCTTTTTTTCTATTTTTTTCTCATGTTAGGACGATTCAACCAAAAGAAGTGGAGACGACTTTAAAAATGCTAAGGAAGTGAAGTGCTACAAGTGAATAACATTAAAGAAAAAATGAAAATCCTTCAAATACAGGATTTCCTATAATTATCTTTTCGGTAATTGAAAGAAAAAGATAACGCAAAAAGAATGAGGTCATTCCGAGTTCATATGAAGAATTTATGAGCAAAAGTGTGAAACAACTTGGGTTTGTTTTCTGTTGGGCCTTATTGGGCCTGCGCGGGAATAAAAAGAAGGGATGCGTTTTGGGCTTGCCTTTGATGTAAAAATTATGGTTTTGTTGGTTTTTGAGGAGGTTAAGTCTCCTAATTGGATAAGGATCAAAATAAGGTGGAAGAGTTTAATGAGATTAAGTTTCCTAGTTGGATAGACATAAGGAGGAGATTACCAAAGCCTATATAAAGGGAGCCTAGATACAATTTCGACACAACTTCTCCATAGAAAAAAGAGCAAATTTTGGGTTACCCCTTTAAACGGGGGACTAGAATATTTTCTCTTCTTCTTCCCCTTTATTCTATTCTTCTATATTTTTCATGGGTTTTAGTAAAACCATGAGTAGCTAATTCTTCTATTGGTTGGAGATGTAACCGGAAGTTCTAAACATGGGAAACAATCTGGATGGTTAGTTATAATTTTCATTATTTCTTTTTTATCGTTCATGTTTTACTATGTATAACAATTACGAGATTGTGTTCATGTAATATAATTGGTTGTTTGGTGTGTTTAAAATTACGAATTAAATATCCTTAATAACCTATCTATAGATAATTAGAAATCTTAGGTAATTTTACCAAGAACCCTAATAACTAGTAGTAATTTGTGATCACTAGCGGTGTGAATCGTGAAGGAAATCACAAGTAAATATTGGCATGTGTTGAATATACCACGATTTTGCGATATATTGCCTATGAATAACTCGTCTCACATATATTAATGCTTTCCTCAAGTTGAATCTCTTAGCGATTAGCACTAGGTTATTTGGTGGAAAAGAATTCAGATATTAGCGATTGCAGTATATGTTGACATATGGAGGCGTAACGAAGTATTACACCTATTGAGGATATTTTAGGGTTATTGCTATGAATAGAGAGTGGATGTTTATTCTAATCGATTGAAGAACATGTTTGGTGATGGAAGATAAAACCTCTAACCAATATTTTATATCTTTGTACACAACCTTTATTCACTTTTATTTTATTTTAGTTTAGTTTATTTAAGAAACTCAACAACCCCCCTGATTACATAAGAAGTCGAAAGCAAACAACAATTCCCTGCTCTCTATGAGAACGAATCCCTGCTTTCTACTCAACTCATTATTGTAGAAAGTATAGGAAATATTTTGGTCGGCTGACAACCCATCATCTTCATAATAATAAGAAAATACTACACCGTCTAAAACAATAGTATCTCGGGTCAAATCCCCATCCTTTTGAATAAATGAATAAACACTAATATTACTATCATGAGGCTTAATTGACATAACAATTTCCTCGTCATTATGAATAAGGATTTCAAATTCTTCATCACTACTATCATCATCATCATAGGAATATGAAGATGGTTGAACCTTATCTAAACATGTAGTGTTTTCTATTCTAACCTCGTCCTCTTGAGGAGATGAATAATTATCATTATTGCCAAGGGTAAAATTGGAAATATTATTTTGGAAGTTAAGTTCATTTTGAGCAATACTAGAAACTGTTTGTTCTTCTCCAATTTCCTCATCTAAACGTGCAGTAAGTTCACCGAGAGCAGTACTTATAGCTTCAAGTCTTTCTGTCTTATTTCGTTCATTTTCTGCTAATTAATTGAGTTTATTATTCAAAGAATCAAACGAAGAATTAAGAATGTGTGAAGTTTCCATGAAGCGCCGGAGGGAATCTTCTAAAGATGGACTTTCATAAGAAGAATTATGTGGCAATTGTTTGACTAAGTCATACCTATGTGATTCTTCATAAAATTATTCCATTAATATGTCGCTCCTACGTGAATTTTCAGTCAACTACTTGAGCAAATTTCTAAAGAAAGACTTTGATCATGAGAAGTATTTTGTTGCAACTTCTTCATTAAATCATCCAAAGACGGAGAACTCACATTTTGATTAGTATAATATTGCTTATTACCCGTTCATATGGATGGTAAGCGTGAGAATAGTAGTCGGGATCACTATGGTATGAACCATAACCTTTGGAAGGATGGTAGTGGTCCAAAGTAATATCCGTCATAGTACTGGTAATGTCCATTTTGAAATTCATATCGATAATCATTGCATTAGTCCTCATAATACCAGTTCGATAATTATTTTTTATTTTTTTTATTTGTGCACGTGCAAATGCAGGTTCGACTAAAATAAGTAAGCTCAGGTTACCTTAGAAAAATATACCTACAGTAAAAATACTGGTCAAAGGTACAGGGCTAAGGCTCGTGGTAGTTTGGCTGATAACGCCCAGAGGGTTCATCTTACTATCCCACGTGTTTTCCTAATAATCGGTGCCGGAAGATGCAATATGGTATGTGTACGTGTTTTTTTTTTATATTCAAAATAAAATAAAATCTAAAAGAAATACAAATTGTTTCTAGAAAAATTAATGATTGGGTTCTATTACTTACCTTTTTTGGTAGGCTGTTTTTTTTTTATATTCAAAATAAAATAAAATCTAAAAGAAATACAAATTGTTTCTAGAAAAATTAATGATTGGGTTCTATTACTTACCTTTTTTGGTAGGCAATTCCAAAGTGAATGTAAAATATTACCTGCACAAAAAAAGAAAAGAAAAATACCCAAGTAAAATCTAAAAGGTAAAAATAAAATAAAATCCTAAACTAATTAGCACAAAACTTATAAAATAACAAAAAAATAATATTTCTCAATCCCCAACAGCGGCGCCAAAAATTGGTAGGACAAAAATCTATAGCCACAATCGTAGAACGACTACAAAGTAGAAGCGGCAAATACGAGTTCGTCCACAATGATTGATATTATTAGTTATAATTATTTCACAATTTATTTACTAAAAAAAAATATTTTGGATGAGTTTAATGAATTTAAATAAACAAAAAGATAAAATAAAATAATTAATCAAGAAAAATAAATATTTAGGGTTTCGGATTCCACTACTTTTGATGTTTGTAAAATTAATTAATCACTACTTAACAATTATTCTTAAATTACTCAAAACCTTATTGAACCCAATCTCATGTTTTGGAAAATAAAACGTTTAAAAATATTTAAACGACTTGCATCGTTGTACAAAGTATAATATCGTTATAAAGATCAATAGCTTAAAAACTATTCAGAACAATTGTTATAAAGCTTTTTTGGAAGAAAAATTATTAAACATTGAATAACACAAATTATAAAGTAAGTTATTTCTTAGAAATTAAAAACTAATAGTTACACATCAGAAATAGCTCCCTTCTATACCGTAGAAAAATGATTAGCTACTCATGGAGAAAAAAAATAAAAAGGAAATCATTTTATTCATTTTTATTAAAGAATTACAATAAAGAACCGACCAATTGAGTCTTTGAAATAATAGAATTATCTATCGAGTTAATGATAGACTTGTAGAATAGTTGGAAAAGAACATACTCTTTGTGACGTTAAACCCATAACTGTCGCATACTACTTAACCAGAACCGTCGTTAAAGCAACTGATTAGACCACGGCTTCAGCGACAATTTTCTGAAGTGTTATGTAATTCCTCCTCCTCCTTCTTCTTCTTCTTCTTCTTCACGTCTGAGTTGTAGAAAAAATTTATGATTTTCTTTTCTTGCGTTTCTGACCAGAGCCAACCTCCACCTTCTCTTATGATCGACTCTTATTTATAATACCATCTTCCCATTTCGACATAACTTCTCCAAATCGTCATTAATATTCCCACAGATCCTTCTTTAAAGAAGATATTCTCGCAAATATTTTTTCTTCCCTCGTTGTTTTAATTCTCGGTGATTCTATAAAATCTCGCCAATGATTCTTCTAAGTTGTAGCTCGAATTACCTAAAGATATTGATCAGATATATAAAGAAATAATACCGAGTTTTTATATCGAGTTTTTCTTCTCCTTGTTTTTGTGAGAGTATGATATTTTGAGAGATTTGATTATGATTATGTAGTTATCCCACACGAGCTTTAGTGTGATGGAAACAAATCTTACGTGTAATAGGAAAGAAATTCTTAGTATCTTCTCTTCTCTTTTTTTCCTCGAGAAACAAATATAAACGAGACTATTTTATTTGATTTTATTTGCTTCTATTTTGATTTTTCACATATTCCAGATTCATGCACACTCCTCTTTATAAGGTAACTCTTGTCTTAAACTTCCCAAAACTTCCTCCAAATATCGACATAGAAAAACCATAGAATGAGAAAGCTTAGTTCCCGCCAAACTTTATTTGAATTTCAAAAGGTGGGTGCGTTGAACCAAAGAATTGATGCCTTTAACCAGAGTCTTGGGTGCTTTTATCAACTTTTGAGGTGCCTTTAACACTTTTCGAGCCATACCACATTTATTAATTCTCCAAAAATACCTAAAAACATAAACATAATAATAATATTAGTACAAAAATTGAGAACTAACAATATAAATATGAGATCAAATTAGACACAAAATCGTGTCTATTAACAAATGCACTGCAAAATACTACTTTCAGGTAGGTTCGAGAGATCAAGCTCGAACAGGACGAGCCTAAACCAAGAAATGGTTGTTCAAATCCTGCTTCGATCGCAAAGGTGGAGAAAGTTGGGTTGGTCATAGGGGAAAGAAGCAAAGAAGGTTGAGAAATCTCAGTGTGATGAGTACTTGTAGTGTATACTTAGAAAATGGATTATCTCTGGGATAGATCTCTGATTATGTCTTTTCCTGGTTAGTTGAAATCATCTATTTATGTTTTAGAGGAGACACATTAATTTCTCGTAAGTGGTGGAAGTTAAATAAAAAGTGTAGGAGTAACGATTGTGGAGATTGTAGTGGAGTCATGTCCGAAAATAGGGAAGACTTGTATAACCACTACTCCTCGTGCTCCCAACTTCTCTGTAACTGTCCCACTACTTGTAACCATCTTGTTCGTGGATGTGTTTCCACAACACACGATTTCCGTAGACCGCCAGACCAATACCCCAATGAGAACTTCCCTATGTGTTGTATTTGGTATCTCGTAAAAATAGTGAAGTCGTAGAATAACACTTATTTTAAGTCAAGTCAATGACTTGCTAAGTCAGTGAGGCAAGTTGCGGAACTCACTAGGTTGATAATCTGACTGATCAGTATCGAGTATGGTAACTTTAGTGGTCATGTATTAGCTTAGGAGTAATATGGTGTAACTCTGGAAGTGTTCGAAGCCAAGATTTGTGTGAAAGTTCCCAAAGACCAGTCGTGGCGTATTTTTTATAAACTGCGGAAGAGGCTTGGCGAGTAACCATATAGGGTTGGCGCTGGTATTAGGCCAGCGCAAAGTAGTGACGCGTCTCTAAGATGCTTCCTAGAGAAGCTAGCGCTGGCCTTGGTGCCAACGCGGAGAAAATAGCGCGTTCTCAAGGGCGCAGCTTTGGAGCTAGCGATGCCCTAGGCAAAGATGCTTTGGAGCTAGTGCTGGCTTGGCCTAGCGCGAAGAAGCTTTGGAGATAGCACTGGCTTGGCCTACCGCGGAGAAGCTTTGGAGCTAGCGCTGGCTTATCCTAGCGCGAAGATATGGCACGTCCTGAGGACGCAGCTTTGGCGAGCTAGTGCTAGCCTGGTGATAGCATGGGAAAAGCTAGGGATAGCTTAGCACGGAGACACATCGTGTCTTTGGTGGCATTTCTCTTTTGTTTGTAGTACGTCCAAGAGGAAGAACGTATAATTTATGACGCGTCCTTAAGTAAAATACTAGAGTGGTATATTTTTTAAGGACAGAACGTTGAATTGCGATGTGTTCTTTGCGAACAGGGCATTTAGCTAAATGCATTTTTGAAGATCAGGCATTAGATATTCCCAAAATAGATGGATGTCATTGCAACATCGATGCGCATTCGAGACAAGTTCAAGGAATTCAGTTGTGGAATTTATGCGACTTGAAACTGGTTAGATATGGCATAAATATTGTGAATGTTAGAGACTACAAGATCAGTATAGAACGCATATATCCTTTTATAGAGACCGTAGTCTTAATTCACTTGCGGAATATAAGTAGAAATACAGTATTTCATATCTGATGCAAAGTCAGAAATATGCGCACAAATATGCGTGGATACTTCTATATTCCTCCAGCTAGGCAGAAGGGAGATTTTATAATTCTAGCCCTTGTCAAAAACCCACCATCTACATTAAGTCTCCTGCTTAGTGAGGAACAATAATGTTGCGCAGTAAGCACTAGATGGTAATGATATACTTATAGTAATTATATATGTATATCAAATTTAAGTGTATAAGAAGATGCACTTAGCTTCTGTTTCTTAGAGATTGAGATATGTACCCCTTAGCATTAACCCTGGTTGGGATTAATAGATTTCCACGTTCTTGTCAGGAATGCTTTCCCGTGAGAAGAGAGAGAATATTATTGGCGCTCAAGTTTTGAGTATGCAGCGATTAAGTGTTGGTGACACCGTCAGTAAGGCGACAATATATGAGAGATAGGATACCAGAAGACGATGCTTTGAGTTGTAGCTAGTAGCATTAAATTTGGAAATATTGGAAACTGACAAAAGAAGCTGTTGGTAGACCAGAAATTACGGGTGGGGATGGCGGTGGACTCCAGTGCTTTTGTCATAGACTTGAACATATCAATTCTTCAAAGTTCAGAATATCCGTTGGTTTGATCTTGTTTAGTGGAAACACTGAACAACAGGGTTGGCACTAGCAACATCAGAAGTTGGGACGGTATGGTCACAATTAGTGGAGTAGTGGTGACACAAAATTGATGACGTCTTCTAGTGTAGTGAGATCTCCTTGGGATATGCAGTAAAACCTGAGATGATAGTATATCTGAGAAGATGAGAATCCACGGGAAGATGAGGTCTCTTTAAAGATGAGTCTTCTAAATCCCGTTTGGAAATCCTAGTTTGTGCACCATTCACTCCAGAAGTTGTTGAAGTTTTATACGATATCGGATTTTGATGTTTAACCCCAACTTTTGAAGCCAATAGACCAAGATATCATATGCAAAAAGAATAACTCGATTCGAAGTTTGTTAGGTTATCCAAACATGTGTAAACGTTTTTGATTAGTAATCCCATGTAAGTTTTTCAGATTCTATAAACTTTAGTATAAGAGTCATATCTCCTAGATCATGTCTTGATTATTACGCCCATTTGGTATGTCATAGCAGAGATATATATGAGCACTATTCATAAAGGATGCTTTTCCCTGTTCCTTACCGATTGTTGTCGATTTCTGAATTTGTAAAATGAAGAGGTAACGATGGGATCATCAAAAAATAATAAAGGAGTGGACCGAGCGAGTGCTAGAAGTGGCGTTGTGAGATGTTGTCGCCGTAAATATGTTGGCTTCATAAGTATGCTAACTCTGTGAATAATGTTTCAGCTTCGATGAAAAATTCCTTATTATGTGGGAAGAGCTTGCACTGGAGGAGGCAGGGCTTGCATCGGAGAAGGTGCACAACATGAGAATTTTCTATGGTGAGCATATCACCGGATCTATGACCAACAACTTATAAACCAATATTTTGGAAGTTGAGAGGAGAATCCAGTGACGTCTTAGATGAATATCATGACCATGGGATTTTTCCATGAAAGTATGCTGAAATAATGAGAGGACTTGATGGCGTCACTTTAAGAATTCGAAGTTTGGTGCGTGTCCAATATTAAAATCGTGTATTTGAAGTAAGTATCATATACAAGAGTGAAGTCACCATTTTGGATGTGATCAGGTAAGAGGAGGAGACTTCCTAGTCGGGTAGGTACTGCTGTAGAGAGGTTATGTCAATAACTCTGATACTTTTTTGACTTGGTTTTGGGGATCACTTTGGTCGAAATGTTTGTATTGATTCTTCTAACGAATCAAGTCCCCAAGTGCAGAACAACCAAGATATGTTCATTTACTAGACATAGTAATACATGTTGAATGAGTTCATGACATCCACGGGTGAATTATGTTGCATATACTTCAGGTGTCTATTTAGAGGGTATTGATGTTTCATGCTCACTTGAATGGTGTAATGAATTAATCCCCGCAAATTATATCCTCCCACAAGTGATGAGGTTCTATTGTAGAAGAGGAAAAAATAGAACAAATGAGGGTGTAGATGTTACCTTGTCGTGAGGATGTGAGTTTCAATGTATTCGCTTTTGTTGCTAATACCACTGTTGGTCAGACCTTCCAGTTGAAGGATGTGACTACTTTAAATCTCCAAAAGTGAAAGAGCCTTCAGTCCCCAAGTGTAACTCACTTGGATCCGCTACCAGGAAAGAGATAATCTGATGATGCCGTCGCTGGTCCATGCTTGAGTGGGTTGTTGAGATGCAACAGGGCTGCTCTCTGACCTTGCGCCTTTTCGTGCTCCTTAGACTCACAAGCTTGTTGTATTCCTCTGGAGATGGTAATAGGATGATGTATCCCTATGTTCGCCATTCTTCTTTAATCTTCTTGACTCAGAGCATACCAGAGTGAAGTGCGTCCCTAAGGGACTGATACCAGTGTGAGGGACGTCCCTGAGGACTATCATATCATAAATAATTAGTTAGCATGTGCATATGGTGCGTCCTCGAATGAATACTTCTCCTGTTGTTGTTGACAGTCCACAGTCTGCAAAAGGACCGCAAATGATTCTTCCATATTTATGCTTCTGAGGCTTTGGGAGACACCGTGAATATAAAGGATGAAGACAAGTCTGAGGATGGAAATCTTGAAGAAGCATCCAGGACTGACGAATTTTGCGAAGAATCTGATTCTGCTGTTGTTGATGGAGAAGTAAACAGTACATATGAAGTAACACCGGGATCCTCCATTAGCTTGGATCCGTCTCAAGTAAGTTTCTTCTTTCATGACCATGATGGAACATGTGAATTCTTCAAACTTCTCATGTAAGCATAGCCATATTCGAATTTACAAAACTTTAAGGATTTTCGTCATTAGAAAATTTTAGAAGTATAGTGCTTGGGAAACAATTGTAGAATCTTCATACGACCTCCATTTTTGATGATTGACCCCTCTATCTTTATAGGAAAACAATTTACCACGTTGTTGAAGGGAAAAATCCAAGTTTTGAGCTTGTATGGGGCATCAAAACGACCCAACATTAAAACTCAGGAAGTATGCGGGAAAATTCTGACAGTTTTCAGGCCTGATACTGCTCACTGTTTTGGTCATTACTCTTAGATCGTTTATCTGATCGATACACCCTTTAGAATGTTGTAGAATACATCCATATGAAACTTTTGACATAAGGCTCATGCTCAGATTCCTTACCAGTTATCGCCAGATTCAGAGTTTCTAGGAGGTAATATAAATGGTTTTTGACGCGGTTTTTGTGAAACATCTTGTAATGGGTTCATGCCATATAATACTTTAAATATTATTTTATAATGAATTTATATGACATTTATGAGTATATATAATGAGTTTTATGGTTCATGCTCAATAATTTTGTGTTTGAGATGTTCTAACCTAATATGCATGTAACCTCTCTACTTTTAGGGGGAGAATGACCAAAATCAAATAGATGAGCTTGTTAACGAAGAAAGGGGAGTTACCATTGATTTTTATGTGGATAATGTCCTCTCCCATACTGAAAATCATAAGAGGACTCCCTCTTGCATACTTGTTGAGGATGGTGCTTCAACTGGTGTTTATATGCAGAACAATGGTGTAATAGAGAATATGTCAGTTGAGTACCTTAATGCAGGCTATAATGTTGACTTCCACTTCGAAAGAAATTGTCCTGAGTAGTCATGTGTCAGAGGTTTCACTGTTCTATCTGTTTATGCTGATTTTTAATGATCCTTCTCCCTTAGAATGAAATCTCTGGAGTCGTCCTCAAAAATGGGAAGAAGTTGTAGATGAAGATGAGAATTATGATCTTCGCATTGCATGGATTTTTTTATCATCTGTGATTTTACGTGAGCGTCCTGCTGAAGTAGGTGGATTCGCAAGCTTGGATGAAGTGATCAAGGCTAGAGGTGAGGTTGAAAGGATTTTCAGGAGTTAAACTTGCAACAGAGGTTCTTGAAATGACGGAGAAGGGACGACTCTGACCCATAGAAGGATGTAATGACGCGTCCTTGGGGACGCTCCATAAGGGATGGCGCAGACCCAGGGAAGGGCTGGCTCTGGCGATTTGTTATTATTGTTGTAGATTTTTGTCTGAGACGTGGAGCAGAGCCTGGGATGGTGCTGAGACTAAAGATGAAGCTGAGGTTGAGGCTGATGGTGAGCGATCAATTCATAATGCTTGCTGATATGAATCCTTCTTATTGACCTATTCGTTCTGACAGCATCTCATGGACGATTGCATATTGTATTGCTTACTGACCTGACGACTACTCCAACATATATCTCTACGACTTTTGGATCCTGAATAGGTTCTGGAACAATCTTCTCATATCTGAGAATTTCTATCCCCATCATACAGGGAGAAGGGAGAGATATCCCCTATCGAAGGGGTCTTTTGGATGGCGGAAAGTAGTGGAGATTGGTGTTGATGAAGTGAGACTGGTCCCGTCTTGCCTAAAAATAGTAAAAGTCTCTCCATATATTTATGGTGACAAAGTTGGATTGTTGGTTCCTGATAAACACAATCATGTGTCATATTTGAGCTCATATTTATATTGCATTTATTCAATTTTTGTATTAATAATGTTATTTTAATTATTTATAGGTATTTTTGTGGAATAAAAAAGTGTGGAAAATTTGGCTTTAAAAGGGTTAAATGAACCCTTATTTTGGATAAGGGAAACCAAAAAGAATTGATAAAAGCACCTCAAAATTTATAAAAGCACCAACTTCTATTTGAATTTAAAAATTGGCGAAATTTTTTCTTATACAAACTGTGCAAACGTATCTTCGAGATTTGGAAGAGATCTTTTAGGGATTTAAGACAAAGATTTATTCTTGTCCTAATAAGGAGAGTCTGTGCAAGTTAGGAAACTAAAAACCAAGCAAATCTTGTCCAATATCGCGTTCTCGCTGCCAACAGGGAAGGAAAGAAATATTTTTGGAAACTCGGTTCTGTTTCTCACACGATTCCGTCCAAAATCTTTTGATAATCAATGCAATAGAAAAAGAAGGAAACAACGTATAAAAGAAATCAGTCAAAGATCGAGAATCAGATCATGATCGAGAAAAATAAAATTCTTCCCGAGATATTGCTTTTAATGCTGATTGATTGAAAAGATATTGAGGATCTGTGAGACAAGATTGGGTTTTCTATTATAAATAAGGGACGTGTAGGAAGAAAAGGGGTAGGCTTGGTTCTTCCAGGAAGAAGAAAAAAATTCACGAAAAAAATCTGCAGAAAAAAACTCAGTCCGAGGAAGAAATGAAGAAGAAGAAGACAGACCGTAGTTTGGTTCTGTCGTTAAAAACCGTGGTCTAACCTTTTAATTTTAACAACTTTTATAACAATGCATGCTACAGTTCCTGCAACATTCAAGTGTTTCAGTCACGCCAAGGGGTCGTTTATTCATAAAGAATTTTATTCATTCAACGACGAAACTGGTATGTGATTGTTCAGTAACGCTTGAAGTTAGTAGTAGATTCAATAGAAGATTTTAATCTTTTTCGACGTTGTGAGTCTATTCTTCTTTGTAAATCTTCTAAATTAATGAAATTAATGGTTTTTTCTTCTATTTTTTCTTCCATGAGTGGCTAAACTTCTTATCTAGGGTGTTGGAGAAAGCTATTTTGATGCGCACTCTTATTATTTAATTTCTTAGACAATAATTATTCTCATTTGTGCTATTTATGACTATTAATTTTTCTTCTAAATTTTTTTATTATAATTTTTCTGAATGATTTTAAAACGGTTGATCTTTAATAAGCGAAGGAAGTTATATTTTGTGCAACGACGAAAGTTGTATAAACAGTTTTAACCGTTGCATTTCCAAAAACATGAGATTGGTTTCGAAAATGTTTTGACTAATTTGAGAGTAGATTTAAGATATTAAATTGTTAATTGTACAAACATAAAAAGTAGTGAAATCCAAAACCCTATACCTTTATTTTCTTTTTTGATTAATTTGAATAGTTATTTTTTATTTTTTTATTTATTCAATTTATTCATTAAAAAACCATTCTTTTTGTTATTAGCCCATTAGTTAATTAAAAACTAGAAATAACAATTCTGAAATCCCTGTGGAACGATCCATGCTTGCATATTATTTCATCGAAAGTCGTGCTCTTCTGGCAGTAATTAAACTCCCACCAAGTTTTTGGCGCCGCTGCCAGGGATTAAGAATTTGTGATTTTTAATTTTTCTTAAATTTTGTGCTAATTAGTTTAAGATTTTTATTTTATTAAATTTTATTTTATTTCTATATTTTATTTGGAAATAAGTAAATAAGTAAATTAGATTTTGTTTTGTATATCTTTTATATTTTATTTTATTTTGTATATAAAAAAAACACACGTGCACACACCAATTGCATCGTCAGACTACCGATTTTAGGAAAACCCATGGAAAAGTAAGCTGAACCCGTGCCTTGGGCCTAATGGGAGTTTGGTCGGTTGTCAGGCAAGAAAAATTATTTTCAAGTTCTTTACTTCAATAATATGGATTAGAATATAGTAGTAAGAACAAGTTCGTTCCTCAGGGAGATATGGGTTTTCAAGTTATTATGATTACTTATGTAAACAGGGGGGTTTTGTTGTTCAAAGTAATTTAAACTAAGAATTAAACTGAAGGTGTTTAAGAAAATATTATAAGAGAAGACTGGTTAAGGAATTCATCGTCCATCATTACACGTGCCATATAATCAATTATCAATATCATCATTCACTCTCTCATATTACCAATAATCCTAAAGTATCCCCAATCGGTGTCAACACTTCGTTACGTCTCCACTGCTCAACAAATATTCAATCGCTAATATATGAATGCTTTTCTACTAAATAACCTAATGCTTTATCGCTAATAGATTCAACTTGGAGAAACCTTTAAACTCTATGAGACGGGTTACACATAGGCAATACAAACACAATCGTGGCATATTCAACCTAGGCCAAGTTTTACTTGTGACTTCATTCAGGATTCACACAGCTAATGATCACAAATTACTACTATTAGGGTTCTTGAAAAAATTACCTAAGACTCCTAATTAGCTATATAAAATTTATTAAGATATTTTTGGAGACTCAAACATAATAAATAACTAATCATATTGTATGAACACAATCAAATAACTGTTATACCTAGTAAAACTTGAACGATATAAAAGAGAGTGAATAACAGAACTAATGTATTAATTGAAAAACATGTTCATGACTTTAGGTTACATCCTTAACCAATAAGAAAGGTTTATCTCATCATGGATTTCTCAAAATCCATAGAAAATATATAAAAAGAAACAAGTAAAGCAAACCCTAGAAATCGTGATGTTCAATCCTAACTCCAAGCCGTATCTCCTTGTTCTCCTTGTGTTGTAAAGTATGTTGTATCTCTTATGAGAGTTTAGGAAGTCATCTTATATAGTGTTCTTGAAGTTAGGTCTATAGAGCTTCATTTGGACCCATATCCTTCAAAAATAGAGTCAAAATGCGTCAAAAGTGTGCCAGGAAGTTGTCAGGTTTGGCTACTATTGTGTGGACCTTTCCAGCCGAACCTGACAAGTGATTTTTGCTTCAAAGTAGTGTCAGGTTAGGCCACTATTGGATGTGAAACTTACCAGCCGAACCTGCCTCTGGACACTCACCTCTTTTTGTCTAAAACTCGCTCCAAAGTTTGCCTACTATGCTCCAAATCTATTATTATCCGAACATCTCTCTGTAAACTTTATCCAAAACTCATCTTGGGGTTCAGATACTATCATTGGATCATTTTGTATCCGAACATCCTCCTGGACACTTTATAAACTTGATTATTTGACTTCAAGTTCGGCTGATTCGTGCTAAGAATTTAGTAAGCCGAACTACTCTCTGTAGACTTAAAATAAAATAATAATGAAACTACTATGGTCGTGGGATAAGGACTTACCACTTGATTCTTCACAATTTGTATTGTCTCGATATCATGAACTTCACTAACTCTCATCTTTTGATTTCTTTCACTCTTGTACATAAGTCTTCAACATGTATATATAATTCTGCTCATTGTATTGTTGCTTTACTTGAATATGAAATTTGCTCTTTCTTGTACCGTTGCTTGTAAACCTTGAACGTCTTCAACTTTCCTTCAATTTTTTTATGCTCTGTTTGTTGATGATAATGTGTTTGTATGGACCTGTTGTTATCGACAGAATGGTGCCAACTGCAAACAAGACTACAAGATAGAGTTAACAATTTTGATAACACCCCCATAATTGATAGAAATAACACTCAAGAGATCAAAAAGTAGTGCTGAAATTGGTGCGAAGTTGGGTAGCTCATCATTCTACCCGGAGTTTGTGCAGATGAAACACTCTAAACAGACAATTTTTAGACAGCTACAAAGAATTGAAGGTCTGGTGCCTCACTCATGGGTATTTAATGATCAACTTCTCAAACACTTTATTCTCTACCGACGATTTAAGTCCATTTTGTCGGTATTGCCTCTCAACAACTAAGAACTCTGAATGTCGTTCTCTATTATTTCTAAGTTCAATTATTTCGGTAAGAACTCCATATGTAATCTTATCTAGATGTATATAAAGTGACTCTAAAATCTCTAGAAGTTGGAGGTTTTCATGCAAAAATGTACAAAAAGTTTAAAAATTTCTACAAAAGCGAATACTAAAAACCTATATGCTTAAACACTCCCCCACACTTAAACACTACATTGTCCTCAATGTAAATTGACTCGTCCAATGTAATATTCAAGGTGGGAAATCCTATAATATGATACACAAACTAAGAAAACTAAAGATAAAAAGATAAATATAGAGATACAAAACCAATGGGTTGCCTCCCATTCAGTGCTTGGTTTAACGTTGTCATCCCGACTGTAGACTTCTTGCTACTTATTATCCTGCGTTTAACACATTAGCATGAACATCTGAATGAACATCACTGGGGTACTGAATTGCATCAAAATTGTTGAAACGAATCTTTTCATTGTCAAACTCCACTGTGAGTGTTCCTTTATTAACATCAATCATGGTTTTCGTCGTTTTTATGAATGGTCTCCCAAGTAACAACAAAATAGACATGTCAGGCCCGTTATTCATCTCCAGTACACAGAAATCGACTGGAAATACTAGTTGATTCACCTGCACAAGCACATCAATAATACCTCTAGGGTATACATTAGTACGATCAACTAGTTTTAAAGCAATTCCAGTTTCTTTCAATGGACCCAAATTCAAAGACTCATAAGTAGATGCAGGCATAACATTCACTGGTGCTCCTAAATCAAGCATAGCTTTTCCAAACCTTCTATTACCAATCACAACAGGTATATCAAAACTACCAGGATCCTTACATTTGGGTGGGAGTTTCTTTTGGAGGATAGCCGAAATGTTTTCCCCCATACTCATTACCTTGTTACCGGTTAACCGTTGTTTCTTGGTGCACAAGTCCTTCAGAATTCTCGCATATTTGGGGACTTGTTTTATCGCATCTATGAGTGGAATATTCACATGAATCTTCTTGAAAATATCTAACATCTCCTTATCGTGTTCCGCCATTTTCGAGTTAGCAAACCTGCAAGGAAAAGGTAAAGGAGAAACATAAGTAGAAACATGAGGTTTGGAGTTTTCTTTAGGTACCTCATCGGTTTGGGAAGAGTTAGTAATCTCTTTCTCCGAAACCGGCCCCTTAGGGTCTTTTTTTTTCTCTGCATCTATGGGTTGCACAGTTCGTGTACCACTTCTCAATGTCTCAGCATTGAGAGTTTCTCTCGGATTAAGAGGTTGAGACGGGAGTTACCCACTATTCTGTATCTTTAACTGATTGATCTCTTTTTCCATTGACCTAACCTGTGTTTGCAACTTCTTGATTGCGTTATCCGTCTTCTGTTGGCTCTTTTGTAACATGGATATAATTGTATTGAGCTTGTCATCCGTGCTATAACCCTGATTAGGTTGTTGATGTGACTGAGATTGTTGTTGTTGATACCCATTCTGGCGGTTGAAAGTAGGTTGTTGAACCACAACTTGATTGTGAGCATAGCTAAAGTTGGGGTGATCTCTACATCCTGGATTGTAAGTGTTGGATAAGGGATCATACCTGTGCCTCTGCTGATTTGGAAAAATTGTATTGGCA
The DNA here is from genome assembly GCA_023531435.1 of Papaver californicum. Taxonomy (NCBI): domain Eukaryota; kingdom Viridiplantae; phylum Streptophyta; class Magnoliopsida; order Ranunculales; family Papaveraceae; genus Papaver; species Papaver californicum. Next base: position 2,708,810 of record JAJJMC010006585.1, read on the forward strand.
TGTTCATTACCCTCTTCATAGATCAAAGAAGATGATAGTGGCAAAACTACGACTGTGATTTGTTGCATCATCGCCGCTAGGTTGCTTATCTGTTGACGAACTTCAGTAGATTCACCAACTACATTAACTCTCCTGACGAGTGGTTCTGACCCACGGCTGGAGAATTGTTGGAATTTTCTACCATGTTCTCAATTAACTCTCTAGCTTGAGCTACTGTTTTTTTTACTAATGCACTACCACCTGCAGCGTCGAGAAGATTTCTGTCACTTGCTTGAAGACCCTCGTAGAAGTAATGAATGATCAATAAATCACTGAATTGATGATGTGGACAGCTTGCTACCAATCTCTTGTAACATTCCCATTATTCATACAATGTCTCTCATGTCATCTGCTTAATGCCACAAATATCTTTCCGAATCTGAGTTGCCTTTGATGCAGGAAAGTATCTCCCTAAGAATAGTTTCTTCAAACTATTCCAAGTTGTAACACTGCCGGAAGGTAAATAGTACAACCATTCCTTAGCAGTGTCCATCAAAGAGAATGGAAAAGTGCGTAACATAACTCTATCTGCATCTGTATCCTTTGATGCCATGACTATGTTATGAGAAACCATTAAATGCTTGTTTGGATCTTCATTAGCCATTCCATGAAACTTTGGTATCTCACGGATCAACCCTGGCTTTATTTCAAATGTATATTTTGTTTGGATACACAACTGCTGCATATCCAACTTGTGAGAATCTAAGTCCTTGAGTGTACGGTTTGCGTCACCCATTGTTTCCTCTTGTATGTCTTCTGGTTTATCTTTCAGTATAGTCCCTCTCCGAGTCTCGTTTCCAATCTGTGGAAACCCGACAGGCTTCGGTTTCGGTTTCGGTTTAGGAGCAAAAAAATAAGTACCTGAAAAACAATTCTCAAAACTAAATTAAAAACTAAAGATAAGAAATCAAAAATAAAATAACATTCTGTTATGCCTCCCCGGCAGCGGCGCCAAAATTTAGTCGGTTGTCAGCCAGGAAAAATTATTTTCAAGTTCTCTACTTCACTAATATGGATTAGAATATAGTAGTAAGAATAGGTTCGTTCCTCAGAGAGATATGGGTTGTCAAGTTATTTTGATTACTTATGTAAACAGGGGGGTTTTGTTGTTCAAAGTAATTTAAAATAAAACTTAAACTGAAAGTGTTTAAGAAAATATTATAAGAGAAGACTGGTTAAGGAATTCACCGTCCATCATTACACATGCCATGCAATCAAACATCAATATCATCATTCACTCTCTCATATTACCAATAACCCTAAAGTATCCCCAATTGGTGTCAACACTTCGTTACGTCTCCACTACTCAACAAATATTCAACAGATAATATATGAATTTTTTATACCAAATAACCTAATGCTTTATCGCTAATAGATTCAACTTGGAGAAACCTTTAAACTCTATGAGACGGGTTACTCATAGGCAATACAAACACAATCGTGGCATATTCAACCTAGGCCAAGTTTTACTTGTGACTTCATTCAGGATTCACACAGCTAGTGATCACAAACTACTACTAGATATTAGGGTTCTTAATAAAATTACCTAAGACTCTTAATTAGCTATAGAAAAGTTATTAAGATATTTAATTCGAGACTCAAACATACTAAATAACTAATCATATTGTATGAACACAATCAAATAATTGTTATACCTAGTAAAACTTGAACGATATACAAGAGAGTGAATAACAGAACTAATGTATTAATTGAATAACATGTTCATGACTTTAGGTACATCCTTAACCAATAAGAAAGGTTTATCTCATCATGGATTTCTCAAAATACATGGAAAATATATAAGAAAACAAGTAAAGCAAACCCTAGAAATCGTGTTGTTCAATCCCAACTCCAAGCCCTAGCTCCTTGTTCTCCTTGTGTTGTAAAGTATATTGTATCTCTTATAAGAGTTTAGGAAGTCTTCTTATATAGTGCTCTTTAAGTTAGGTCTTTGGAGCTTCATTGGGACCCATATCCCTCAAAAATAGAGTCAAAATGCGTCAAAAGTGTGCTAGGAAGTTGTCAGGTTCGGATACTATTGTGTGGACCTTTCCAGCCGAACCTTAAAAGTGATTTTTGCTCCAAAGTACTGTTCGGTTTGGCCACTACTGAATGGGAAATTACCATCCGAACCTGCCTCTTGACACTCACCTCTTTTTGTCTAAAACTTGCTCCAAAGTTCGGCTACTATGCTCCAAACCCATTATTAGTCGAACATCTCTCTATAAACTTTGTCCAAAACTCATCTTGGCGTTCGAATACTATCATTGGGTCATTTTGTAGCCGAACATTCTCCTGGACATTTCAAAAACTTGATTATTCGGCTTCAGGTTCGGCTGATTCGTGTTAAGCAATTAGTAGCCAAACTACTCTCTGTAGACTCAATTCTTCAAAGCTTGTTTCGCCCACAATTTCTTTATCCGATGTCGGAATGACCTTATTATTTTTTTGTTGGCTTCATATTTAAATTTTCTTCAAGATAAAGTGAAGAAATATTTTATTTGAATGAGTTCCATTTTGTCTTTTCTCTAGCTCTCATTGTAGCACTTGACTTCTTTATTCATTTATTGTCATAATGAACTCCTTTCTTCTTCTTCCTTGGTTGAATACACTTCAAAACTCCTAAGAACTCAAAAAAAAAAAATCAGAGCATATTGATATAATAACTAACAAGAAAACAATGAATTAGAGTATCAAAATAATGCAAATAATGCACCTATTAGTTACCATCCGAAATTCCAGAAGCCTTAGCCTCGTACCTTTGACCAGTCTTTGACTCTAGGTATATTTCGATAATGTAACCTGAGCTTACCTATTTTAGTCGAACCTGTATTTGTATGTGCACCATTAAAAAAATGTCGAACTGGTATTATGAGGACCAATACAATGATTATTGACCTGAATCTCGAAATGAACATTATCCGTACTATGACTATAGTGTAAATAGTACTTGGGACCACTACCAACCCCCTGGAGGTTATGGTTCAGACCATAGTGATCCCAACTACTATTCGCACGTTCACCAGTCGTACAAACGGGTAAATGAGCAATATTATACTGATAAAAATGTTAGTTCTTCATCTTTGGAAGATGCCCTTAGGCGCTACATGGAAACTTCACAAATTCTTGATTTTTTGTCTGATTCTTTGAATGACAAACTCAATCAATTAGCTGGACAAAAAAAACGAAAGACGGTTGAAAGACTTGAAGCAATAAGTACTACTCTCAGTGAACTTATTGCACGTTTAGATGAGGAGTAAATTGAAGAAGAACGGTTAACTGCTAATATTGCTCAAAATGAACTTAATTGCTAAAATAGTGTTTCCAATTTTACCCTCGATAATAATGATGAGTATTTACCTAATCTAGAGGGGAAGGTTAGAATTGAAAGTACTACTAGTTTAGATAAAGTTCAACCATATTCATATTATTATGATGACGAGGATAATATTGATGAAGAATTTGAAATTCGTAGTCATAATGATCATGGAATTTTTACACCATTTGAGCCTCATACGGATAGTGTTGTTCATAGTTCAAATCCTAATAATATTAATGATTATTTACCTATTCAAGAGGAAAAGTTTTGACTAGAGATACTATTATTATAGAAGGTGAAATATTTCCTTATTATTATGAAAACGACGATGGTTTAGAGGAACTAGTTTATCCTGAGACTAGTAATTTTGAGTCTAGCGATTCAAAAATTATAGTTTCTAATGAAGATGATAGACTCATAGAGGTTTTAAATATAAGTGAGGATATTGTCATAAACGTAGGACTATTCATGATCCTTCATAAAACACTGTGTTTAACAATCCATTATATGAATATGATGAACCTTTTGGGATCACTGATTTAGAAGAAGAGGCTTTTAGGAACACCTTGGATAATCCATTGTATGGTTTTGATGATGATATTCTTTTGTATCATTTGGGTAACCAGTCCTCAGAAGAATCTGAGTGTAGTTTTGACCTTAAGGACATTAAAACCCAACCAATAGTTTTTGGTCCATCTGAGAGTAATGTCCACCCTAAGTTTGGGGGTACCGATGATTCTTGTGATTTTCAAGTATCCCTGCTTAAATCCCTCACTCGGTAGTTGACATATGTGCCTCTACAATTTTAAAAGATTATCTTCATACACTTTTTCCTGAGCTTGATTTTGTCCAGAATGAAATTCAGTTGTTTGAAACCCATCCTCTGGTTGATGTGGTTTTCCCATGCAATAATACAATAATTAACTTTGTTGTCCCACCAAAATTTTATTTACCAAATGTGGGAACATACGAACTTCAAATGTGTCAGATATTAAATATTGAAGTTAAACCTAATCATTTTAGGAAATCTGAATTGACACATTTGCATGAGAATGACCACCACTTCCGTATATTCCATTGTGGTCAACTTTGTGAGTCAAATCTGATTGACTTCAAGGATCCGCAATTATTCAGATTATTATTATATGACTCGTAAATTGTGACTATACTTTGTTGGTCTAGCGGAAGACTTTAAAATTAGCGCTCTATTGGAGGCAAGCCGTATTCTTTTGGTACACGGTGCTGGTAATATCTTTTCATATCTCTTTTACTTTGCTCATTATTACTCTTTGTTCATGCTTTTAGTCATTTATCTTTAAAACATCGAGGACTATGTTCAATTGAAGTTTGGGAGTAAAGGAGAAAAATTTAAAAATTTTAATTGTACCAAAAAATTCCAAAATCTAGAAATTTGTGAACATTTCAGGATGACACTGATAGACACATTTTTGTGTCTGATTTGGTCTCAAATTCTCTATATTGTTAATAATCATTTTATACTTATTATGGTGTTTTATGTGTATAGAAGTTTTTAAGAAAGAAATATTTTTAGAAAAATCGACTCGAAAAATTACTAAAGGCACCCCGAAAACAATTGCTAAAGGCACCCAATTTTAGATAGGGACACTCCATCATTAAAGGAACCCAACAGACGGATATGGGCACTCTATCTCCTTACTTTTAAATAAATTTTTTTGGCGGGAACTTCAGTTTTCGCCTGCATATATTTCTGGGAAGAATTGGGACGAGATTTAGTCGGATTTTTGGTTGGATTTGGACAAGTATCAACCTGCTACACTTAAAAAGGTTCGGTAATGACTTCAAATTCGAAAAAAAAGGGAGATCATGTGGGTTTGAACTAAAACAGGGACGAGAAATTTTCTCGAGATTTTTCTGGTTATATTTTGGGAAGATAATGTATGACTGGGGAATATTACGTGTGTCTAGAACAAGTTTTTAGCGTGGTTGGAACAAGTCTAACACCAGCAAGCGCATGAGAATCAAAAACCGAGAAATAAAAGGAAATTATTCCCATGAAACTGTAGAGAAGGAAAGAAGAATTTTTGGAGTTATTACACGTGATTTTGTTGTTGCTGGGTGTATATATAGAGTCCTCAGGAGTTAGAGAAGAGGACATAGAGTTTGGGAGAAGAAAATAGAGGAGAAAAATAAAGTTGCAGAAATTATATTGCTGCTGCGAGAAGAAGTACACGAAGAACATAAGGCTGCAGGTAACAGTCGTTTATTTCAGAAGTGTCATTTATTTAAAAAATCCTGTATAGGCATTTGCAACGTTTATCTTGAGTTAACAATACTTGTTTTGTAACAGTGAGTCTGTAACGCCAATACAACGTTGCAAACTCGTTGTTTTCATTATTTTCTCTCCATTTCACCTTTGTAAACAATTTTTGAGCCATGAATACATATTTTGAGAGGATGTTTACCATGACGAGCTAATTCTCACGTAACCAAGGCAATGAAGGAAGCTACTTACGCATGATTGATGGGTAATATATTTTGTTAATTATTCTATTTACTCTAATTTTATTTTCGATTCACTTAATCACTGTTTTTGCAAAGTTTTAATTCGAAGACATGTTTTTCTTAATTATTTGTCATTCAGTTTGATACGTTATGTTTTGTTAAATCATTTGATGACTTATGCTTAATGTTTACAAGTAAAATCTGAAAATTCGTCTGATTATTAGTGAATTAAGATATAAAAGGACTTAAAAGATGACTAGAGTTTTGAAACCTTTTTAGTATCATTCAATCATGAGTAGTAGTGGAACCCAGAGTCTTGGTTGTTTTAAAATCTTCATATCACTTTCGATTTAGTTTCCTTTATTTATTTATTGTTACAAATTAGGTCTAAAATCAATCTCAACAAGTATGAGTAACGAACACTTTATTTACCACTGTCTATAACCACATCAATTTTTGGTGCCGCCGACGAGGACTTGTTTTTAGATTTGTTTTAGGTTTTAGGTTTTAGTTTTTAGTAGTTTCATTTTTTTATTTTATTTGTTCTATTTTATGTTTTTGGGTGTTTGTCTGATTACTACAGGTTTTGGATCAAAAAGAAAGGTTGAGCTAAAGATTTTGGTGTAAAAACTTGGAGTCGAAAGATAAAGCGAAAAATAACGGAGAAAAGAAAAGGATTTTTTTTTAGATTTTATTTTCTTTTGTTATTTTTTCATTTCTTTATTTTTCTCTTTTTGAACTTTTATTATTTTGTTTGTTTGCTTGCTTGTATTTTTTTTTAGCATTTTTTTATTATAAAAAAAATAAACACAAGTGCACACACCATTTTACACCTTTGTCAGATCACCGATTTTTAGGAAAACCCATGGATTAGTAAGTTGAACCCGTGCCTTGGGCCTTATGGGAGTTACCAGCTGAAAGTCCAAAAGTATTAACCTTTTACCTTTGACCAGTCTTTGGCTGTAGGTATATTATGTTAAGGTAAACCAAGCTTACCAAAAAATAGTGAACCCCAACATTTGCATGTGCACATATTCTTGTTAAACACTTGTATTCTTGCTTGTGTACGCCTCGTTGGGTTCGTGTAGGAGATAGACTTGAAGAAAATGACATTGTTTGTTCGAGTACAACCCGTTACGTGGATTTAAGTGGTACATTTGTTTTTGATGAAATGGGTGGTAATAATGAGAATGAGATCCAGGTAAACAAGACCCTTAGAGATCGTATGAACCCTACTAGAGTAGTACGTGACCCAGGGGTTGTTTTACCAGCCACTACTATCAAATTTGATATTAAACCTGTGATAATTGGCATGCTAAGTACATTTAGGGGGTTAGAGAATGAGAGCCAGTATACCCACATAAGAGACTTCAAAATGATTTATGAAACAATGAGTTATCCAGATGTCTCCAAAGATGTGCTTAGGTTATGTTTGTTTCTCTTCTCTCTTGATGATAAAGCCAAGGAGTGATATCATTTTATTCCTTCTAATACAATCACCACTTGGGATGGTCTTGTAGAAGTTTTTGTTAAGAAATTCTACCCACATCATAAGACTATTGTTGTTTGTCAGTCTATTCAAACTTATAAGCAAAAATTAGGTGAAAACCTACACGATGATGTTAAAAGGTTTAATGAATTATTATATATCACTGTCCACATCACAACTTTGAGAAAGCCCACATGGCCCAAAATTTATATGAGGGTCTGGATAGTGAGACCCGTATGCAGGTAGAGATAATGAGTGGTGGAGAATTCACCCTTCAGGACCCAGATAAATGTTTTGACTCGTTCATCGAGTTAGATGAGAAAACTAGGCAATGGGCTTCAATGAGAGTACCAGAAATATCTATGAATCTTATCCATAGGGTCGATAGAGTTGATAATGGGTCAGATATCCTTAGGTGTCTATAGGCCTTAGAGATGAATTATGGATCAAACCATGCTAGATACGAAGATCAAGCCCATGCTCTTTATAACAACTCTAGGTTTAAAAACCATCAGAAATTTGACCCATATTCAGAAACCTATAACCCTGGTTGGAGAAACCATCCTAATTTTTCCTGGTTTAAGGGAAAAAATCAAGGTCAGTCTAGTAATGCTCAGGATCCCCAGATTTTGGCTATACTAAGAATCCTTCAGGTCCATCCCAGTTTTAGAACCCGTCAGATAAGAGTATCATGAGTTTAGAAGACTCTTTCTCCATGTTAACTTTGAGCACTGTAAAGTTTCAGCAATCTATTGATCAAAGTTTACAAGATATGGCTCAGGCTAACTCTCATGCTATTTCCGATTTACGAAATCAGGTTGGTCAGTTGAATGATTCTTTAAGAGAAAAAGATAATTTTCCTAGTCGACACAACCCAATCCTAGAGGAATTCATGAAGTATCTTCTGGAGAGAATCTGTTCAATCATGTGAACTCTGTTACAACCTTTAGGAGTGGAAAGGTAGTTGGCAACAAGGTAACCAGGACTGATAATGGATATATTGTAGTTCCACTCTCAACTTCCCAAGAGGAGCCAGTAGATGAAGAGACTGAAACAATCTCTAAAGATTCAAATACAGTTCCTGATAGGACTACCTTTGTGCCTAGATCACCATACCCATAGTTGTTAGTTCCAACAAAGAAGGAATCCACTTTCAACGAGATAATGGAAATATTTAAGCAGGTGAACATCAACATTCCGTTATTAGAAGCAATTAGGAAAATTCCTGCTTATGCCAAGTTCCTTAAAGATCTTTGTACACGAAAGCGTAAGCTTAATGTCCATAATAAAGCCTTTTTAGATGGTCAAGTACGTCCAATCCTTCTGAACCAAACACCCCCTAAGTATCAAGACCATGGATGTACCACCATATCTTGTTTGATCGTTAATCACGTGGTTGATAAGGAATTTCTTGACTTAGGATCTAGTGTTAACTTACTCCCGTATCATGTGTACACCCAGCTAGGTCTTGGTAAGTTGAAGCCGACCAAAATGACACTGCAGTTAGCAGATAGGTCTGTCAAAATCCCTCGTGGTGCCATAGAGGATGTTATTATTGAGGTTGATAGGTTCATTTATCCAGTGGATTTTGTTGTTCTAGATACCCAGCATGTTCAAGACCAAAATGCTCAATACCGGTGATTATAGGTCGCATGTTTTTAGCCACATCAAATGCTGTCACCAACTGTAGAACAAGACTTATGAATATATCTTTTGGTAATATGACCACTGAGCAGAATATCTTTAATGTTATTAGACAATCTTCTGAGATGGATGATTTAGAAGAGGTGAACATGATTAGCATTTTAGTTCGTGATCCTTTAGCATGCACTATGTTTGACAATCCATTATTTGACGAACCTTTTAGTTAATCAGAGGAAGTCGATGATCCTTTGCGAGAGACTTTCTTTGATAATCCATTATATGATTTTGATGATGGTGTTCGTTTAGATGACCAGTCCAAAAAGGAAGCGGGGTATTGTGCTAACCTTACGGACCCTAGAATCCAACCAATAGTTTTTGGTCCATTTGAGAGTAGTGTTTACCCTAAGTTTGGGGGTAGTGATGATTCTTGTGATCGTCAAATATCCCTATTTGAAGTACCTAACTTGGGACTCGAGTTTTGTGCGTCTAAGATGTTACTTGAGTCTCTTCAGACTCCACAACCCGATCCTCTTGATATTGTCCATGAGGAAATCCAGCTATTAGAGACCTGTCGTTCGGTTGAACTGTTTATCTAGACACTCACATGGAACCTAAATGGCCACCCCAGATAAACCTAATTTTCTCTAAAGAAACCTTAGATAAGGTTATGTTCAGTTTGTTTATTCGTCTGATCCTGTACATGCGTCTTATATTTGTGTCAACTCTAGTTGGTATTGTTGACCCACAATTGTTTCGACTATTGGTATATGATTTTGAAAGGTGATTATCAATTTTGTGGTATTTGTTGTCTGGCTGAAGACTTTAAACTTAACACTTCTTGGGAGGTAACCCATGCTTATACGATACGGTAATATCTTTCCTTATCTCTTTTCTTCAATTGGTAATAGTTTATCCTTGTTCATGCTTTTAATTTTATCTTTAGAACATTGAGGACAATGTTAGATTTAAGTTTGGGGGTATGGGAGAAACTTTTAGTTGCAATTTGAAACTTCAAAATCTAGAGAATTTTGAACAATTCAGGATGACACTAACCATTCTAGGTAGATGGAAACAAACTTTTTGGCTGTAGGAGTTGAGGGACCCAACTAAATGGTTTATTCATAAAAGGACAAATCTCAGGTGTTAGAAATAACATGACAGTCATCACCATATCTCAGAGTCGTCACCGCATCACGTTCTGTTTTTTATTTTTATAACTTGTGTTTCTCTAAGTGATTTGGTGGGGTATTAGTGTCGCCTTGTTGTCGCCAGGATGAAGTAGAGTGAGTGATTAAGATCAAGCCCCATTATATTAATTGAACTTGACCAATAAAAAAGACTATTGACACTTGGATAGCAATATGTGTGTGTTCTCCGTCGCCTAAGCAAGCATGGAATGCAGGATCCATGAGAACTATCATGTAATTTGCTGACAAGGAGCATGCGCTTAGATTAAAAAGATCTAATCATGTCATCGAAAAAAAATTAAACTAAAATAAAAATAAATAAATAATAAAAATAAAAATAAAAATAATTGTATATATTCAACAAATCGACCGCTGGGGCCCTTGTATATACCAGATGAGTTGATAATAGAATTAGGATTCAGACTAGAGGGTGCGTATCTCAATCTATTAGAGTTTATCTTGGCGCTGACGATCATACAAATATTCTGGGAAACACCATTCACCTTAGTCAACATGCGTACACTTCTATCTCCATACCCATCTTCTTAATCTATTCTTGTTATTATGGTTTGTTAGATTCCGAGTATCGTGGTCGACTGTACAACTTTCAGAGTAGTGCTTTATTTTCTTATATATGAATTTTAGTACGTTTGATTAAAAATTCGTGTACAACTATTGGATTCAAAATAGGGTAATTCCTCCCATAGCAAAGAATTTTGTAGCCAACTAAATAGCATGTTTATTGTCTACCCTCAATCGTTCACAAGAAACTAGAGTTTGGAGTAAAGGTTTTGTTGTTATACCTCTTTGTAAACCCTCACGAGACAACACTCGTCTTCTAGAGTCACCTAGGAGTTTAATGGATAGCTGCACGTGCTAAGTATAGTCGTGATTCATACAAAAGTGAGTTAGATTTATTTTGTAGATTAGATTAGCTCGATGACTAGCAAATAATAAGTTTGAGGGTATTTGATAGACAAATTTTTGTGTCTGATTTGGTCTCAAATTCTCTATATTGTTAGTAATCATTTTGTACTTAATATGGTGTTTTATGTGTGTGTAGGAGTTTTTAAGAAAGAAATTTTTTTGGAAAAATCGTCTCGAAAAATTACTAATGGAACTCCGAGAACAATTGCTAAAGGCACCCTAATTTTGGATAGGGACACTCCATTATTAAAGGAACCCATCAAGTGGATAGGGGAACTCCATCTCCTTCCTTTTAAAACATTTTTTTTGGCGGCAAATTCATTTTTCGCTTGCACATATTTCTGGGAAGAATTTGGACGAGATTTAGTCAGATTTTTGGTTGGATTTGGACATGTATCAACCTGCTACACTAAAACATGTTTGGTAATGACTTCAGATTCGTAAAAAAAAAGGGAGATCACGTGGGTTTGAACTAAACAGGGACGAGAAATATTCTCGGGATTTTTCTGGTTATATTTGGGAAGATAACGTGTGACTGGAGAAAATTATATGTGTCTAGAACGAGTTTTTAGCGTGGTTGGAACAAGTCTAACACCAGCAAGCGCGTGAGAATCAAAAACAGAGAAATAAAAGGAAATTATTCCCGTGAAGCTGCAGAAAAGAAAAAAATAATTTTTGGAGTTATTACGCGTGATTTTGTTGTTGCTGGGTGTATATATAGAGTCCTTGGGAGTCATAGAAGAGGACATAGAGTTTGGGAGAAGAAAATAGAGGAGAAAAATCAAGTTGCAGATACGAGAAGAAAAACACAACGAACATAAGGCTGCAGGCAACAATTGTTTACTTCAGAAGTGTCGTTCATTTAAAAAATCATGTAACGGACATTTGCAATGTTTATCTTGAGTTAACAATAGTTGTTTTGTAACAGTGAGTCTGTAACGCCTATATAACGTTGTAAACTTTCCGTTTTCATTATTTTCTCTCTATTTCATCTTTGTAAACAATTTTTGAGCCATGAATACATATTTTGAGAGGATTTTTAGCATGATGAGCTAATTCTCACATAACCAAGGCAATGGAGGAAGCTACTTACGCATGATTGATGGGTAATATATTTTGTTAATTATTCTATTTACTCTAATTTTATTTTTGATTCACTTAATCACTGTATTTGCAGAGTTTTAATTCTAACACATGATTTTCTTAGTTATTTTTCATTCAGTTTGATAGGTTATGCTTTGTTATCATTTGATGACCTATGCTTAATGTTTACAAGTAAAATTTTAATTTTTTTTTATTATTAATGAATTAAGATATAAAAGGAATTCAAAGATGACTAGAGTTTTGAAACCTTTATAGTATTATTCAATCATGAGTAGTAGTGGAATCCAGAGTCTCGGTTGTTTTTAGAATCTTGATATCACTTTTGATTTAGTTTCCTTTATTTTTTTTATTACAAATTAGGTCTAAAATGAATCTCAACAAGTCTGAGTAACGAACACTTTATTTACCACTGTCTATAAGCACATCAACTAACCATTCTAAGTAGATGGAAACAAACCTCTTGGCTATAGGGGTTGAGGGACCGAAATAAATGGTCTATTCATAAAAGGACAGAGCTCAGGTGTTAGAAATAACACGATAGTTGTCACCATATCTCAGAGTCGCCACCATATCACATTCTGTTTTTTTTTTGTAACTTTATGTGTTTCTCTAAGTGATTTGGTGGGGAACTAGTATCGCCTTGTTTTCGTCGCCAGGATGAAGTTGAATTATTGAGATCAAGCCCCATTATTTTAATTGAACTTGACCAGTAATTATAAATAAATAAAAAATAATATAATGAATGACATTTTGATAGCAATATGTATGTGTTCTCCCTATCTCCGTCGCTTAAGCAAGCGTGGAACGCAGGATCCATGGGAACTATCATGTAATCTGCTGACAAAGAGCATGCGCTTAGATTCAAAAGATCTAATCATGCTGTCGAAAAAAAAAAAATGAAGAAAAAAACAAAACAAAAAAAGACTGTATATATTCAATAAATCGACCGTTGGGGCCCTTGTATATACCAGCTGAGTTGATACTAGAATTAGGATTCAGACCAGTGGGTGTGTATCTCAATCCATTAGGGTTCATCTTGGCATGATGTTCATAAAGATATTCTGGGAAACACCTTAGTCAACATGCGCACATTTCTATCTCTATATCCATTTTCTTAATATATTTATGTGATTGTGGTTTGTTAAAATTCCGAGTATTGTGGTCCATTGTACGACTTTCTGAGTAGAGCTTTATTTTATTTTATATGAATTTTAGTACGCTTGAGTGCAAACTCGTGTACAACAATTGGATTCATATAGGGTAATGATTCCCATAGCCGAAGAATTTAGTCGCCAACTAAATAGAATGTATAGTGTCTACCCTAAATCGTTCACAAGTAGCTAAATATTGGAGTAAAAGGTTTTGTGGGTATACCTCTCGCGTTGATAGGATTTTTACTTTTAGATTTGATTTGCTCGAGGATTAGCAAAATATAAGTTTGGGGGTATTTGATAGACACAATTTTGTGTCTTATTTGATCTCATATTTATATTTCTTTTACTCAATTTTTGTATTGATAATGTTATTTTAATTATTTGTAGGTATTTTTGTGGAATAAACAAGTGTTAAAAATTTGGATCAAAAAGTGTTAAAGGCACCCTCATTTTGGATAAGGGCAACCCATAAAAATTGATAAACGCACCTCAAAAGTTATAAAGGAACCCACTTCCATTTAAATTTAAAAATTAGCGAGAAGTTTTCTTTCACAAACTGTGCAAACGTATCTTCGAGATTTGAAAGAGATCTTTTGGGATTTAAGACAAAGATTTATTCTTGTCCTAATAAGGAGAGTTTGTGCAAGTTAGGAAACTAAAAACCAAGCAAATCTTGTCCAATATCGCGTTCTCGCTGCCAACAAGGAAGGAAATAAATATTTTTGGAAACTCGGCATTCCCTTTCTCGCATGATTCTGTCCAAAATCTTTTGATAATCAAAGCAACAGAAGAAGAAGGAAACAACGTATAAAAGAAATCTGTCAAAGATCGAGAATCAGATCATGATCGAGGGAAATAAAATTATTCCCGAGATTTGCTTTTACTGCCGATTGATTGAAAAGATATTGAGGATTTGTGAGACAAGATTGGGTGCTCTATTACAAATAGGGGACGTGTAGGAAGAAAAGGGGTAGGCTTGGTTCTGCCAGGAAGAAGAAAAAAATTCACGAAAAAAAATCTGCAGAAAAAAACTCAGTCCGAGGAAGAAAGGAAGAAGAAGAAGACAAACCGCGGTTTGGTTCCGTCGTTAAAAACCATGGTCTAACCTTTTAAAATCAATAGCTTTTGCAACAGTGCATGCTACAGTTCCTGCAACAGTAAGGTGTTTCATTCACGCCAAGGGCTCGTTTATTCATAAAGAATTTTATTCATTAAGCGACGAAACTGGTCTTTTCTTGTTCAACAGCGCTTGAAGTTAGTCGTAGATTCAATAGAAGATTTTAATCTTTTTGCGATGCCGTGAGTCTATTCTTCTTTGTAACTCTTTTAAATTAATGAAATTAATGGTTTTTCTTCTATTATTTTCTTCCATGAGTGGCTAATCTTCTTATTTAGGGTGTAGGAGAAAGCTATTTTTAATGCATACTTTTATTATTTAATTTCTTAGACAACAATTATTCTCATTTGTGCTATTCATGAATATTGATTTTTCTTCTAAAATACTTTATTTTAATTGTTCTAAATGGTTTTAAAACTGTTGATCTTTTATAAGCGAAGGAAGTTATATTTTTGTGCAATGATGAAAAGTCGTATAAATAGTTTTAAACGTTGTAATTTCCAAAACATGAGATTGGGTTTGAAAATGTTTTGAGTAATTTGAGAGTAGATTTAAGATATTAAATTGTTAATTTTACAAACATCAAAAGTAGTAAAATCCAAAACCCTAAACCTTTATTTTCTTGGTTGATTAATTTATATAGTTATTTTTATCTTTTTATTTATTCAATTTATTTATTAAAAACTTTTTTTTATTAGCATATTAGTTAATTAAAAACTAGAAATTGTAATTATGAAATTACTATGGAACGAATCGTGCGTGCATACTGTCTCATCGACAACCGTTCTCTTGCAGTAATAATTAAAATCCTATCAGTTCCTCTGTAGTAGAGGTCAGTGATGGTATGAATTTTACTGTCCCTTTGGGTCCTTGATGTCCCAGCGTCAGTGGCCGCTGTAAGGTTGGTCCTGGTTTTCTCCGTCAGGAGAGGGCGCTGATCTAGGGAGAGTTGCTTCGTTAAGGTCTTGAGACAAGTGAGTACCTCTTTCTAAGTGGAAGCAATGTCTACTTACGTTCTGGCAAGAACCTCATGTCTCTGCATCAGATCGGTGCGACTGTAGCGTCAGTGGCAACATTAGTGCAAGGAGGATTGGTAGTAGCTGGAGTAGTTTCAGAACCACAACCAGTGCTAGTAGAATTGACATTATGAGTTGTAACCACTCCAGACCTAAGATCCACAATTTTGAATAACTTAAAAATTGTCTTTTGTAATTGAGAGGTTGATCTCCCGCTATGGTCGCTAATTGTTTTAGGGTGAAAAAAAATACACTGCACAATAGTACTTTCAGGTAGGTTCGAGAGATCAAGCTCGAACAGGACGATCCTAAACCAAGAAATGGTTGTTTACGTCCTGCTTTGATCACAAAGGTGGAGAAGATTGGGTTGGTATTAGGGGAAGGAAGCAAAGAAGGTTGAGAAATCTCAGTGTGATGAGTACTTGTAGTGTGTAATCTAAGAATGGATTATCTCTGGAATTTTAGTGGAGGAGTAACTATTGATTTCTCGTAAGTGGTGGAAGTTACAGAAGAAGTGGAGGAGTTACCATTGTGGATATTTTAGTGGAGTCATGTCCGAAAACTAGGGAGGACTTGTATGACCACTACTCCTCATGCTCTCATTTGCTCTGTAACCTTCCCACTACTTGTTACCTTCTTATTCATGGATGTGTTGCCACAACGCACGATTGTCATAGACCGCCATACCAACACCCCAATGAGAATCCCCCATGTGTTGTATTTGATATCTCGTAGAAATAATGGAGTCGTGGACTACCACTTGTTTTAGGTTAAGTCAATGACTTGCTAAGTCAATGAGGCAAGTTGCACAATTCATTAGGTTGATAACCAGACTGATCAGTTGGTCATGTACTAGCTTAGGAGTAACATGGCGTAATTATGGAAACGTACGAAGCCAAAACTTGTGTGAAAGTTTCCAAAGACCAGTCGTGGCGTATTTTTCAAAATTTACGCAAGAGGCTTGTCGAGTAACCATATAGGGTTGGCGCTGGCATTGGGCCAGGAAAACTAGTGGCGCGTCTCTATGGCGTGTCCTCAAGGACGCAGCTTTGGAGATAGTGTTGGCCTTGTCCTAGCGCAAAGAATCTTTGATGCTAGCGCTGGCTTTGCCTAGCGCGAAGAAGCTTTGGAGATAGCACTGGCTTGGCCTAGCGCGGAGATGTGGCGCGTCTTGAGGATACAAATTTGGCGAGGTTCTAGCATGGGAAAATCTAGGGCTAGCTTAGTCCGGAGACACATCGTGTCTTTGGAGAAATTGTTATTTTGATTGTGGCACGTCCAGGAGGAACGACGTATAATTTATGACACGTCCTTGAGTAAAAAGCTAGAGTGGCATATTTTTCAAGGACGAATCGTCGAATTGCAATGTGTTCTTTGTGAACATGGCATTAATATAAGTGCATCTTTGAAGATCATACATTAGATATGCCCAAAATAGATGGATGTCATTGGAACATCAATGCGCATTCGAGACAAGTTCAAGGAATTCAGTTGTGGAATTTATGCGACTTGAAAATGGTTCGATAGATCATAAATATTGTGAATGTTAGAGACCACAAGATCAGTATAGAACGCATATAGCCTTTTGTAGAGACCGTGTTCTTAGTTCTCCTGCGGAATATAAGTGGAAATATAGTATTTCATATTCTGATGCAAAGTCAGAAATATGCGCGAATTCTTTTATATTGCTGCAGCTAGGCAGAAGGACGATTTTATAATTCTAGCCCTTATAAAAATCCACCATCTATAGGTGCATAATATCAATCATATAATAGTGGTACTCAATATGGTTTTCAATCTCAATCTTATGACAACTACCAACCATATTATGGGTATAATCAAAACCAATCTTTTGGAATATGATCAATATCCAACAAAACCTTACGGTTATTCTCGTGCATACCAACAACCTTATGTTAGTTATATAGGTGAATAATCATGAGGATAAGAGGATAGTTATACTTTTAATCAATTTTTTTTTAATAATATGCAGATGTCAGAGAGTTTTGTACTAAAAAATTATGATAGTGTATCCAAACTAATCCTAATAATCATATTTATGATCATTCACCCATTCAAAGGGAAGAGATGTGGTCTAGAGACTCTATTGTGGGTAATTGTGGAAAACGAAATAACATTAGAAAACTCTTTAAGCAATACGATCAAATGGAAGAAGCTGGAGCATCAGAAGAGACTCTTCAAGAAATTAACAAGTTCATACAAATAGAATTCCAACATCGTTGGGATGATGAGAGTGCTGAAGAGATAGTGATTGAGAGTAAAACCAAACCAATTGATAACAAAAAAAGCGTTTCTGGAACTTGCTAAGGAAATGATATATTATTCAACATGTTTGTAATTGGAAGGTTTATCTAACTCTATATATAAACCATTATACGATTGCCATCCTCCCCTAATCAAAATAGTACCCCAAAGAGTTAAGGAACTACCTCACCCAGGGTTGGGTATTTGTGCTTCTAAAGTTCTTAAGGATTACCTCAACATGTGTAAAGATGTTATTAGAATTGCAGATTGTTATCTGGGTGGATCCCCATATATTTAGATTATTGGTGTACGAAAAATAACTAGAAAGTCAGGTTGGGGACGTTAAACTAAGCGCCGAATGGGAGGAAACCCATTGGATTTGTATTTCTATCTTTTATTTTTTAATTTCAATTTTAGTTTAGTTTGCACTTCATATAGGAATTTCTCATCTTAAATTTTTTTGAAGAGTCAATTTACATTGAAGACAACATAAAGTTTAAGCGTGGGGGAGTATTTAGTATATAGAGTTTTTACAATTTAAAATAAGCGTCACATTTCCTTATTTAAGTATTCTTTTTTTCTTACACACATGTGCGACCCATTTCTATATTTTTTATGAGTGACTAGCCGACGAGGCAGAAATCGAGGCGAAATGTTATTGGTTACACTCGAGGTTGTGTTCCATCATATGACATAGGTTTGACACATTACACTCTTTTTCTCGACAATTAAGTGTATTATTGATTTCAGAATAATGTTTTTTGTACTTGTAACATCTTATTATTAGGTGCAGAAACTTTATGTCCTCATAACTCTTTGGATGCTTGTGACTTTGTTAAAGTATATAGAAGTTGGAGTAGGTTTTGTGGGTATACTGATAGACACGTTTTTGTGTCTTATTTGTCTCGTATTTATATTGCTATTGTTCAAATTCTCTATTAATAATATTATTTTTGTTTTTCTTTTAGTTATTTTTGAAGAATAAATAATTATGGAAAAATCGGCTTAAAAAGTGTTAAAGGCACCCAATAAATTGATAAAGGCACCCAAGACTTTTAATAAAGGCACACATGATGTGTTATAAAGGCATCCATGTTGTGTTATAAAGGCACCCACATTTCAAATCAATTAATTGGCGGGAATTTTCTTTTCTCGGTTGAAAATATTGGTCAATAATCTTTGGTGGTTTTGAGGTTTTAAGACAAGATATTGTCTTTCTTTATTAGGAGGAGTTTATACAATTATGGAAACGTCAAAGATCAACAAAATATCACGTCATTTATGGGTTCTCGGAAAGGATATCTCTTGGCACTCAAGAAAAATATTCTCTGACATATAATCGCAAGAATAAATCAAGAACTTTATCTGAATCGAGCTGTGATATAGCAACAACATAAAGAGAATATCATTCAAAAGGAAACAAACACACAAAAGAGGGTAAAAGTCAGGTATGTGATATGATGATCGAGAAAAAAATATTCTCGAGAATTATTTATCATTAAAGAAGATTTGATTCGAAGTTTTGGGAAGTGTTGATTGATGGACTATAAATAAGAGAAGCTTAGAAGAGTTTTGGGGAGGCTGCGTGCGGCCAAAAAAGCTAGATAAAAATCTCTGCAAGAACTTAGGGTTCACAGTCGAAGAGAAGAAGAAGAAAATGTTGCCAAAGATGGGAACTGTTACTAAAAACAATTACCTTATATTTTGTAGTCAACAGTTTTAGCAAGAGTCTCCTAAATAATTCATGCGACATTTTTGGGGTATTAAGATACTAAGGATTTTTGCTTCTTTAACTTCTGTAGAAAGGAGTCGTTTATCCATTAAATATTTCTAATATTTCTGCCACAGAAATGGTCAATGCTCTATTATTATTCTTCTATAAAACCTTGAATAAAATGACTTCTTCTATATCTTCTTCTACCTTTTTTGCCATGAATAGCTAGAACCCTCGTCTAGGATTAAAGAGGAAGTCCTATTGTGTTTGTTATCATGTTAAAATTATTTTCTATAATAATTCTATTGGTCCTATTTTCTTATTTAAATCACGATAATAATTTTCTTCATGTGCTCTAATGTTTTATTCAATGTAATACATTTTCTTTTCAGATATAAGCATATTATAGTGGAGAAAATTATTAATCCTTTGAGAAAAATAATTGAATTAAAACCATTTATTTTCCAACACGTAATTATTGTGTCCGAAATCGTAATATTTTGAGTTATAGAGAATAAGTACGATCATCTAGTTTGCATAGTAGTGATGAAATCTCGACATCCTAGGTTTTCTTTCATTTGTAAATCATTTTTATTATTTTAAGCATTTTAGAATTTTAGAATAAAATAACCAAATCAATTTGTTATTAGCACAATAATTTACTAAAAATTAGAACTTACATTCTAAAATCCCTGTGGAACGAACCGTGTTTGCATATTGTCTCATCGACAGTCGTGCTCTTGCAATTTAATTAAAATCCTATCATATACCTTTTATAAACCCTAACGATATTATAATTTGTCCGCTAGGGACACCTAGGGGTTTAAAGGCTTGTTACACATGCTAAATATAACCGTGATTCCTCCGAAAGCGAGTAAGGTTAGTTTAAGTAGGTAGTCTTCTCAAGGACTAGCAAAAGTTAAGTGTGGGGGAATTTGATAGGTGCATAAATTACATTTTTTTATTATCGATTCCATGTCTTCCTTAGCTATAATTTTTGGATTCTACTTGTTATTGTGCTTTTTTTCTTGTTTATATCATTTTTTAGGTAAACCCATCCAAATCAAGGGAAATGAAGCTTTTCGGTCAAAGAGAAATGTAGTACTATCATTGGGGGAAGTATCCAAGTGTATGTGACGCGAATTGGATGCCAAAAACATCAAAATCGAAGATCGAGAAAAAGCATACGTACTCAAATTCGTCCATAGCCGACCAAAAAGGGTTCTAGCCATTCATCCTTGAACGACCAAACGAGGGTGTAGTCGACCAGACTTGATCGACCATGTTCGCCTCAAGTTTCCAGGGTACATCAAAGATTTATGGTCGGCCATTCCTGACCGACCAGAGTAAGTTATATTCGTTCACTCATGAACGACTATAGGGGGTATAGTCGTCCATTCCTTATCGATCATATATGCAAATTTTTGGGCTTAGAATTTATATATGATATTGGTATTTTGGTGTGTTTTTGATAAGTTTTGGAACCTATTTCGACCGGGATTAATGCACCGACACTTCTACCCTTGGATACCAATAAAAGAAATATATATACACTCTATATATCTCATATTACAGTTTTGTTTTACATTCAGTATTCTAGGGTTTTCCCCTTTGGGGGAAAAACGGGAAACCGTGTAACCATGAGTAGCTAATTCTTGTTGATTAAAGATGAAATCAATGTTTTAACATGAAGATTTATTAGTTATACAAGTTTATTTTGAATTTTAATCATCTCGTCGCTTGTTTTTATCATATCCAATGTTTATGTGTGATTTTTAGATTGTTTGGAGTGTAAGCAAAGTTAATTATTAATTATTATATTGTTAGTATAGAGTTGTGAGACACGTGTAATAGTCGAACATCTCCTACACAAGAAGAAAATGTAAGATCTTGCAGAATGATTCTATGGAGCAATTGTGTATGAAGACAACACTAGTAAGAAGACCGAGATTATACGTTTGAAACAAGAATCTACCTAAATTCATAAACCCTAATGTATTCGATTGGGTTACACCTTGAGAGCTTATTTTTGGTGGCTCAGATGGATAAAATGTGGTATTCGAATGATTTCGTATCCAGTGACACAAGGTGGTTTTAGGATGTCAGAGATTATTGATATCATACGGTTGGTGATGAATGATCCAAACAAAAGATAGATAAGTATACTAATTCAGTTAATTTTTGGTAACGACGAAGGAATTCTTAATCATCTTTTCTTCTTATTATTTTTATTATTTATTTTAATCAAACAATCCCCCTGGTATTTAATTTTAGTCTTGTTTTTTGATCCGAATAACATCTCAATTACATAGACCTTTGTGGGAACGATCCCTACTACCATTATATTACTAGTTAGTATTAGTGGACATATCTTACATAATTTTTTGCACTTACGACACACATCAATAATGTTTAATTTCTTATTCCGACGATCTAAAAAGGAAAAGAAATCTGATGATTTAAGAGGAATCAACAACATATGAGGATGAGAACATCCACTCACCTTCTAGTTTTGTAATCAT
Source organism: Papaver californicum (assembly GCA_023531435.1). NCBI lineage: Eukaryota > Viridiplantae > Streptophyta > Magnoliopsida > Ranunculales > Papaveraceae > Papaver > Papaver californicum. Next base: position 2,730,791 of record JAJJMC010006585.1, read on the forward strand.
AACTCTCTCATAGCGCTTAATAGAAACAACTATGTCTCCGGTTTCAACTCTTGATGATAAACCTTTGGAACTTGTAAAACTTCAAAAAATTTAATTTTATTTGATCAATTGTTGTCTTGAAATTTCCTTTTGGATTTCTTTTTCCTCACAACATTCCCTAAAATTATTATATTTTTTAAAGAATAAAATACTTAAATTGTTTGTCAATATTTCTTAAACCTATTCTAGACATTATAGAACGATAATTGATATGGGCATAATTTATACATATTTACCGTTTAATTTATATTTGCTAGAATTTTAAATTGTATTAATAATATAATTTTATTATTTTAATAGGTGGTATGCGTAAAATCCGAATTATTGACGAAATATGGTAAAATAGACGTTATTACTAATAGTCATCATGCTCTTCGTGTTGAGCATTGACCTCACAAGTGTTAAGTGTGGGTTGCTGTTGGCGGAGCCTAAAGTGGGTTGGTGCTTTGGTGATCTGTTTTTAGTCTGACGGAACAAAAGAGGACCCAAGAGAAGATACAACATATATGACGTTTGGACTTGAGAAAGTTTATCAAGTGTGTGATTACCCAAAATCTGGCATCTTTGGATCACAACAAATATAATCTGAATCATACAACAGTTTGATTCCATATCATAAAATAATCCTATATTAACTTTTAAAAGTCGGAAATCAATCAAAACTAGATAATAATTAACTCAAACATTTAACGTGGTTCAACAAACTAATTGTCTACATCCACGGGTAAAAGATTTGTATTTTTTATTATTCATCCTTAAACATTACAGAAGAAAAGCATACTATGAATCATGATCATATTAATCAAGTATCAATCAAACTAAGTTTACACAAAGTCTCATACCTAAACTCTTGCCTATGATTTAAAGCCTTCAGTCCAATTTTTCTTCAGAATTTCCAGCCCCTTTTCCTGTTTATGAGCTTGGTATTTATAGCCAATTTGATGGGTCCCACCAATCTACCTTTCCACCTATTTATTCTTATACATCTCGGGTGCGAAATACAATCCCGCAAAGCTTATTTGTAATTTCCGCAAGACTTGATCATGATTCATGCAAGTCTTAGCATGCGTACTGCTTGTTTTTGGTAATTTCTCACCGGTTATCCCGCATCTCTTCTGCGGTCCTGTTTTTAAGTTATTCTTTTTGGATTGGGATGAATGTTGCGGTCTTATTTGAATCATAGCATGTATGATACGTAGTTCTTAAAAGTAAATCGTCATGTTTTAGTCCTTTTTGTTCCGCTGCTTGTGAAGTTGATACGTGTCCCTCATGTATCAACGCTCATCATTACTTCTTTATTGTGTCAGACTTTCCTACAACCTGGTGTCAGTCAGGAAGCAAGGCTATCTGTTTTGAGCAATGTGCCTTACTTTCCCGCAACCCAAGTGTCGATCATGCATTAATGTTGTCAGGTTCAAATCTTATCAACTTTTACAGCTGCCAATTTAATGCTTTAAAAGGCTATGTTTCAGTGTTTCTCGTCTCACTGTAACTCGCTCCTTCTGATGTGATTTTAGATAGTGGTAAAAACGGGTTTGTTTCTCGAACTTGTGAAGACTGAATTTAGATTTTAATAAACTAATTTTTTAAACTACAAATATGCACAAAAGATGAAAATGATATTCACAAATTACTAAGATTATGGATTTCACCATTAACCAATTAAGGTGATTCAATCTACTGAATATTCATGCAATTCTTTCGATTAATTTGATTCTAAAATATTGCAATAAGTAGATTTCTAGAATAACAATTGTATAACAAAAGCATGGAATATCTAAACCCTAGGCAAAGCATATACAATCTAACGAAATCACAACTGCTTAATAAAAATCATTTAACCATATTTTTAATCAAGGCAAATAATCATAAAAGAAATTACAAAAGTTAATTAAAATAGAAATGTACCACTTTTATTGAAACAATGGCTTCCTCCGTCACCTCAGCAAATGGGGTTTAGCTCCTCATATTGAAAACATTCTAAAAATACTCATTCATGGCTCAAAAAGGTGTTTTCAAGAGGAAAAATAATTGACACAGAAAGTTTGCTACGAATATAAATGTTACAGAGAAGAAAAGATATTGTTGATAGCTGTTACAAAAGAGCTGACTTCAAAAGAATAGGCGACGGGGATACACAGCTACGGCAACCATTTATTCAAACTTTTGGCAATATTTTCTTCATTTTCTTCATCATGATCATCACGAGCAGAATTTCTGATTCTTGATTATGAGCTTTTGGTCTCTCCAGACCCCCCCGTTAAATATTCCCAGAGCTTCTCTATTTATAGTGCAGCCTCCCCAACTCGTAATAACTCCTCCAAATCTTCAATCAATCCTCACCAAAAATTCACGGGAAGAAAATATTTCTCGGTGATTTTTTTGTCCTGATTTGTTTCTCTTTTTCCATTGATTCTCGATCATATTTAATAGACAGAATCTTGGTGAGGCTTGTTGTTTCTTTGTTTCCTTGCCATATCCCAAGAGAATTCCTCTCAATAAAAGCCGAGAATGATCCCCGATTTGATTTGATATTTTCAGGAGATTCTCTTGGTTATCTTTCAAGTTTTCACTTTGTGCACGATTCCTTATTAAGACAAGAAGATATCTTGTCGTAAAAGCTGTAAAAATCTCTTCAAATACTCTTCACTAATTCACGCAGATGGAATATTTTGAGTTAATTATTTTCCCGCCACTTTTGAATTCAAATTCAAAGAAGTGCGTGCCTTTATCCACATGAGGGGTGCCCTAATCCAATATGAAGGTGCCTTTAACACTTTTGTTGGGGGTGTTTTTAACACTTTTTAAGCCAATTTTTCCCAAATGTTTATTTCTCTAAAAATCCCTACAACCACAATAAAATTACAATATAAGTACATAAATGAGAACTAACAATATACAAATTGAGATCAAATAAGACACGAAAACGTGTCTATCAAATACCCCCAAACTTATTATTTGCTAGTCCTCGAGCAAATCTACTCTAGAAAATAAAAATCTTAAGTCACTTTCGCAGGCATCGCAATTGCACTTAGCGTGTGCAACAAGCCTTTAAACCCATAGGTGGCCCTATCGGACGAGTTTTAGTCTCGTGAGGGTTTACAAGAGGTGTACCCACAAAACCTTTTATTCCAAACCCTAGCTACCTGTGAACGATTTAGGATAGACACTAAACAAGCTATTTAGTTGGTATACTAAATTTCTTCGGCTATGAGAATCATTACCCTATATGAGTCCAATTGATGTACACGAGTTTGCACTCAGCGTACTAAAATTCATATAAAATGCAACTCTACTCAAATAATCATTGAACATCTAAAGCTGGATAAAAATTCACATTGCTCGAAATCAATCAAATTCAAACACGGGGATAGATTAGAAAATGGATATAGAAGTAATGAATGGTGCATATGTTGACTAAGGTTAACGATGTTTCCCAAAATATTAGTATAAAGTCCGGCTCGGATGCTCCTATTTTTATTATTATATACATTTTTTCTTTTTCATTTTTTTTTTGACTACATGATTAGATCTTTTGAATCTAAGCGCATGCTCCTTTTCAGCAGATTACATGATAGTTTCCATGGATCCTGCATTCCACGCTTGCTTAGGCGACGGATACAGGGAAAACACACACATATTGCTATCAAAGTGTCAATTTTCATTATTTTTATTTTTTTCCAACAAAAAAAAAAAAAAAAATTTCTAACACATCCGAGCTACGACCTTATGGCAATACTAGGGCCCCACCAAATCACTTAGAGAAACATAAAATTGCAAAAATAAAAATAGAAAGTGATATGGTTATGATGATTCCGAGATATGCTTGTTCAATGATTATCATGCTATTTCTAACACCTGAGTGCATTCAGATATGAATAGACCATTTAGCTTGGCACACCGATTCCTATAGACAAGAACTATGTTTCTATCTACCTAGAATGGTTAGTGCCATCCTGAATTGTTCACAAGTTTCTAGACTCTGGAGTTTCAAATTGCAACTAAAAGTTTCTCCCATACCCCCAAACTTAAATCTAACATTGTCCTCAATGTTCGAAAAATAAATTATTAAAAACATGAACAAGGAAAACTATTACCACTTGAATAAAAGGAGTTAAGGAAGGATATTACCGTGTTGCATGAGCATGGGTTACCTCCCAAGAAGTGCTAAGTTTAAAGTCTTCAGCCAGACTAAGAAAAGATTAGCCACAACTTACGGACCATATAATAATAACCTGAAAAGTTGTGGGTCCCTAACGTCAATCAGATTTGACCAGAACAACTGACCACAATTAAAAACATGAAAGTGGTGGTCATTCTTGAGAAATGTGCCGGTTCTAATTTCCTATAATAATTAGGTTTAGTTCCAAACTCTAGTAACTGACACATTTGAAATTCATACGTTCCCACATATGGAAGAAAATATTTTGGTGGGAAAACAAATTCAATCTTGGTATCATCGCCTGGGTAAACCACATCAACCAGAGTATGTGTTTCTAACAACTGAACTTCTTTTTGGACATAATTAGGCTCAGGAAAAAGTGTATGAAGATAATCTCGCAATATGGTAGAGGCACAAATGTCAAGTCCCAAATGAGGGACTTTAAGAAGGGATACTTGACAATCACAAGAATCATCGATACCCCCAAACTTAGAGTGGAAACTACTCTCAGATGGAATCAAAACTATTGGTTGGATTCTAGGGTCTTTAGGGTCAGAACTACACTCAGCTTCTTCTATAGGAGGAAATAAGGTAGACTTAGAAACTGGTAAAGGTTCACACTTAGCTTTCCAAATATTATAAGTGTCCATCAAAGGGGAAGAATCCAACAAAGTATTCACCTCATTAATAACACTATCATCGTCAACATCAAACCCAAAGTGGGCTAGGCATTTCTCTAATGGATCTTCTAACGAAGTGTTTGGTAAAGATTTATGAACTGAAGTACTAGTTATATTCACTTCTTCTAAATTATAGATCTCACAAGAAGGTTGTCTACTCATACTAAAAAGATTCAGTTCAATAGCCATTTTACCAAAAGAAAAATTAATTATTCCATTTCCATAATTGATGACGATATTATTTGTAGCTAAAAAGGGATGACCTAAGATCACTGGTACTTGAACCTCTGGGACCTGAAAAGGTTGGGTGTCTAGGACATCAAAATCCACTGGGGAAACAATTTTATCAACCTGAATCAAATCATCCTCTATCACGTTAAAATTCTCTATGAGTCTATCATCTTCGTCACAGACTATTGTCTTCGAGTCGTTAGACTCCAAATCACTAGTCTCAGGAAAAACTCGTTCCTCTAAAACATCATCATACTCATAAGAACAAGGAAATATTACTCCATCCAAAGTAATGTTATCTCTAGTCAAATCCTCTTCCTTTTGAATAGGTGAATAATCATCAATATTATTAGGATGTAAGCTAGAGACAACATTATTATCGTTATGCTCAATTGGTGTAACAATTTCCTCTTCATTATGACTACGGATTTCTTCATCAACACTATAATCATCATCATAATAATATGAAGATGTTTGAACTTTATCTAAATACGTAGTGTCTTCAATTCTAACCTCGTCCTCTAAGGTGGGTAAATATTCATCATTATCATCAAGGGTAAAAGTGGAAACACTGTATTGGCAATTAAGATCATTTTGAGCAATATTATTCTTTGCAGAAATTTCATTCATACTTAATACGAAACTATTTCTATCCTCAATCATCTGCCTTGTAGTCTCAGCTATCTTCTTTGTGTTCTCGGCTATCTGTTTGAGTGATTCTTCTAGAGGCATAATAGGTTCATGATGAGTACTAGGTTGCAACAACTTGAGTGGTTCTTCTTGAGAAAGAGTTGGACTACTATTTGTTCCCCTCACACTTAATTTAAACCTATGTGTCATCTCAGATAACTTCTTGAGTGATTCTTCTAGAGGCATAATAGGTTCATGATGATTACGAGGTTGCAACTGCTCTAGGTCATCCCTCCGAGAAAAAAAACTCAAATTTTGCTCATTTTCATGTTCAAAAGACGGGTGCATGTATGAATAGTAATTGGGATCACCTTGGTATGAACCATAACCTTCAGAAGGTTGGTAGTGGTCCCAAGTACTATCCACACTATGTTGATAGTATGGATTTCTATTTTAAAATTCAGTCGGATATTCATTGCATTGGTCCTCATAATACCAGTTCGACATTTTCTAAAAAAAAAAAAAATCCTAATAAATTTACAAACAAAAAAATAAGTAATCTAAGCAAATAAATCCTAACAGGAAGGGGTTCTAGACATACACAAACAAGGCCGACTTAACCAAATCAAACCTACTGAATCTAGCAAACAAAAAGCATGATGGCTCCACTTAGATTGTTTCTAGACCAGCTTCTATTCTTCCAAAAGGCAACTAGTTACTGTTTTAGCAAATCTCTTAGAACGATCTGAATTAGATTAAGTCGTAGGATAAGCTCTAAGGAGCTTTGATAACCCTGCCTCTTTGGCAACTTTTCCCTGGGTTACAAGGCGGCTCTAATCAACTTAAAATAATCATCCTGAACTTTAAGTTATGCTAACAAAGTAACCAATATAGTCCTTTTGAATGATTTTCCAATAAGCTCGTTACCCTATAGGTCTCTTTCTAGTCAAATTTTAGGCTTAGGTTCGCGTTAGGTAACGTGTTCCTAAGGCGGGCAAGAAGGAAACGGTGATGAAATCCGAGTCCTTATCTTATATGGCCAGTCCTTGCCCTTTACTAGAAAATTAATTCTGTATTCAAGTCCTCAACATATATGCATTACGAAGGAATACAGAAAACCCACTGACAGGGGATTCGTGGGTGGTTAGAGTCTTACCTCCGGTACCAGACGGGGGATGAATCGGTTGTAGTCGACTCAGGCCACCGACTCCTATGTCAGTGTACGAACCCGAGGGGCCGAGACAATATCGTAATTGTCGTCCTTCCCTGTGCAGTTTATATTTAATACCCTTCCGTAGGGTTAAAAAAATAAAATAAAAATAATGTCCAAAAGTTCAAAGTCCAAAAAAATAAGAAAAAACAGAAAAATACCTAAAACAATTACAAAAATAAAATAACTCCTAATACATTTTTTTCTAAAAAATAAAAAAAAATCTCTAAAATAAAAAATAAAAAAAATTCTAAAAATAAAGAAAATAAAGAAAACTTTGTCTTCTTTTCCGTTCTTTTTGCTTTGTCTCTAGTTACAAGTCTTTAATCCCAAATATTTCTTTGACTCCAATTTCTTTTCGATCCAAAACCTGTAACACAAAGACAATACCCAAAAACGTAAAGTAGAACAAATAAAATAAAAATCTAAATAACCTAAAAAAATAAAAATAAACCTAGAAACGAATCTAAAAACAAGTCTGCGTCGGCGGCGCCAAAAATTGATGTGATTTTAGATAGTGGTAAAAACGGGTTTGTTTCTCGAACTTGTGAAGACTGAATTTAGATTTTAATAAACTAATTTTTTAAACTACAAATATGCACAAAAGATGAAAATGATATTCACAAATTACTAAGGTTATGGATTTCACCATTAACCAATTAAGGTGATTCAATCTACTCAATATTCATGCAATTCTTTCGTTTAATTTGATTCTAAAATATTGCAATAAGTAGATTTCTAGAATAACAATTGTATAACAAAAGCATGGAATATCTAAACCGTAGGCAAAGCATATACCATCCAATGAAATCACAACTTCTTAATAAAAATCATTTAATCAAATTTTTAATCAAGGAAAATAATCATAAAAGAAATTGTAAAAGTTAATTAAAATAGAAATGTACCACTTTTATTGAAACAATGGCTTCATCCGTCACCTCAGCAAATGGGGTTTAGCTCCTCATGTTGAAAACATTCTAAAAATACTCATTCATGGCTCAAAAAGGTGTTTTCAAGAGGAAAAATAATTGACACAGAAAGTTTGCTACGGATATAAATGTTACAGAGAAGAAAAGATATTGTTGCTAGCTGTTACAAAAGAGCTTACTTCAAAAGAATAGGCGACGGGGATATACAGCTACAGCAACGATTTATTCAAACTTTTGGCAACATTTTCTTCATCTTCTTCATCATGATCATCACGAGCAGAATTTCTGATTCTTGATTATGAGCTTTTGGTCTCTCCAGACCCCCCGTTAAATATTCCCAGAGCTTCTCTATTTATAGTGCAGCCTCCCCAAATCGTAATAACTCCTCCAAATCTTCAATCAATCCTCACAAAAAATTCACGGGAAGAAAATATTTCTCGGTGATTTTTTTGTCCTGATTTGTTTCTCTTTTTCCATTGATTCTCGATCATATTTAATAGAAAGAATCTTGGTGAGGCTTGTTGTTTCTTTGTTTCCTTGCCATATCCCGAGAGAATTCCTCTCAATAAAAGCCGAGAATGATCCCCGATTTGATTTGATATTTTCAGGAGATTCTCTTGGTTATCTTTCAAGTTTTCACTTTTTGCACGATTCCTAATTAAGACAAGAAGATATCTTGTCGTAAAAGCTGTAAATATCTCTTCAAATACTCTTCACTAATTCACGCAGACGGAATATTTTGAGTTAATTATTTTCCCGCCACTTTTGAATTCAAATTCAAAGAAGTGGGTGCCTTTATCCACATGAGGGGTACCCTAATCCAATATGAAGGTTCCTTTAACACTTTTGCTGGGGGTGTTTTTAACACTTTTTAAGCCAATTTTCCCAAATGTTTATTTCTCTAAAAATACCTACAACCACAATAAAATTACAATATAAGTACACAAATGAGAACTAACAATATACAAATTGAGATCAAATAAGACACGAAAACGTGTCTATCACCTTCTCCAATAGTTTTTGGACATGCGTTGCTTGGATTTTATTCTCTCACAACTTGCCCCCTTTTTTCTTTCAAAATTTTGACATATGGCAAGAATTTAGAAAAGGAAAAAATTGCAATTATTACTTTTACACCTGCAGTAACTTCTCTTCCCACGCTTAGTTTCACTTTTTTCCGATTTTCTCGCTAGCATTAACATCTTTTCCCACGTTCTTGTCAGTTGGTAGTTTCAAGGCAATTAATTCTCTGATAAAGTTTCTCCCTTTTCAGTTTTCGACGGTTTCGTCCGTTTCAGCTTTCTCCTATTTAATACCAATTATTTCCTTCATTCCATTCTTTACACCTATTGTCTTCTTCTTCTTAAAGTTTTAGTGCTTTTCATTCCTTTGAACTTTTCAGAGATTCTTCAACACCTTTTCACTCTCTTGAACTTTTGTGACCAAGGATTCTTGCATCGGGATCAAGTTTTTTCTCTTTTCAATCAACATATTTTTCTTCTATCTTTCACTTCATTGTAAGTAATCCTTTTTCTTTTTTCTTTTCGCACTTGTTTGTTTTTCTGTATCTGAACCTTTTTGGATTAATCATTGATGATGATGATGATGATGTTTTTATCTATTTATTATTTTTTGGAATGAATGATGATAATGATAATGATGATCTCTATTTTTGATGATTGGTTGTTTTATTATGGCCCCTTTTTTCTCATGATCAGGGAATTATTGGTTGATTTGCATTTTGATGTGATGATCATCTTGTCGTTCTTTTTCTTTGCAACTTTCCTGCTTGGTTCTTTCTTTTGATCGTAATAAACTTATTTTTTTCTTGCTCTCCTGTGTAGATTAAAATCATCATGGGTGGAAAGGACAATTCGAAAGTTACTGGTGATGTTTCTCATCAGGATGAACAACCTTTGGTCAGGAAGTCATCTCGCTATCCTGTATCGAAGAGTCACCCTTCTGGATCTACAAAACCCGCAAGTGTCCGTGTTGCGGTCAACAATCCTGTTCCCAAGAACAAACGGGCTCATAAAAGTTGTAGCTTTAAATCAGTGAACCTTGAGGAATTCAAAAGGAATCATGGTCTTCGCCAATTCAAGGTATCCTTTTATGATTGTGTTGAAGATGAAATTACCCTGAAAATGATGGAAGGTTTTAAATACAGTAACAACAAGTTATTAATCCCTGCGGGAGCATTAGATGCGGGTCTACAGCTTCCTTTGTATCAGAGCGAGAATCCTTTTCAGTTCGAATTTCTTGCCAGCCGTAAACAATACCATCAAGGCTTAGTGCGTTCCATCACTCAATATCATAGGAATTGGTGGCGCATACTAGATGAATGTAGCATGCGAAGCCAGAGAATAACCAATTTTACCTGTTACGTTCCAAACCTTGCAGACCGTAAATATTACACGTTGGAAAACTTTCATGCTACCTACGCGGACAACAAGAATTTCAAGAAATGGAGCGTTGGCTCGAGCCGCAAAGGTGTTGAGGGATTCCGCCTGCTAGCGGAAATTGGCAACGCCAAGCTGAAGTACATTCAGTGGACAGTACTTCCTCTAAGGGAAAGAATCTGTGAGGATCACGACTACAAATGGTACCGCACCCCTCTAGTCATTGAGGGTCCATATGTCTTTGGATTCGTTGCTGATAATTTGGTCTACGGTCTTCTTACCCGCTTCAATGGTTACTGCCCTTGGCGGCTAAATTTTACTGACTTCAAGTTTGCACTTATCACTGTGGTACGTTAAGTTTCTGTCTTTCTGTACTTTAGATGTTGCTTAATGGTTAGAGTTTCTCTCTGATAGTTAATATTTCCTCTCTTTTTTATAGCCGGAAACTGAGCCGCAAGCTGACGAAAGCGCAAAAGATAATGTAGGAGTGAAGCGCAAGGACGCTACCCCTGCAGAAAAGGTATTGTTTTAACCCGAAGAATTTTAATAATCCTTATGAATTTCATTTAATGAATTATTGCGGTTCATTAATAGGGTCGGAAGAAGGTGAAGGGCGCACCCCGTGCTTCCACGGATAGGGAAGAGGGATAAATTCTTGATTCTCCCCTTCGTCGTCCAATCTTGAGAGGTGAAGGAAGCTCCGCTCCATAAAGACAAGATGAAGAGCAGAATATACCTCTTCAAATAACAAACTTTGAGTCTACGAATCAAGTTGGTGCTGCGGAAGAAATTTCAAATGTTGCATCAATTTCTCGCACCAAACTGTCATTCCCGATCCTTCTTTTTTCCTTCAATTCTCTCATTTGATCGTTGATGAGCCACTTGAAGCTGCCACAAGTGAAGATGATTCAACTGATGAAGAAGATTGCCACACTCAAGCTGATCCTAAAATTACTTCAACAGAAGTGAATCCGCAAGCTCATGTTGCGAATGCAGAAGAGTCTACGGACACTAATGCAGCGGGTAATGTGCCCAAAAATACTATGGCAGAAACTGGACCTGTTGTGGTTAATGCTGCGAGTGTGGCCGTTGATGACGCAGTACAGCCAAACATGGAGTTCCCACAAGTGAGTAAAAGGAAGGGAATTGCAGACGCTTCAAACCTCTTGGAAAAAGAAGAAGAAGCCTTCTAATGGTTCATGTCAAAGAATCTCTTATCTCATCCAAGCAATTCTTTACCAGTGAAATCAGATAGCACTTCGGTCTCACGTTTGTGAAAGTGCATGGAGGTTGTACCATACGAAGTGGTTTGAGATGCTTGGTTGAAAGATCAAGGTGGAGATGTTGATCCCACATTTCGCATTAACGAACCTTCTTCTCTTACGGAAACAATTGCGCTTGCGGACGGAGAAGTATACTCTTTCCCGCAACAAGCTCTTATTGAGGTATTCTTATTGTCTTTATCTTCTTTGATTTCTTCCTATTTTTAGTTTTATTTATAGCTTTAATTTTGTACTTTGCAGCTTGCGCGGGGTCAAAACGCTGCACAAACAGCGTATAAATTCTATAAGGCACGGTCCACGATGATGGAGTCCCAATTTAGGTCAGTAGAAGAGGAGGCTATAGGCTTGAAGCGGGAGAATGACATGCTTCGTCAACAACTTCTTTACGTTCAAAATCAAGGTTTAATTCTTTCTATCTCGTCAATTTTTCTTAAATTTTTTTTACTTGTCTTCTGAATTGCTTCATGGGATCAGCGGGGGATTCAGAACTTGTATCTAGGATGCAGCGTAGAATTACGCAGTTGAGAGATCATGTTATAAGAGTTAATAATGAGAATATGGAAATCAAGATAAAATTTAATGATCTTGTTGATAGTCATGATTTAGTCAAATGGAAGCAAGATGAACTAGAATCACAACATCGGCTTCTATTTGGGGAGAAAATTCGCAAGAAAGCTGAGTTTGAAGCTACTTTATTGTGGACTAAAGATTGCATTTCTAAAGCACGGGCAATATCTGATAAATTGGAAAAAGAAAATCCCAGGCTTTGTGTGGAACGTAAGAATATTCTTGCGGGATTTTCCCGTTCCAGATCGCATCATCATTCACAGCTTTCTTCGTACATAGCGCAGCTCATTGAGGACAAAGACAACTCAGCTTCAGAGGATAATGTTAAAGGAAAAGCCCTTGCGGATGCTCAAGCTATGATCCGTAAATTTATCTGATTCTATTCTTCATCGTGAGAGCGACATTTTCCGCCTGCACCAATAAGTGGCAAGGTATACATCTAAATTGAATCTTCGACGGGATAAAGAAGCAGAGTTAAATCAGTGTCACAACATCTTGAACAACTCAAGGCCAATTATAGCAAGCTTTCGGGAGAATATGATTTTCTTGATATTACCAAAGATGCAATGGGTCGTGAATTAGTAGAGTTTGAATCCCTCGCAAGAGGTATCCTATTTTAACGCATGCTTAAAATTTAATATTATTCCCGCATTGATTAACCCGTTGCTTTTATTTCAGGTTTTAAAGAAAAGTTTAAGGATGCAGCCGCAAGAGATGCTAAGGCTTAGGGAGAGCTTGGTGCGGCAAATACTAGGATAGAAGAACTCAATAAGCAGCTGAAGCTAGATTCTATCAAATTTAATGAAACGCAAACTCAGCTAGAGCTTGCCTCTACCAAGGCCAGTGAAGCGTTCGCTCAACTTGAGCTTTTATCTTCTAAAGTTAAAGGTGCTGAAGATAACTTAAAACGTGAAGCTGCGAAGAATGAAACCTTGCCCGAGACTTATCTACTGAGAGAGGGAAGATAAAATTTTGGAAGAAAAAAGTCCAAAATTACGAAACCGAACTAAAGCAGTACAAAATGCAAATTGAAAAAAGAAAAGCTTATATTTCATGGTTAAGAGCCGAAACTCGAGTTTTAATTGCAAAAGCAGTCAACAATACTCTTGACCAAGTACAAGATGATGGATTTCCTAAAATTTACAAACGCAAAGATGTCCCGAATAATCCTACTTTTGAAGCTGATGTTCCCGCTCCTTAGCTTTCTTTTACGTTGCTTTATTTTTCTTTACTTACAAATTGTATTTGCACTTTTATTTTATTTTTGTATATTTATTCCTGCAAAACAATTCAAGAATATATATTTAATTGTTAGTTCATTATATGAGTGTAAATCTATTCACCGCAAGGAAATTTTGTACCTTGAGTTACATTGAGGGTTGAAGCGCATATTTAACTTATCTCTGGCCTGGAGGAAATTAGAATGCGGTCCCTAGTGTGTCTCCTGGAACGGAGAGTGATACAACAATTAATGTCATGTTAGGCATCTCTGTAGGGAAAGACCCAATAGTCATACACTCATAAACATTTACATGGACTTTCTAGAGAGATTACATTCTGCTTCTTTACCTAGTATGAAGTCGAATTGTTGTATAATTGCATTGCTAGTTGTAAGTACTTCCTGAAGTGGAGAGTACCTGATACAATAGTTAATGTCATGTTAGGCATCTTTGTAGCAAAAAATCCAACAGTCATAGATATTCATTTGGACTTTCTAAAGAGATTGCATTTAATCTGCTTTACATTTCATGAGCGCAAATTATTGTAGAATTGCATTGCTGGTCATGGATAATATGGTTTGAGATATTGTGCGTTCCAAGGATGTTGTAGAATTTCCCCATCCATATTCCACAGATAGTATGATCCTTGTCCTGCAATATCTTGTATAATATAAGGTCCTCCCCATGTAGGTGCAAACTTTCCTGCTCTTTTATCCCTTTGGTATTTCGGGATTTGCCGTAGAACGTATTGTCCTTCCAAAAAGTTCCACAATTTCACTTTTTTATTATATTCTTTCGCCAATCTTCTTTGATAATTTTCTATTCTTTGAAGTGTAACCTCTGTTCTTTCTTCTAATTCATCCAACTTTTCAAGCATTAAATCTGAATTCAAGTTCTTCTCCCATTCTTCTGTTCTTGTTGTGGGTAAAATAACTTCCGTTGGAATAACTGCTTCTGCTCCATATGTGAGAAGAAATGGTGACTCTCCAGTAGACTCCCTTCTTGTTGTCCGATATGCCCATAATGTATTATAAAGCTGTTCACACCATCGTTTATGATGGCCATCTAGAGTTTTCTTTAAATTCATGGCAATTGTTTTATTTGTTTCTTCATCTTGCCCAATAGAGTGGAGTAGACTTATTCTTTTGAATATTAAATGCTTCGAAAAGAATGTCAATATTTTTCCCTTGTAATTGTTGTCCATTATCCGAAACTATGGCTATCGGGATCCCAAACCTACATATCATATTCTCAAACAAAATTTTGAAAACATATGTATCTCTGATATGTGCAAGAGATTTGGCCTCAACCCATTTAGTGAAATAATCTGTAGCTACAATTAAATATTTTCTTTTTTGAGTGTCTTCCACTAATGGCCCAACAATGTCTATCCCCCATTTTACAAATGGCTAGGGACTGAGTACAGAATTAAGTTCTGTTGCGGGTGCTTTTATTATTTTTGTATAACGCTGACATTCTTCACATCTCTTTACCACATTTTTCGCATCTTTATGCATAAATGGCCAGTAATATCCTTGCGTTTTTGCTTTTAATGCAAGTGATCGTCTTCCACTATGATTTCCTACATCTTCATAATGTATATCTTTGAAAATTTGGTGCCTTTCTTCTTGTGATAAACATCAAAGCAAAGGTCCCAAGAAAGATTTGCGGTATAGAATTTTATCCCGCAACTGATAATTCACAGATTTCGATTGCACCTTTCTTGCCTCTTTAGTGTTTGCGGTCAAAATCTCATCCTGCAAGTATTGGTGTATTGAAACCCTCCAATCTTCTATGGATAATTCATTTTCTGATTTTTGTGGAAAATCTGTATCATCTTTTTCAGTTGCATCTTCAATATGTTTCCTCAATTTCTTCTTCCATGTTTTCAACTGCCCACAACTTAATTGACGGCTCATAAATGCGCCCAATTTTGACTACTGTAGTGTTTTGATCCTTTATCATTGAAGAAATAAATGCTTGTGCATCAGCATGGCGATTCTTA
Source organism: Papaver californicum (assembly GCA_023531435.1). Lineage (NCBI taxonomy): Eukaryota > Viridiplantae > Streptophyta > Magnoliopsida > Ranunculales > Papaveraceae > Papaver > Papaver californicum. Next base: position 2,746,146 of record JAJJMC010006585.1, read on the forward strand.
TCTCTGGAAAAATATCGAAAGGTTATATTTGGGATTTGAAGCGCCAATTTTTGCACAAGATTTTTATAATCTATCAGATATTCATCAAGCACTTGATATTTCAACTCAACTTGCTGAATTATCAATTGTGAATCACTTGTGAGCCGCACATCACGAATTCCCAATTCAATGATAAGTCGAAGAGCATGAACTACAGCCTCATATTCCACTATATTATTTGTATGCTCACCAAACTCAAGACGAAATGCATGTACCATTCGATCTCCCGTAGGAGTTGTAACACAATTCCAATTCCCGCACCCTCTTTATTTCGCGCTCCATCGACAAATACTTCTCATATATGGGAATTTACAGAGCTTAAAATATCTTGTGAATCATCGTCTTCTATTCCAGGCAACCCTTGGATTTCAAAATCATCATCTATTGGTAAGTCCGCAAGGAAATCTGCTAGGATTTGCGACTTTTGTGCAGTTTGTATTTCAAATAAGATGTGGAACTGTTGCATTTGTGCATTCCATTTTGCTATTCTTACCACTTTATCAACATTCTTCGGCACAGATTCTAACGGAGCTTTGCTTGGCACCCGCACATAATGTGTCAGAAAATACGTGCATAATTTCTGAGTAGCAAAAACCAGGGCTAAAATTAATTGTTTAATTTTGGTGTAGTTTCTTTCCGCAAGGTTAAGAGTTTCACTAATGTAATATACTGGTTTTTCTACCTTGTCATTTGTTCGTACCAATACTGCACTTACAGCATCTTCGGTTGTAGCTATGTACAAGGCGAGCACTTCTTCAGGTTCTGGCTTTTGTAGAGCTGGCAATGTGGCGAAATAAGCTTTAATACTTAGGAAGGCTTGCTCACAGTTCTCGTTCCATAAGAATTTATTTTTCTTTTTTAAAGTGTCAAAAAAGGGCTTGCATTTGTCCGATGATCTAGCAATGAATCTGCCGAGTGCGGCCAAACAACCATTCAATTTCTGTACTTCTTTAATATTTCTTGGAGACGGCATATCAACAATTGCCTGAATTTTTGCCGGATCAACTTCAGTCCCTCTTTTGGTAACCAAGTACCCCAAAAACTTTCCTGATGTAATCCCAAAAATGCATTTATTAGGATTAACTTTCATTCTAAATTTCCGCAAGGCTTCAAATATCTCTTTCAAATCTTGTAAATGATCCTTTGAAAATTTACTTTTTACCAGCATGTCATCTACATAAACTTCGAGTGTGTGGCCTATCCATGGTTTAAAAATTGCGTCTACGAGCCGTTGATAAGTTGATCCTGCATTTCTTAGCCCAAATGGCATCCTGGTATAACAGTATAAACCGTGTGGAGTGAAAAACGCAGTGTCTTCTTGATCTTCTTCATCTAGAGCAATCTGATTGTACCCTGAATGCCCATCCATAAAGGATAAAGCCTCATGTCCTTCGACAACGTCCACCAACTGATCAATGTTGGGAAGCGGATAACTATATTTTGGGCATGCCTTGTTTAAGTTGGTGAAGTCTATGCAAATTCTTACTCCGCCATTTTTCTTGGGTACAATTACCATGTTTGAAATCCAGGTTGGATATTGCACTTCTCGAATAAATCCTGCATCCATGAGCTTTTTCAACTCCTTTTCAACTTAAAAATGATATTCAGATGCTACCTTGCGTATGCGTTGCCGAAAAGGTGTTTTTCCTGGGTGTATGCAACTCGTGTTGAACAATACTTGGATCGATACCTGGCATGTCTTCCATCTTCCATGCGAAAATGTCCACATAGTCTTTAAGTAGAGTGACCAAATTACGCTTTCTTTCTGTTTCCATAAATGTTCCAATCTTAATCATTCTGGGGAGCTCCTTTGTTCCTATGTTGACAATTTTGGTTTCTTCAATGGATGTAAAAGTGGATTTGGGAGCTCCTAATAATGTGGGAGCCCCCTTTAACTGCTATGCTTGAAGACTGCCTTCATCAATTTTTGGCATGCTTTCTTTTATTGAAATACCTTCATTTGTTTCACTTTCTACCTTACTTCCCGCAGTCTTTAGCATATATTGGCTTAGGGATTCTTCTTTAACTTTCATCTTTCGTTCTTTTTTCCTGTTTCGTTGCTGCTGCTGTCGCTCTTCATTCATGCGGATTTCTGCAAGAATACAAGATTTTGCTTCACTCTGGTCTCCTCTTATCTCCATTTCCTCTTGCGGTGTCGGGAACCGCAAGTATTGGTGGTATGTTGAAGTTACCCCTTTCAATTGATGGTCCCAATGTCTACCAATGATGGCGTTATATGGAAATGGAGTCTCCACTGTGCTGCATTTTGTCAGAATACTTATTAGTCCAGCCGTAATATCAAGAAAGATTTCCCCTTTTAGTTTTGAAGCTAGTCTATTAAACCCATAGATTGTGTAGCAAGAAGGCGTAAGCTGATCATCTTTTAATCCCATCTTCTGGAGGTATCATAAAACAGTACATTAAGAGATTTGCCCCCATCCATAAGAATCTTCCTTACATTCCAACCCGATACATGCAGTGTAAGCACTAGCGGATCATTGTGCATTTCAATCTCCTGGTCAACTTCGTTCGCAGAAAATGTGAGTGGGGATGCCATCCATTCTTCCCATGCTTCAGCAACTCTTCCCGCAACCTTGAAGACTTCGTGACTGCGAACCCTTTTGTGCAGTTTTTTATCAATAGCTGCACTCATGGATGATTGACCCGATTCAAAATAGGAAATCATGTTAATAGTTTGATCATTTTGCGGAATATTCACTGTTTTCCCCTTATTGTGTCTTGGTGGAGGGTCAGGTAAATAAATAAATTATTTTAGTTCCCCTGCATCGATTAACTTTTGCACTTGCATATTTAGATTCCTTCATCGGCTTGTGGAATGGCCCCGATAGCAATGATATTCACAATATTCCTTTGAATTCTGCGTGTGTTGAGGCTGCTTTTCTTTTGTCCATGGCCACTGAAAATCTTGTCTGTTCTTTATTGCATTTAGGATTTCTGAGTAAGAAGTGTTGAGTTTAGTGAAAATTTTCTCCTCAAATTGGCGTATAAATTTTCTTCTATCTTCAAACTTTGCTCGCTTTGATTCAACGTCAGGATTTTCTCCCGCACCCCTCTTTCTGGAACTGGTTGACGGTTCTACAAAATTTGCCCTGTTGACGTTCCCCTGATGCTGAGAAATTATTCTGGGATGCTGCTTTTGTATGTCCTGCAATCTTGCATATTTTTCAATAATATTTCTGAGATCTCCTTTGTTTTTCGGGTTTTTATCATGAATATCAACAAAAAGTTAGCTTTCTCGGTTGGTTATCCCCCATTTATAACAGTTGATAGCAACTTCTGGAATTACATCCCCTACTGATTGACAGATCGTATGCCATTGATCTGTATAATCCCGGATAGACTCCTTTGTCCAAGATGCAAGGGAATATAATTTTTCCATGCTTTCCTCTGCAGGTTTATTGTACATATATGTTTCTAGGAACTTGCGGGTCAATTGGGTGTAAGAATGCACCGACCCTTCTGAAAGGTTATCATACCATGCTAGAGCTATCCCTTTCAATCTTGAGGGAAATACCTGCACATAACAACATCATCTTGTTCCCACCTGGTCATGATGCGATTGTAATACTTCAAGTGAGTTGTTGGATCTTTAGTCCCATCGTAGCATTCAAAGATGGGAATACTACAATTATGCGGTATTGGTGCATACGCTAGGTGTGGCGTCAACGGCGTTCTTCTAGCTTCTTTTAACACTTCTTCTAATCGCCCACTCTCTTTATTCTTCAAAATTTTAATTTCTTCTCGCATTTGCTCCATGACCTCACAATATTTTTGCCATCTGTTATTTTGCATTTCTGAATCATCAACATTCAATCTGTCTGGTTCATTCCGCTGACGTGCGGGTTCCACAAGCATCACTCTCTGATCTTTATTAACTTTTGCTTTTCTTCTTGCGGGTCTTTTGGAGCTTACTTCTTGCCCCTGTATTCTAGTTGTACATGGTTCCGCACCATGTTGGGCTTTTTCTTTGAGCATTTGGTTTTCTTGGGTTAAAAGTGCAATTCGTTCCGCACAAGTCTGTTGTACCTTGCGCATCTCCTCTATTTCTTCCATTAATTGTCGAATGTGGTCAATGTTATTTTGAGAAGTTTCTTCAGATGAATTACTAGTTTTTTTGATTTTCAGAGTTGTTTACTTGATCATTCATGGGTTGTTGCCCTTGTGATTCTCCCATCATTTCCCTTTCTTGAGGAACCTCTATTGTCTGACTCCCCTGATTTCCTGTATTGACATCTTGATCTTGCATGGTTCTATGTGTTACTATTTCCATTTATGTGATCCCTTTTGAGATGTTGTGATTTCTTCTTTGCTCAGTCTTATGTTGTTGTAGGAATTTCTTTGCCAATATTCTAAAAGAGTTCCGATAATAAGTTATGTGTTTTAAATGGTTTTATTATCTGTAATAAATATATAATGCAATCTGATATAAAGAAAATATTAAACTTACAACATTTTTTAAAAGTTCATGTGCAAACGAGTTAATATCAAGTTCGAAAATTCAATTTTGCTAAACATAAAAACTAAAAACTTGATAAGCATACATAATTGTTTGGAGAAAATTTATGAACTAAATTTTCAAATCAACAACTTAAAGAATATACTAGGTAACTTATCATATATGAGAGGTATAAAATAATGAAATAATGTGTATGAACACAAAGATAAAGTTTATAAATACCTCAACAGATTAACTTAGAATAAAATCGTATGTAAAATGCTTTCAATATGACTCTCAATCATGGTATTTTAAAGAAAAGAATTTTCCAACCTAAGAAGAAAATTTTGACAGGTAGAATAAATTCTTTACTACCTCCCTGTTTCTAGCACCAAATTGTGATTACCAAAAATCTGGCATCTTTGGATCACAACAAATATTATCTGAATCATACAACAGTTTGATTCCATATCATAAAATCATCCTATATTAACTTTTAAAAGTCGGAAATCAATCAAAACTAGAAAATAATTAACTCAAACATTTAACGTGGTTTAACAAACTAATTATCTACATCCACGGGTAAAAGATTTGTATTTTTATTATTCATCCTTAAACATTACAGAAGAAAAGCATACTATGAATCATGATCATATTAATCAAGTATCAATCAAACTAACTTTACACAAAGTCTTATACCTAAACTCTTGCCTATGATTTAATGCCTTCAGTCCAATTTTTCTTCAGAATTTCCAGCCCCTTTTTCTGTTTATGAGCTTGGTAGTTATAGCCAATTTGATGGGTCCCACCAATCTACCTTTCCACCTATTTATTCTTATCCATCCCGGGTACGAAATACAATCCCGCAAAGCTTATTTGTAATTTCCGCAAGACTTGATCATGATTCCTGCAAGTCTTAGTATGCGTACTGCTTGTTTTTGGTAATTTCTCACTGGTTATCCTGCAACTCTTCTGCGGTCCTGTATTTAAGTTATTTTTTTTGGATTGGGATGAATGTTGCGGTCTTATTTGAATCATAGCATGTCTGACACGTAGTTCTTAAAAGTGAATCGTCATGCTTTAGTCCTTTTTGTTCCGCTGCTTGTGAAGTTGATACGTGTCCCTCATGTATCAACGCTCATCATTACTTCTTTATTGTGTCAGACTTTCCCGCAACCTGGTGTCGGTCAGGCAGCAAGGCTATCTGTTTGAGCAGTGTGCCTTACTTTCCCGCAACCCCATGTCGATCATGCATTAATGTTGTCAGGTTCAAACTTATCAACTTTTACAGCTGTCAGTTTAATGCTTTAAAAGGCTATGTTTCAGTGTTTCTCGTCTCATTGTAACTCGCTCCTTCTCCAATAGTTTTTGGACACGCGTTGCTTGGATTTTATTCTCTCACAAAGTGGCTATGAAAGTGGTCTGGGCATACGGGAAAAGAGGTTGCTCGACTGTTATTGGTTTGTTTTGAAAGTGAGCGGATAAAAGTCAAAGAGAGACGTGGACGCTTGGTTGGAGGCTCAGTCTTTGGTCTCCTTGACTATCCAACACGTGAGTTGAGTGAGCACTAAGATTAAAAAATAAGAGAGAAGGTGTGTGTCAGACTTATTAATCGGTGGACCAAGAAAGTGGTAAGAGGATTAGGCTAAGTTTGATGACGTATTTGATGTGAAGGTGGGGATCAAAAGTCAATCCATGGAGCTTCTTTTTTTGGAGAAGTATAAAAGAAAAAAGAAAGAAAAAAAAAAGAGAAGAGGGGAATTTGGTTGGCGGCTCTGTTAGTGGGGGGACAAAAGGAGGTGTATAGAAAGATAGTTTTTGGTTGTGGACGAGGACGCCCGGGAAGTGAACATGAGAAAAGGAGGATGGTGCGGTAAACGAAATGGAGAATTTCAAAAGATACAAGAAGGGTTTAGTCTTTCCTACCCTACTTTGTTATCTATTTTAATGGATTTTGAAAAATCTATTGTCGTCTTCATATTTAGCTAGATTTTGTGACTAGGGTTTTAGATAGAAATCAATTTGAATTTTATATTCATATGAACTCCATAATAACGTTTTCGTATGATTCAATGACTAGTAATTTCACTTCGTATAACTTAGTATCTAATTGTTTATGTGATTTTCTTGATTTTTTATGCTTTTTAATTGATATGTCGTGCTTGAGTTAAATTCTTTGACGATATACGTTTTAGGATTGATAAATAACGCTTTAGAATTGCTACATTATAAGCGAATGAGATTACATCGGTGAAACTAAACATTTAGGATTTTATTGAAATATTTTCCGAGATATGAGGTTGATTCCAATATTTGTCTCGAGTATTATAGAAAATACGTTTGGAGATTGTATGAATTTGGCATGATTAAAATGGTGGAAACCGAATTCCCTAGTTACTGATTCCGTCACTGTATAATTTTAGTTTAGTTAGTTTTATTATTTCATTCTTATTCTTAAAATTCCAAAAACATCATTTCTGGTTAGTTTATTAGAGAGATTTATTGCAGTATTTCCACCACTCCCTGTGGGTTCGATCCATATTTGTTATTGTCTACTAGTTAGACGTCGTGCGATTACGGTTTATTTATAAATAGGGTATTCCAAAATCCTAAAAATTCATATTGTATTACATTAAAAGTTGTTTTCTATTACATTAAAAGAAAATTTTCTATTACAAAAATTCATTAACAACAAAATGCAGTCTTTAATTATATGATAACCATGCCAGCAAAACGAAGAACATTATAATTCAGGAATTAATGAGAAGAATAGATATAGGTAAAATGATGGTCAAGATTAAGTATTAAAGATTATATCAATGGCTATAAATTAACTATTTTACCAATGATGTATCGGTTCGTGATGCGCGTTGTTTACACAACAAATTAATTCACTTCTTTCCAAAAAATTAACTAGTAATATAATAACAAGGAGTTCGTTCCCACGAAGAGCAGTGAGTTTCTAGTTGTTATAAAGTAACCAAAAAGGGGGGGTTTTAGAAAATAAAGTAAATAATAAACGAAATAGTAAAGATTGATTTAAAATAATAAGAAGATAGATGACTCCTTCGCCGTCACTCAACTGAAATTTAATCATACAAGTTTATTTCTTGTTGTATTTATATTGTTACCAACCGTAGAATAGCACAAGCTCTGTTATCCCCGGAATTTCTTATTTCACTAGTACAGAAGTGCTCGACTACCAGATTATATCCAACTAACCCACCAAGAATAGGCTCTCGAGGTGTAAATTAATCAGGTGCTTTATACTTTGTGAATTAGGTCGATCCTAGCATCAGACGCATAGGTTCGGCCTGCTTACTAGTGTTATCTCTATACGCAATTGCTTAACAGAATCCCTCTGTCAGTTCTTGCGATGTACTAATTTTGTAAAGAGTTGAGTAACAATTACACATATCACACAACTCAAAACTAGCTGAAGAAATATTGATTGGTTGATTTAATTGATCAGTTTAAATAACCCATCAATATTCTTAGACGACAAAAATAATAGAGATAATCAACAATAAAAATAAAACTGAAAACAAACTTGATTTAAGAGATTAAAATTTTATTATCAGAACTTTTAATCATCCTATCAAAGAATATTAGCTAAACGTATTTAGAAATTAAATAAGGAAAATAAGAAAATAAAATTAATCGCAAACCGTAAAAAATCGTCGCAGTTCCACCGTTTCCAATTCTCTCTACTTCTTTTCTTTTTGTTTCTGTATTTTTCGGTGTGTAAAAGGAATGTAGCCTAGCAAGGCTATTTATAGCCTTCACCCAAAACAAGATATGCACGTGAACATGGTGATAAGGAATCTCCAATCTCAGTGGTTAATGATGCATATAAGTACGATGATATTGAGTTATGCAACTCTTCTACGTGGATCACTATTATAAATGCTCTTGATTCAGTGCAGTGCGAAGTAACCTAATAAACTGATTACGGCTCCTGATTGGTTAAGATTTTAGTGGGTTCAGATAGACGGATGTGTCTTCTTTAAATGCCGTTGATGTATCCAACTTGATGTAACAGTCTGTAGCGAGTTCTTCGCTATATCTCTTTTGTGTTGCTCAGAAATCTTCTCCACACCAGCTCATCTTGCCTCTGTTATCTCGGATCGAAATTGATTCCCAATCAAACTCTAGCTCCCAGTTGTTCTCAAACTCTAAACCGCCATCAACTTCTCTCGACTCTGTTTTATTCTCTATTCATCACAGCTACGAACCAACCCTAATTGCTCTACTCCATTAATTGCTCACTGCCAGGCCCGAGTCCATGTTAACAACAAACCCATTCAAACTCATCTTTTATTCTTCCTTGACTTTTCTCGAATCAACAGTCTTATCCATCTCTCGATCTCATTACAGACATGGCAACACAGCTCCATGACCTGTCATCAACAACGTCATCACTGCCTTTTGTTTATCTCAAGTCTACCAGTTCGACCTACAGCTCCGTCACAGCGACATCCAACTCTTACTCCTCACTCGTTCCATCAACAATTAGCAACAGCCACATCTTAACCTCCACCTTCACTGCCAGTTCATATTCTTCTTCAAACTCGACTCCAAATGCCAGGCTCAACTACCATCATCTGCCGTGAACAAAGGAACACCACCAACACCGATCATCTCTGCCAACACCATCTCAGATGCAAACTCCATCCCTTCAATCTCGGTCATCACAGACTCAACTCCGATCCTTCAAAACCAACAGTCGAGCCATCAAACATCAATAACCACTCGATCAGCAAAACCCATCATTCTTCTTCTTCTCATCTTTGTTACTTCACTAGCATCTCGACCAACAGATCCTGTTTTCCACGCGCTTAAGTGCTCTTTCCATCAAGTTCCAATGGTTGTCAATGGCAGCATCCAAAGTTACAACTATTTAACGAAATCTATCTCACCCAAGTCCTCTAACTGTCTCGACTACCTTCTTCATTAACAATGGCAACAGTTGACCGGAAAACTTGCCGCTGTAAAAATGGAGAAGAAGATGGTGGTGCCCTTAGTGAAAGGTCTGGCGCCTTTAGCGCTATTTGAAAAATGGCATCCCTGAGTAAAAACGTTGGTGCCTTTGGTAATTCCTTCGAAACATGTGTGCCCCTTAACGTACGATGGGTTACCAATATCAGCTGTCTTTGATATGACCAGTTTGCCCTTATTTTTTGTTTTGCTCCGAACATCTTCATACGAAGTCGGAATGGCTTCATTTTTTCGCCGTTGGCTTTGTTTCTTCGCTCTCTACGTGATAATGACGATAAATCCTGGATTTAAACAAGTTTAACGTGGCCTTTGGACCTTCTTCTTTTGTAGCTAGGGCTGCACAACGGGCGGGCGGGTCGGTTTTGGGGTAAAACCAACTACCAACCCGTCTAGAGGCGGGTTTTGATATTTAAAACCGTATATCAACCCGTCCACAGGCGGGTCGGGTCGGTTTTAACCCGATGCGGGTCGGGCGGGTTCGGTTTATTTCGCGGGTTAACCCGTGGCAGATAGAAAAAAACTGGCAGCAAAAAACACTAAAAACAGAAGAAAAAGAACAGGAAAGAAAAGGCAGATAGAGATTGAGTTGATGAATCACCTATTAAGCCTCCTAAGAAACAGCAAAAAACACCAAACATCGTCAAAATATAATAACAAATACAATTATACAAGGGATATACACTAGCAACAAAAATAAGGATTAATTTATTTTCTTTGCTTTCTTAATATTTGTATGGAGTTGAATCTATATCGTTATCTTAAAAGTTCATGTGGCAATTATAGAACTTGAAATGGTAAGATTTTTAAATGATTTCTGAAAATTTTAGTTTGGAATAGTCTGTCTTTGGAAATTTGTGTAGGCTTCGTTACACAATGAAAATGAGTGATTTTTGGCTCATTTGAAACTAAAAGAATAAGCTAACACAATAAAATTGTAAGAAAATACAGTAAAGTTTATAGCTATGTTAAAAAGACTCATCAAAAACAGAACATGAATCCCGTATTCAGAAAATGCAGTTTCGGCAGTTTGAAATCAAAAATTCGAACAAAAATCATTTCTCAATGGAATTCAGAAATTTTGGTCTTGTTTGAAAGCTGAGAGAGTCCTCTTTGACATAAAAATAATAGGGAAGGGTATTGAAGTACAGGTCAGTGTGAAAAAATCTTGACAAAACAGTACAACAACACAGGTTCAGAATAAACGGGTTAAACGGGCGGGTTCGGGCGGGTGCTATACTAAACCCGTAAACCGACCCGTGGTGACCGGGTTTTAAATTTTTAAAACCGTATACCAACCCGTAGCGGGTCGGTTCTGTTATAAAACCCACGATTTTGTCGGGTTCGGACGGTTACGGTTTTTCGGATCGGTTCCTGTGCAGCCCTATTTGTAGCACTTCTTTTATTGTACAATTGATTGCAATTTCACTTCCTTTGGATGATTCCACCTAATAAAAGATAAATAAATAAATGAAACGTAATCTACAATAATTCACAAGAAATCTAGCAAATAAGTGCATGTAATTGACACTCTAAATATATAAAATATGCACTTATTAGTTCGGTTTTGTGATAAACCAAAACTGATACAGTACCGCATATTCAGATTATAGAATCTGAAGCCTAGTTAAACTCTTAATTTCTTAAGTTGGTTTTTTCAATCATATTTTTAGTTAAACTCTTAATTTCCTTAGATAGTTATATGTTTGAGTCGGTTATCTTGTGCATATATAAAGGCAGGTCATGATTCAGGAATAGATACATTATTATTTGAAATATAAAGGATACTTTGCTTTCAACTCTTCTTTTCTTTATGCAACTCTGCTTTGGTTCAAATTCTCTTCTTCGTATGTCTTTTACTCTTTCTCGCATCTCTGCAATATCCTTATTTTCTTTCTTCTTTATTGTTCTCCATTAGTTGGTATCCAAAGACAATCCTTTTAGATTTTTATCTATAATTCGATTTTGTGCAATAGTTTTATTGCAAAAAAAAAATTATAAAAAAAAATAGTTCTTTCTTTTGTTTTCTGAAATATTTTTTATGGATGATATTGATACCAAAATTGCTAAGTCTTCAACAAATTTAACGGACAAGTTTGACAAAAAGTATGATGAATTAAAACTTGAAGTGACAGATATGAGAAAAGATTTAACTAAAATCTTGGAACATCTCAAGATTTCAAAAGAAGAGACTCATAAGAAGGATTCATCGCCTAAGTATTATTTTGTTCACAATAACGATATTCCGCCAGAAGTTTTAGCTGCTTTGAAGAAGAAGACACAACATGAAAGTTTTATTGGTCATTTCCAAAAAGAAGATTTTTGTGTTACAGCTTGACAGTGACGATGATGATACTTTTGAAGATGAATAAGAGAAGATTTGGACAGAAGAAAAAAGGCTTAAATCTGGACAAATTCCTTATAGTTCCTTACATGAATATAAGTTCAAGGCTGATATACCAACCTTCAATGGGAGTTTCAAAATAAAATATTTGTTGGAATGCTTTTATGAAGTCGAGGACTTTTTTCAATTCATGGAAGTGCCTGACCATTCTAAAGTGAAGCTTGTTGCCTACAAACTCAAAAGAGGAGCTGCTGCTTGGTTGGAAAAACTGTGTGAGGATCGAATTTGGCATGAAAGACCTCCAGTTTGTACATTGGAACAAATGAGAAAATTACTTCGAGATAAGTTTTTACCTCAAGATTATAGGCAACAATTTTTTGTGAAACTTCAAAGTTGTCAACAAGGAGCACGATTAGTAGAAGATTATATAGATGATTTCTACAATTTAGTAGCTTGCAATAAATTACATAAATCTAAAGAACAACTAGTTGCTAGATTC